>OX451216.1:104299051-104709719 GCA_949628195.1 Phasia obesa
AACCAACAAATTGATGTCATGCTGATTTCCGAGACACACTTAACAACAAATAGCCTTTTTAAAATCAATGGCTATATTTTATATGACACTACGGACCCCCGTGGAAGAGCATGTGGAGGCTCGGCAATACTTATTAAGGCCCGAATCAAACATTATTTACTGCGTGATTTTTGTGAAAATTACCTTCAAGCAACAAATATCTGTCTTGAAGAATTTCATCAAAGCTTAGTTATTTCTTCGATTTATTCACCTCCTAGATTTCAAATTTCGGAAAGTCAGTATAGCGACTTCTACAAATCACTAGGTCCCTGTTTCATAGCATCAGGCGACTACAACGCTAAACATACGTTTTGGGGATCACGCCTAATAACTCCAAAAGGTCGTATTTTGTTTGACATGACTTCAAAAATGCGTCTGAATGTGATATCGAGTGGACAACCCTATTGGCCTACGGATCGACAAAAAATACCTGATGTTATTGATTTTGGCGTGTTTAAGGGTATTCCGAGAGAAATGATTAAAGCTGAAGCGTCGCTTGTATTATCCTCAGATCATTCACCCACTATCGTCTATATATGGGACAAACAAAACATCATACCACCAACGACTAGCACAAGCATTAATTGGTCGAAATATAGAAAGTATCTTAGTACTCATTGTTCGGAAAACATCCCGCTAAGAACACCTAAAGACGTAGAGCGGAGTCTTATTGATTTTGACCAAAACCTCAAATCAGCTGCCCAACATTCAACAATAACCCGACAATTAGCTAGATACAATCTAATTTATTCTGCAGATATCGAACGACTCTTAGCTGAAAAAAGAAAAATTCGTAGAGAATGGCAATTACAGAGATCTCCTCAACTCAAAAGCAGACTTAAGGAATGCACGAACCGGCTAAGAGACATGCTGGAATCTAGAAGAGTAGCATCCCTGAAAAACTATTTGGGACACCTAGACGCAACTCCTCAATCAGATTATTCATTATGGCGTGCTTGTAGAACTCTTAAAAGGCCAGTCTTACGTAAGCCTCCCCTGCGAACTACATCTGGAGGCTGGGCAAGGAGTGATTCCGAAAAAGGCCATTTATTTGTTGGACATTTGAAAAGGGTTTTTACCCCGAATATATCGACTGATATAGTTGAGTTGCCAATTGTCGAGGCTAGTGCTGCAATACCGATAAGATTTGAATTTGGTGATATTGAAAAAGCAATAACGGATTTAAACACCAAAAAAGCCCCTGGCGTTGACAAAACCAGTGACAAGATGTTATTTGAATTGCCCCGTATAGCTCGCAGAATCGTTATTATTTTTAATGCCATTTTACGTCTTGAGTACTTCCCCACAGAGTGGAAGGTATCCTTGGTTACCATGATTCCTAAACCAGGAAAAGACCACACAAAAATTGAATCATACAGACCTATAAGCCTTTTGTCAAATATGTCAAAGCTGTTTGAGAGGATGTTAATAACTAAGCTTAACCCTATTCTAAGCGACAAAGGATGTATTCCAAACCATCAATTCGGTTTCAGGAAAAAACATAGTACGATCGAACAAACTCACAGGTTAGTCAATGTTGTTAAGAAGACATTTGAAGAGAGAAAATACTGCTCTGCGCTTTTTATCGACGTTTCTCAAGCATTCGATAAGGTATGGCATGAAGGCCTAATATACAAGCTAAAACTGAATTTGCCCGTAAACCTATATAAGCTGCTAGATAGTTATTTAACCGAACGAAAATTTATTGTGAAAGGAGATTTTTTTAGCTCACCCCAGCCAATCGAAGCCGGAGTTCCCCAAGGTAGTATATTGGGGCCCTTTTTATACTTATTGTATACTTCAGACATGCCAACTAGTAACCGAGTTCACACATCGACATTTGCTGACGACACAGCTTTTTTGAGCATTCACGAAAGACCCGAAGTAGCATCACGATATGTTTCGGCGTAAATCCGACAATTTAGCGATAAAATTTTATGTAAATAAAAAACAGGTATTAATTTAATATTTCAATTAAAATGAGAACGAATTCTCTTCTTTTTATTAAATTAAATTGTATAATTACCTTACACGTAGTGTTTCTTTTGAATATTCCAAAACGAATGAAAGAATAAAAAAACCAACTTATATTATAGAGAAAAATAGCCAACAACACTTAAGTACCGTTAGCGGTTAACTCGTTGAAAATAAAAGATTTTCCAACAAGGATGTAAAAAAGGTATCAAAAGGACACTTAAAGAAATTTGCAAACCGTAACTTTTATAAAGACTTCGTACTTAAACATTGCCGGCCACCTTGCAACAATAAAGTCGTTGCAAACAAATCTGTATAACAAATAAATAAAGTTTATGGCAAAAGGTAATTACAAATTTCGGAGCCAATAAGGACTCTTTAAATATAAATAACGTATATATGATATATATATTTTTTTTTTTTTTTTTTTGTTTATTTAATTTTTTCATATATTCTGAGTCATGAAGGACTCCAAATTATTTTATTGAGTCATGAGGGACCCATAATAAAATAATTTTATTGAGTCATGAAGGACTCCAAATCATTTTATTGATTAATAAAATAATTTTATTGAGTCATGAAGGACTCCAGTGGACTGTATAAAAGTGTCAAGTCTACTATATTTTTTATTAAACTTAGAAATAAGGGTTTGTTGAGCCATGATGGACTCTTATTACGTCCATAATGGACCGATGTTAAAACAATTTTTAATACGGTGATAAGCCTGAGATAACCCATCCAAATATTGTATACTGGGCAAGTGGCAACCCTGGACTCGCTTGTATCCGACCTTTCATTATAAGCGGCACGACTTCAGGACCTAAAACCAGCGCAACATTTCCCGAACGATTGAAGTTCGGATCCGCTAGCTGTAGACCCTGGAATGATTCCAATACCGCATCCGTGACTGTTTCAATGGGAGTTTTAATTCCACGCATTTCCCGAATTCTAGCGGTAATGAACAGGCGCTGCGACGAATCATGGATGGATTCTATTTCAATCCGGCAAAACCGGTTTGAGTCCACCTGTGTAAAGGGTATCTTTAAATTGTTGGCGAATTGAGCGCATATATAACTATTCTGGCAACAGGAATCCAGAACCGCTCTAATCGGAATTTTTTTTCCAGCAAGACATGCACGTAGACGAAGAGTTGGCGAAAACGAAACGACCTGTCGAAGGGGAATATTGATGGGAATCGAACTGACACGATTAACACGAGACCCTGAAGTCACCTTCCCGGCAGTCTTTTCATGGAGCCAAGTATTGTGGCTCTTTTTGCAATATTTGCAAGTTGCAGTGCTGTTGCAATTTTTCCCCACATGACCGCTAGAAAGACATCGACTACAAAGACGATGTTGGGCCACCATACGTAATTTTTTCTCCAATTTCATATTGCGAAATTTGTGGCAAAAGCGAACTGGATGGTTCCTTCCACAAATTTGGCATTTAGAACGTTTTGCCGAATTAGGAGTGACCGGTGCCGACCCAGATGCCAGATCATGCGCTCGAACAACCGCAGCTAAATTCAGAGCCTCCACTTTCCCGTTGGTTGGGTTATCTTGAGCTATCATCTCAATTGTTTCAACATTAATATTTGTTGGCGGTGGAACAGGCTGAGGTTCCATTATAATTTCTGTTGGAAGTTTAAGAAGGTGGTCAGATGAGCCCGAAGAATTTGGCTTCAATGAAATATCATTAGCAGTAGCCTCGCTGGTTTCCATTGCCTCTTCATAATCCAACAGACCGTCATCAAATAAATCAGCAACTGCTTGTTTGGCTTTTGCTTGGGCTTCCATGATTCTAATAAAAATATAGGTTAGTTTTGAAAGATTGATAAAGTGATGTGAAATTATTCTTGATCATTTAAAACAACAAGTTTGGTAATTGGCCGGTTTAATAGCCCATTTTGAGTACGAATATCAGCAACGCGAACGTGTCCGTCAGTACCAGTGTAAATTTTTACCACTATTCCCAACTTCCACGATGTTGCAGGCAACTGTTCGTTTTTGACCACAACCAAATCATCAACAGTAACTTCCCTTTGGGGATATTTCCATTTGTAGCGTTTGTGTAAACCTACGAGATATTCTTCTTTCCACCTCTTACAAAATTCATGAATTAAGGCCTTTACTTTTCGATATCTATTAACTACACTAATCGGACTTTCATAGATCGTTGGTTCCGGTGGAGCCAATATAGCCGATCCAATCAAAAAATGTCCCGGTGTCAAAGCAATCGGTTCGCCAGGACTGTCAGGCATAGGACATAAAGGACGAGAGTTTAAGCAAGCTTCAATTCTAGCTAGAATTGTAGATAACTCTTCAAATGTGTAACGGCATGTTTGAGCCTCTTTCCTAAAATGTATTTTAAAGCTTTTGACCCCAGCTTCCCAAAGACCCCCCATATGAGGAGCTCCAGCTGGTATAAATCTCCATGTCAACCCTTTATGTCCAAAAGTAGAAACCATTCTAGCTTGACATTCTTTTAGAAAAGTTTTGAAGTCCCTTGTAATTTCATTTGAAGCGCCAACAAAATTCGTACCATTGTCCGAAAACATGGTTTTAGGGCAACCTCTTCTCGATATAAATCGATTAAAAGCTGCTAAGAATGCTTCAGTTGATAAATCTGACGCAGCTTCCAAATGTATCGCTTTCGTAGAAAAGCATACAAAAATGCAAACATAACCTTTCGTGATTTTACAGGATTTACCATTATGATTTTTTACATCGAACGGGCCAGCGAAATCAACCCCAGTAGTAGTGAATGGCCTATCAAGCGTAGTGCGTTCAGGAGGAAGAGCAGCCATTATCTGACTACAAGAACGTTGCTTATCAATTATACATCGCTTGCATCGCCGAATTACAGTACGAACCAAAACTCTTAATCGAGGTACCCAATATTCACAGCGATAAATTCGCAACATTAATTGAGTTCCGCCATGAATTGATAGCGAATGTATAAATTCCGCCATAAGCTTCGCGAAACGACAGCTATATGGTAGAATTATCGGAAATTGTTCACGATATGACAATGAAGGCGATTTCGCCAATCGACCATTTAATCTCATCAATCCCAATTCATCAAGAAAGGGATTTAAAGTTATCAAAGAACTTTTCGACGGCAAGGGCATTTTGTCCAAAAGACTTTTATACTCTTTAGCATAATAAGCCTTCTGAGCAATAATCGCCAGACGTACTTTTACCATTTTGAGTTCCTCACTAGACACGATCTTAGTTGTATAATTATAACGACCTTTGTGGGCAGAATGTGTAGAATACAAAAATCTAAATAAGTACGCAATAACACGCATGGCTCTGTCCAAAGATGAAAATCTTTCTAAAATGTCTTCAAATTTTGAAAAAAATGAAGCATGAACTTTAACCTTTCGACTTTCTACATCAGTGTCGAGATTTTCCAGTGTTTTTATGCCATTGGGTTTTGTCCTGACTTAACCATGTTGGACCGTGCCACCATAGTTCACTTTTTGATAAAGTGAGGGGATCTACCCCCCTGCTACCTAAGTCAGCAGGATTGTCTTCAGAACGCACGTGAAACCAATTGTGATTCCCAGTATTTTCCTGAATACGACAAACTCTATTTGCAACGAAAGTTGTCCACGAACAAGGTGGTTTTCGTAACCACGCCAACACAATCGTTGAATCTGTCCAACAATAAACTCGCTCAATCGTAATTTCAATTTCCCTAAGGATATTCTTTAACAATTCTGATGCCAAAACCGCTCCGCACAACTCCAGGCGCGGTAAAGAAACGGATTTAAGGGGTGCTACTTTTGTCTTAGAGGATAACAAATGCACACGAATCCCCCCACTTGGCGTTTTAGTTCGGATATATATTACCCCCGCGTATGCTTTTTCCGAGGCATCGGAAAAAACATGAAGTTCAGTAGATGAACATTTATAATAATTTACCCACCTTGGCACTTGAATGAAATTCACTTGATGAAATACTTCCACAAATTTTAACCACTCCTTTTCCGTCGAAGAAGTGAGCAAATCATCCCAGCCAATATTGTCAAGCCATATGCGTTGCATAATTATCTTCGCTGTAACAATTATTGGGCTTAACCAACCAACAGGGTCAAAAAATTTGGCTATAGTCGATAAAACCTCCCTTTTCGTATAACCCGATTTTATTTTAATGGGACAAACTTTGAAAAAAAATGAATCTAGTTGAGCATTCCAAAAAATCCCTAAAGTTTTTGAATAACTAGATTCTTCAAATATTAGAACCTTTGCGTCGACCAAATGATCTGAAGGCAACCCTTCCAAAAGCGATTTTTCATTCGACGACCACTTCCTAAGTTCGAATCCTGCCGATAACAAGGCAGCAGTTAACTGATCCCTGGCCAACAAGGCACTAGAAACATCATGAGCACCAGACAGTACATCATCGACGTACATACCTTTTTTCAAAATGTCTGAAGCCAAGGGAAATTCTTCTTTACAATCATCAGCCAACTGTAATAACGTTCGAATTGCCAAATAGGGGGCACAATTTAACCCAAAAGTGACCGTCTGTAATTCATAATCCATTACTTGATCGTCACTGGATGTCCTGTAAAGGATTCTTTGAAACGGGGTATGACACGAATGAACCCGAATTTGCCTATACATTTTTGAAATGTCGCAGTTAAATACAAATTTGTACAGACGCCACCGCAGAATTAAGTTGACCAAGTCAACCTGCAGTGTGGGCCCTACAAAAAGACAATCATTCAAACTGTGACCATTGGAAGTTTTATTAGACGCATTGAAAACGACTCTTAATTTTGTTGTTTTTCTTTCCATTTTAATCACTGGATGATGTGGTAAATAGCAGGACTTTGTAACAACCTGATCAGTAATTTTAATTTGTTTTAGATGTTCTAGTTCAAAATAATCTTTTAAGACATCATCATACATGGATTTTATTTCAGGCTTACGTGTAAGGGAAGCTTCCATCCTGATAAATTGTTTTAAAGCGCTAGACCTGGATATTCCCAAATTAATTTCAGTAGGAAATTCTGGTTTAAAAGGTAACGAAACGACATATCTACCGGTAGAATCCCTGATAGTGGTTTTCTTGTAAATCTCCTCGCAAATTTTATCGGAAGGAGACATAATTTTCTTTTTCTGAGTTTCCTCTAATTCCCAAAACCTCAAAAGATTTTTGTTCAAGTTATCATCTTCAGAAAAAGTGACAGCCGTTGAAAAAACGTTAATAGAATTATTAACTGAAACATCAATGGGACCTGTCAGAATCCATCCAAAAACGGTATTCTGAGCCATTAAAGATCCAAAAATGTCTCTGCGAACTTCACCCAGAATTATTCTAGGGTATAAATCAGCACCTAGCAAAAGATCAACTGGTCTACTCTTGTAGAAATTAATATCCGCCAATTGTATGTCAGATAATTCACTCATTATATCCGAAGGACATATAAATGAAGGTAAATTACCCGAAATTGACGGCAATACAAGAGCAAGGGTTTCTAAATCAATTCCCCTGTTGACTGGTGATCCCACTCGAATTGTGCAAATTTTTCTTGACGTTGAAGCGGCTTCTTTATTAACGCCGGAAATCTTAACATTCGTAGAATGTGACGGAAGTCGCAACTGATTTCGCAGACGCTCTGAAATAAATGAAGCCTCCGATGCAGGGTCAATTAGGGCTCTAGCTGGATATGTAATATCATGACAAATGATAGAGACCATTGCGGTTCCCAATAAAACAGACGAATTCTGTCTTACGTGAAAAACTTGACGATTCAAGTTAGCACGAGCGGCGGCTGATGTCGAAGGCATCTGTTGTTCTACATTTGTCGCATCTACTACATTTTGTCTTGAATTCAAATTCTTATTAACAGAATTATCTGTAGACGAATTTCGATGAAGTAGAGTATGATGTCTTTGATTACAAATAAAGCAATTGTGTTCGCTCTTACAATCTTTAACTTCATGTGACTTTAGTAGACAGTTAACGCAGCAATGGAATTTTTTCACAGTAGCAAAGCGTTCAGATGTTGTCATATTTTTGACAACGACGACAAAATCTAAGCATATGCGTTTGTTTTGGGCATAAAATGCAATTGTTGTGTGAATTTGTGTTAGACACATGAGCTTTTACCTTTCGCTCAACAACTTTTTTATCGCATTCCAAACTTGTAAGATCGCGTATGCAATCCAAGGTTTGAATACGTTCCGTTAAAAACATATCCATATCTTTCCACAATGACAAGGCAGTTTTGTCCTTTATACTTTGCTCCCATAGCGTAACTGTCTGAGATGGTAACCGCTGAATGCAGATAAAGACTATAATAGGGTCCCAATTCTGCGTTGAAATGTCATAAATTGACATCGCAGTCAAAAAACTATTAATGCCCCTTTGTAAAGTCTTTAAGGATGAACTTGTTTCTTTGACAGCAGATTCCAAACTAAATAAACTTTTTAATTGATTATTTACCAACATTCGCGGATTCTCGTATGTATCCTTAAGATTCTTCCATGCTACTTCAAACCCTGAATTGGTAAGCGGACATTTTGATACAATTTCCTTAGCCTCCTTACCGGTTCTTTTAATTAAATAACACAATCGTTCTATATTACTAAGACGTGTATTATTTATATATAAAGCAGTAAAAAGATCCCTAAATGTAGGCCAGGAAATATAATCACCATTAAAAATATCTGTATCGCATGGTGGAAGTGGCAAATTGTGACATAAATTATCTGATGCCGGGTCAGAAATCAGAGCCTTTGGCTTCGAATTAGCCTCTAATTCATCACTTTTTATTCTCATTGTTTTTATACAGCGAGCGTAAGTAGTGAGAGTGCTTTGGTATTTGCTTTCAGTCACTTCAAGAACTTCTGATTTAACTTTCGATGACGATTCAAAATATTCAACGCACTCTTCATATGAACTTTTGACTTTTGCCCATAATGATTTTAATTCATCACTCAAAACCTCTATAGTATATACGTGGTGATCTTCCTGACGAATTTTATTAAAATTAGCTTCAAATTTAAAAACGGCATCTGAAGCGCGGGTAAAAGTTTCAATAGCGTTTGACATATTTATGAATCTGAATCGTAACACGAAACCCAAAAACTTTTAGAATATAAGTGAAAGGCAAGATTAAATTCACCAAAGCAAATAGTTAGATAAAAGATTGAAAACACCGATTAATTTCAAATATTTGAATCGACCGACAGAAAGGTGTATAAGGAAGAAGAAGAATGATCGTATAACACAATAAAATATTTTACCGGCGTTAAAAAAAACAATTGAATAATTAAATAATTCAATAAAACACCACCAATAATATAATTTTTATGATGGATAAAATAAATTACTTGTATTAAATTTCATAAGTAAATATGTGTGTGTATTTGTGTATTTATTTATCACTTCAAACAACTTGATCATATGTACATAAGTATATTATTGGTTTGATTTTGTTTTTTTAAATAAACCGCACCAAAATTTTTTTTGTACAAACTTATTCACATAAATAAATAAATTTATTTTACTTTTAACTTGTATATTTTAACTATAAACAAATATTTTTTGATCAAATATTTAATTTTACTTTATGGTTGTCCGTTTGCGTAAACAAACCCAACCTTGATAAATTTAGTACCAATGAAAAACAATAGGTACTGTATAAAACAAATTTTATACAGGGATGGTTAAAAAAGGACTCGCGAATTTAATGAACTTGAATAATTCACAATAACTTTCCCTCTATTTTTTTTTTTTTACCAATTACCACTTGTTGTTTGCTTTTTTTTTAACACACACATAAGCAAATTATTTGTACTTATACAAATAACTTCACCAATTTCACTTTTAAATCAATCACTAACCTTATTTTTATCTTATTGTTGTTGATTAAATCCAAAGTTATGTTGATGTTGTTGTTGAACAAATTTTTTCCTCTTGAAGGGTTTCTTATAAAAGATATCCGGGTTGATGGACCAATGTTTCGGCGTAAATCCGACAATTTAGCGATAAAATTTTATGTAAATAAAAAACAGGTATTAATTTAATATTTCAATTAAAATGAGAACGAATTCTCTTCTTTTTATTAAATTAAATTGTATAATTACCTTACACGTAGTGTTTCTTTTGAATATTCCAAAACGAATGAAAGAATAAAAAAACCAACTTATATTATAGAGAAAAATAGCCAACAACACTTAAGTACCGTTAGCGGTTAACTCGTTGAAAATAAAAGATTTTCCAACAAGGATGTAAAAAAGGTATCAAAAGGACACTTAAAGAAATTTGCAAACCGTAACTTTTATAAAGACTTCGTACTTAAACACGATATTTACAAGACCACATATCCAATTTAGAAAAATGGTTGAAGAAATGGAGAATAAAAGTGAATGAACAAAAATGTACTCACATAACTTTCACACTGCGTAGAGAATCTTGCCCCCCTATTCGGATAAATAACCAAACGATACCCCAGCTTTCAGACGTCAAATATCTCGGCATACATCTTGACCGGCGCCTTACATGGAAACGGCACATTGAAACAAAGTTAACACAAATGAAGTTAAAAGCAGTCCAACTAAACTGGCTTATTGGCAGAAATTCTACTCTAGCTTTAGATTGCAAACTTTTATTATACAAGTCAATTCTAAAACCAATATGGTGTTATGGAATTCAATTATGGGGCACTGCCTCAGCTACCAACGTAGAAAAAATTCAAAGGCGCCAAAACAAGATTCTTCGTATAATTACATCTGCTCCTTGGTATATAAAAAACTCGAACATCCATAAAGATCTAAACGTGCCAACAGTTAAAGCGGAAATAGCGAAACTTGCCATAAGTTATTTAAAGAAGCTTGAAACTCATCCTAATCCACTGGCCCGTAACATACTAAATGAACCTGGTTACATTCGACTAAGAAGGAGGGACACTGCTTCTCTCATCCGTACATCAGAGGGATAACCCGCAAATTACAGTAACCGTGAAACATACATTTTTTTTTGTCCAGCACTGGTTGGACTTAACATGTATATTTTTATTTGTTTTATTAGACTTAAGATATGAGTAATTATTGATAGTTCAATTATATTGAAGATACAATAAATAAAAAATTGCGAAAAAAAAAAAAAATAATATTGACGTAATTAATTGGTGGCATTTACAACAAACGCGATTTCCTTTACCATGTAGGTTAAGTTGCAAAATATATAAAATAAAGTAAAGTAAAAACTGCCAAACAATATGCACAAAAGACAAGAACAAATTTCTTATGTGTTTGTGCTCTAGTGTGTTTCTTAAGACATGCCCCCTAAACGGAAAGAAACTACTAAGTCGGAAAGAAAAATACTAATTAATCTACGTCAATCCCAAAAATCTATCACGCAAATCGGGGAAATATTTAAAAGACCATATTCAGCTGTAAAAAGATTATTGGCAAATATTAAAATACAAAAAAATTAACAAACGAGCCAACATGTGGGCAAGCATCTTTATTGTCTGAAGCTCAAACAACACCATCACAATCGGGAGGTTATTAAGGAAACGCAAAGAAAAAAGTAACACATCTATGATACAATGCAGGTGTATAGCAAGTGAAAAATCGAATCGTCAGCGCACAAATAAAATCACGGTCGAAACAACGACTGAAAAGATTCAGCTTTAAATTCCAATTAATAAGACCGAATGTCATTATACACATAATGACATTCGGTAACTTTTCAAGTGAGAACAAAAAATCATAATATGGAAAATTGAGGGTATTTTGTTGATATTTGTATGGAAATATATAGGAAAATGTAAATGCCATATCTCCGGAACAACTAGTCCGATGCGCAAACTTCACACAAACCATCTACAGACTATCCCCAACATACCCTAAAATTTTGGCTAAAATGGGTTGACTCGTTTTTGCAGTTAGTGGTGACATCAAAGTGTAGTGTACATTTCTTTTTATATAAATAGATAATAAATATTATTGCTGTTAGCTGATTAGTTGGTTTCTAATAAAAAAACGATAATATTGGTTTCTGTGACACCTAAAACGGACAATAATTCAAGTTCAAACTTAAAAGCAATATAATTGGATTACATGACGCCAAAGTATTTTTTGTCGATTTAAAATCTAATTTCGACAACATTGCATTCTGTAACAGTCCTGATAAACTTATTTTACAAATGTCCTTTGGGCTTTCCAGAATTGAAACATATTGAGGGGTATGTAGAGTTTTCTGTGAAACTGTAGGTAAAGTTTTTGATTGATTGATTGATTGATTTATTTAGTAGCATGTTACATACTTTGAATTACTCACATACAATTTTAATATTTAACTATTGATATTTAATTATTATTCAAAATTTTTACAATTTCTCTTCTAAAATTATTAATGTTTCTTTCATTTTTAATAGAAATTGGTAATTGATTATATATATTTAATCCTTTACAAAAAAGCGATCTCTGCATTATGTTTGTTGTTGCTCGCTGTAATCTGAAGTCTTGGAAGTTTCTAAGTTGTATGGTTGTATTTCTCCTACATATATCAGTTGTTCGCATAAATATTGTGGTGCGATTCCTATTTTATCCTTTGAATAAAGTTTAACGTATTTAATTCAAGTCTTTGACTTGAATAAGCCATTAGGCATGTATTCTATCGGTGTATAGCGACTACATCTCAATATTGAACGCATTGATTTGTTTTGAAGTTTTTGAAGCCTTACTATTTGTTGATCTGTGCAGCATGTGAAAAATATAGTTGAGCCAAATTCAAAATGGGGTTTAATCATGATATTATAAATGTTTATTGCAGTAATTAGCGATACTTGATTTCTCTATCTTTTAAAAAAACTAATTTTTTGGCAATTTTTTTACATATATAATCTATATGATTTTTAAATTTTAAGTCCTTGTATATTAGGTATAAAACCGAGATATTATATGAATTTTATTTGAACTATTTTTGAATTAATAAATTAATTATTTATTATTTTTTCTTTATCTCTTTATAATTAAGAACTTAAGCCTAAATAATTAATTTATTAAAACCGAGATATTTAATATTTTCAACTTTTTCTATTTCTTCGTTATTTATTTGAATTTTAATAGTGGTATTCATATTTAATTCCATAAATTTTGTTTTTTTTTCGTTTAACTTTAATTTATACATTTTTAACCATTTCATTACATTATTTAAATCGTAAGTTATGTTTTCGTGGCATATTTCGTTGGTTTCTGCTTCCGTAAATATTAAAGTATCATCTGCATATAGTACTATTTCGGATTTTTCTAGAATTTCGGATAGTTCATTTATATGTATATATAATGAATACCAATGCACCTAAGGTCGAGCCCTGTGACACACCGTAATCATTATTAATATTTTTTGATTTTACATTGTTCACTTTCGTTTTTTGCACTCTTCCGCTTAAGTATGAATTAAACCAGCTTAACTCGTTACCTTGTATACCATACATATATTGTTTATTTATTAAAATTTTTCGTTCTATAGTTTCAAAAGCTCTTTTAAAATCTAAACAATTGCTAATATTTTATTATTTTTAACATTTTTTTCCATCTGTTTATTACATAATTTATTTCCGTTTCACATGAATATGTTTTACGAAAACCTGATTGATATTTAGAGAATAATTTGTTCTCTTCTATATATTCCTCTAATTGTCCTTTTACAACTTTTTCAATTATTTTATCACAAGTTTTTAATGTGTTAATGGGTCGAAAGTCTTTGCATTTATTAGTATTCTTTATTTTTTCTATAGGTGTGACCATAAATTCTATCCGACATTCAAGAAAAATACCTGTTTTTAGTGATTGGTTAATTACATACAATAATATTTAGTCTAAAACGTCCCTATTATCATAATAATATTGATAGATAGTCTGTTGAAATCCGGTTTATTTTTTTATTTTTTACATATACTTTTTAGCTCTTCTATGTCTATTAAACGAAATTTAAATTTGTTATTTATCAGAGGAATTCTATTTACATATTGCACATCTTCTATACTCTCACGTATGTTCTTAATACTGTCTACGAAATAATTATTAAATTTATTGGCGATTTGATAGTTTTCCTTATATTCTATTTGATTAAATACCACAGATTTTATCACAGGAATTTGTTTTTTCAGGACTAGTTCTTTGATTTTATTCCACATTTGTTTTTGAACTTTGGCATTGCTTATTTTTTATTGATGTATTTGTTTTTTCTTCTATTATCTTATTTTTATAAATATTTCTTATTACCTTGTAATTGTTCCAGGCTATATCATTGTTTGTTATTTTAGCTATTCTATATTTATTTATCTTAGCTTTTTTTAAATTTTTTAGTTCGTTATTAAACCACTTATTTTTCTCTTGTCTTATATTTCTTTTGATTAATAATTTTTTTATTGCAGCTTCAATAACCCATCAAGAATGTTTACATTATCATTTATATCATTCCCTGTATCCATACTCATTATCGGTATCACATTATCCCTAAATATTCTTTTATTATATTTAACATATTATATTTCTTTATATAGTTTTTGTTTTTTATGTTGGCATTTAATTACAATATCAATTATTTCATGGTCCGATATTTTATTTTTAATATTATTTTTAACATATACGTTTTCCATATTTGTTATGACGTAGTCAATTAATGTTTTTGATCTTTGTGTAACTCTCGTATAATCATTTACAATTTCATTAAGAAAATTATCATTTGTTAAGTTTTCAATTCTGCTTTTATACACTCCATCTTTTAAACAGTCCACATTAAAATCTCCCGCAATTATGTTAAAATATTCCTTTCCAACCTCTTCAATTGTGTCTTCAAAAATTTCACAAAACTCTGCTTCATTGCTGCTAGGTTAAGAAAAAGTATCGAATTCTAAATGTAAAATCTAGTCCTTATTAAAAGTTTTGGTAAAACTGCTTCTCATTATCTTGAAATCATTTTATAAAGCATCTTGTTTATAGTTTTTAAATTGTTTTTTTTTTTAATTTTTAAAACAATGATCAAAGCAAAAGATTAACGGACATAAATTTGAAAATTAACACAATTTCTACAAATTTGAAACTAAAAAAAAAGTATAACCAAATATTGTTGGTCTATTAGATCATTAAATTACAGCTATGTACAGGGGATTTCTCCTCTATGGAAAAATTTACGCATGTTTCGCTCATTAGAGACTACCAGCATCGGCCAGTGGCAAGGGTTTTCTATTCCTATTATGAACAACGCCTGGTTCGGTTCTATTAAGTTTTAAGCATAATAATCTATCTTACTCAAAAAATTTGAGAAAAATGCACTGTGTATTTTTAATAAAAATCTTGGTTTTATAATTGAAAAAGAGTTGAAATTTAAAGATCATCAGCCTTATTACAGTTGTCGGAGCCGTTCTCGAATTCACATATGAGATATAAAAAAGGAACAAATCTAGTTTACGGACACATAAAATTAAAAAAAGTAGCCTATTGTGTGTAAAATTTTAAGCAAAATATTTCAATGAAAAAATTGGGGGCTACCCTTAGTTACGGAGTTACGGACCCCCAAAGTTTCTATATAAAATATGATATATCTCGTCCATTTTATGACGGAATGAGGCAATATGGATATCATTGGAATGGTAATTAAATGCACTACCAAGTTAAATTAAAATCAATTTTTAAAAATTTTTATTCGGAATCACTTAAAATTTCATCAATTTCTTCTTCCAGAGCTAAACTTCTTATTTCATCCAAAGTAGAATTTGCATTTGAGGGCGCAAAGATTTTCTCCTCTAATTTCGCTTTGGTTGGTTGGATAGTACTTTTATTTTCCATTTCAATGATACCCATATTGCCTCATTGAGTCATAAAAAACTGGAGATATACCATACTTTACATATAAACTTTGGGGGTACGTAACTCCGAAACTAAGGGTCGCCCCAATATTTACATTGTATATTTTTACTTAAAATTAGATTTTACACACAATAGGCTAATTTTTATGATATGTCCGTAAATTAGATTTAAGCTTAAAAAAAATCAGAACAAAAAAATTTTATTACAGAACTTGTACCTACCTATTAAAAGATTTTAAACACAAATTTTTAGTTACCTTACAGCTCTTCTTAATATACGGCGCAAAACATAACCACGTCCAGTATTATCGGGAGTTCCTCCATCTGCCAAAGCTATTGTAATAGTTCTAGCATGGTCGGCCAAAACTCGGTAAGCCATATCGATTCCACCAATATCATCAACTCCTACTTTTCCCTTATAAGATGGGCAGTCTGTTCCCTCCTTAATTGCTTCAAACAAAGGCATAAAAATGTCGGTGTCGTAGTTTGATCTTTTGTCTTGTATAACCGAAACTAGACGCTCAAAGCCCATTCCACAGTCTATGTGCTTTTTAGGTAAAGATTTTAAACTGCCGTCCGTTTCACGGTTATATTGTATAAATACCAAATTCCAAATTTCTAATACATCTGGATCATCCATATTTACCAACTCAGGAACACTTCTTCCACCAATGCGGTCAAAATGTAATTCGGAACACGGTCCACATGGTCCAGTCTCTCCCATTTCCCAAAAGTTGTCCTTCATACTTCCCGGAAGTATATGTTCTGGCTTAATACCCAAATCTAACCACAACTGCTTACATTCCAAATCAGGGTTTAATCCACTAGCCTTATCACCACCGAAGTAAGTAACATATAGACGATCTTTTGGAAGCCGTAAACGTTCAGTTAGAAACTCCCATGCCCAGGCACAAATTTCTTTTTTAAAGTAATCTCCAAAGGACCAGTTTCCTAACATTTCAAAGAACGTGTGATGATAAACATCTTTTCCAACATCATCTAAATCATTATGTTTTCCGCCAGCACGAATGCACTTTTGAGTATTAGAAACACGTTTCCACTTAGACATGTCACTATTTGGGTCGACAGTTCCTAAAAATATAGGTTTGAACTGATTCATCCCTGCATTCGCAAAAAGCAATGTGGGGTCATCCAGTGGAATAGTGCTTGAAGAATGGACATAAATGTGGTCCTTTTCCTTAAAAAACTCTAGATAACATTGACGAACTTGAGCTGCAGTTAGGGTCTTCATGTCGACAGCTAATAAACTATATCGATTATAATCAAAATTTGCCACGCAATAAAACACAATAAGAAATTATATACAATATATTACAAAATTAATATCTTGGTTGTTTACTCAAGTGAAAGAATTTAACAATTATTCCTTACTTACACAAAAGTAAAATGATTAGAACCAGCTTCTTTTCGGGTAAAAATTTCACAACTTTGTATGTTATGTAGACTTGGATAGTTCACGAACGAACTAGTTCAATTGAACTATTCTATCAATTGAACTAAATGAACTAGTTCAAATTTTTATGTCTACCCAGTTCAATTTTTGAACTATGGCTTTGTATTTGAACTATTAAATAATTGTTTCCTTTTTTTGACAACAATGAAGAACTGCCATACAATTTAATTACCATTTTATGAAATTATTATTTTTGATAATTATTAGTAATAAAATTATAATAAGATTAATAAAAAGTAGTTCAGAGCACAAATCATAGTTCAAAAGAAAAAAGAGCGTTTGAACTAACAGATTGAATTACTAAGTAGTTCAGAACACAAATCATAGTTCAAAAGAAACAAGAGCGAGTGAACTAAGATTGAACTAGTTCACTTCTTTACTTTGAACTAAAATGAGCGATCTCTAAAATGAACTAAAATACACAAGTCTAATGTTATGTACAAAGTACAAACCCGATGAAAATTGACGGCGACTAAGAGTCCGCAGCAAACTTTTTCAATTCGAAAAAATTCGTTAAATTTTGGTAAATAGTTTTTTACTTATAAAACCTAAACTATTCTTTGTGCCGCATAGCGACCTATACCAATCAATAGAGAACAAAAAAAACGATTCAGATTTGGTAAAAGGTGTTTTCTGAAATACTTGTATTTAGAAATTATACCCTAACTATTATAACATAGAAAACAAAAACTTGATAAGAATAAATGATGTCGGTAATACTGTTACACAATCATTCTGTAATAATATTGACACAATTTTCAAATTTATCAATTAAAAAAATGTTGCCACCACTTTGTTATTTTTAAACCTGAATTTCATGTTTGAAATTTTATATTTATTTCTACAAATATAAAATTCATCATGTAGTTGTTTGTAAAAAAAATCATATAGTTGTGTTTATAAAATTTTATTTTTTATTAACTGTTTTTAATTAAGGAACAAACCTAATGTGCTTTGTTTATTTTTACCAAAAGAAAAAAAAATGAAGAATAACACAGAACTAAAAAATAAAAATAAATTAAAATAAAATAAAAGCATAAAAGAACAATCTGTTAAAAATTTGTGAATTTTTGTGTTATGTGTTGTTATATCTCACTTCAAATAACAACACCAATATTGCAAAATAAATAAATGTGTGATGTTTGTATTGGCCAATAGTTTATCAATGTGAAAAATTTTTTGTTTTAAAATGCAGCTAATTAGGCCTACAGTTTCCAACGTAATTAAGACAATTTAATTACAATTTTACCCAACGTTTCGTCGATTGTTTGTCGACTTTCTCAAGGGCTGTGTCTATAATTTTTATTTCAGTAAATTTTGGAATACAAAAACATTGCTTTATTACAGTTAGAAATAGAAAAATTATTGCAGTATTACTTACAAATAAATGTTGTTAAGTTACATTAATTACAATTAACATATAAAGAATTTGACAAACATTTAAAAAAATAAACGACTGTTAACAGTGAACACATCTTAAGTAATAGCAACTCTATAACTTGCATTTATGTTATCAGTGTCCTCTTTCAAATTCATGGTATTTATTATGTTCTTTTGGATGTGCAAGCTTTCTTTAGTATATCACTTTTTCTCCACTTTCTCCTTATCTAATATTTTAACTTTGTCAAAGTCAGCTATGTGACCAGTGTTTTTTATGTGTTGGGCCAATGCAGTTGTCTCCTTTCTTTTTAATATGTCCATTCTATGTTCAGCTATTCTTGTTGATAGAATTATCTTTGTTGTTCCTATGTATATTAAATTCCACTTCGTTTCCTCATTTCCCTTGCATGGTACTTTACTTTGTTCTTGTTTTTGAATAGGCGCCTTAATTTTTGTAAATATTGTATTTGTTGTAAAGTTAGGTTTATAGGCAAAAAATATGTTGTTGGTTTTTATTAAATTTCTCATATTTCTGTTGTCTGTTAAGCCAGGAATGTATTTTACACTGTAAAAAATTCGATTATTTTCGTTTTCTTTACTGTCATCTGTCTTTTTAGTTTTAATTCGTTGTTTGACTGTTTCTATTAACGTTTTTATAAGATTTTTTGGGAAACTGTTGTTAGATGGTATTTTATACATTTTTTGTATGTTATTATTATAAAACTTGTCATCGCTGATTTTTAAAACACTCTCTATAAAATTTTTTGCTATATTTAAAATCTGGTTAATAGGTTGCGTCGCATTCATTAACCTGCCAGACGATATCTCCTTACAATACCAATCAAATGTTATGTTGTCTGAAGATCGTATTAATTTTGCATCTAGATATGTGATAGTGTTTTCCTTTTCAATCTCCATGGTGAACTTTAATTTTGGATGATGGCTATTAAATGTTTTTAAGATTTCATCTTTATCGTTAGAGTTTATTACAGCTAGGATGTCATCTACATATTTAGCTATGTGTTTAAAATATTTATTTGAAAGAAATAATTAAACAAAAATTATAATATTTATGTATGACTGTTAACATGTCGCCTGCTAGAATTGACTAACTAAAACGTTGCCTACCAAAATGAAGGAAAATGCAAAGGTATAACTACGGATTAACTGACGTATAGTTCACTACACTACATCCTCCAACCGTTTTGGAACTGCCCTTTGTCTTTGAGCGCCTTGGTGTCTCTTCGGCATCCTCGCCCGCTCTATCTCTTAGATGGCATTCATGGGGCACATTAGTTGCCGCTGCTAAGGCGCCACGCTCGCGAACATATTCTGCGGATTCGGAAACTTCTGAAGTGCATCTTTCTTGATCGTCTCTGTGTGTTGTGGTTTCCTCATCTATTGAAGACAAAGAATCGTCATTAATCTGAGGCGTAGATTTAATCAACGTTGAAGCTCCCCAGCTGTCAGATGATACATCTATGTACATATCGTCGCTGTAGTTGATCAATGTGTCTTGAAATAACATTTCCATTTGCCAAGACTTTATAGTTCCGTGGCCCGGAAGACTTTACTGTTGCTGGCAGCCATTTTTCTCCCTTTCCAAAATTTCGGTACCAAACCTTGTCACCTACTTTAAAATGTCTAGCAGTTTGCATGTTTTCGCGCTGTATACTTGTATCTTCTTCAGAATTTCCCGGTGTAATGTGACTTAATAATGTCTTAATCTTTCTTCCCATTAAAATTTCCGCTGGACTTTTATGTGAAGTTAAAGACGGAGTTGTTCGTAGGCGTAGTAACAGGTTGGCTAAACCTTTTTCCATAGTGTTCTTTGGCATTTTCTTTGAATGATTTTTAATAGTTTGTACAAACCTTTCAGTCTGACCGTTTGATGAAGGATGATACGGCGCTGTGGTGATTTGTTTAATGCCATTTCCTTTTAAATATGATACAAATTCGTGCGACACGAAGTTACGTCCATTGTCAGACACAAGTGTATCTGGTATGCCATGTGTTGCAAAAACGTCCCTTATCAACTGTATTGTTCTTGTTGAACTAGTATTGTCAGTTATTTTTACTTCCACCCACTTACTATGAGAATCGACAATTATTAAAAAATTGGTACTCAAAATGAAGTCGGTTAAAAAGGCGAGCATAGTCGATATGTAAACGTGACCACGGTTTAAGTGTTTCCGGCCAAGGCTTTGGTTCTGCTGCTGAAAGATTTTTGCTGTTTTCACATTATATCTGACATTTTCTGGCTGTCATTTCGATGTCATTATCAAGACCGGGCCACCAAAAATAACTTCTTGCAGTGGCCTTCATTGCTGTCATTCCCTGGTGAACTTCGTGAAGTATTTCTAACATTCTGGAGCGTAAGCTAGATGGTGTGATGACTCTTGAACGCCATAGTAAGCACTCACCATTCACGGATAGTTCGTGAACTCTACTAAAATAAGGCTTAAAATGATCTGACTTATCTAGAAACTCCTTATCATTTGCTTTAACGTATTTTAGCACTTGGACCAAAAGAGGATCTGTTAAGGTTGCTTCCGCAATTTCCTTTGCCGTTATTAAAAGTGATCTTCAATTTACCACAATATAAAATTTTTGGAACTTCTGGGACTTTAAAGTGTACTTCTAATGGTAACCGGCTCAGAGCATCAGCATTTTGGTGTTTCTTCCCTTCCCGATATTTGGTATCATACTGGTAGGCTCCTAACATCAATGACCATCGTAACATCCTGGGCGATATATGGTGTGATATCGGCTTCTTTTTGTCAAATAACCCCAACAAAGGCTTATAGTCTGTTACTATAACGAATATTCGACCACATAAAAACTGATGAAACTTTTTAAGGCCGAATATGACTGAAGGTGCCTCCTTATCTAGTTGTGAATAATTCTTTTCAGCTGGTTGTAATGTTCTGGATCCAAAAGCAATAGGTGCTTCTCTACCATGTGGCATTATGTGAGCTAATACTGCTCCCACTCCGTATGGTGAAGCGTCACCACCTAAAAGCAATGGCAGTTCTGCGGAGTAATGTACCAATACTCTGTCTGAGTGCAGAATTTGCTTCGCCTGGCTAAAGGATGACTTTTGTTCGATTCCCCATTTAAACTTTGCATCCTTTTTTTAGTAACCTGTAAAGAGGTTCAAGTAAATTACCTTTGTTCTGGAAAAATCTATCGTAAGACGTTATTAACCTAAAAACGCATGTAACTGCTGTTTGCTTGTTGGCTCGGGTGCCTGTGCAATAGCTCTAATTTTTTCATCCGTTGGTCGAACCCCTTGTGGATTTATTGTAAAACCCAAAAATGTAACCTCATTTACCGCAAACGTACATTTGGACTTTTTCAACCTTAGCACCGCTTCTTGTATACGACTCAGTGTTATTTTCGTTCGCTCCCACATTTCTTCTAGATTACTGTTACCAATTAAAATATTATCTAAATACACTACCACTCCAGCTATATCATTTAGAAGGCCCTCCATAATACGTTGAAAAATACTGGGTGCTGTTGAAAATCCAAAGGGCAATCTTGTCACTTCAAAAAGACCACGATGTGTATTCAATGTTAATATTTTAGCCCTGTCTAAGTCTAATTTTGAATACTACTTGCAGTTTGCTAAAGTCGCGAGAACTTCTGCATTTGTTGGTAACGGTCTCCTTGCAAATAATCTGATTGACTGTACATTTAAAATCCCCGCAAATCCGAATGTTCCCGTCAGGTTTTAAAATTGGAACTATAGGAGTCGCCCACTCGCTATAATTAACAGGACGTAGTACTCCTTCATCCTCCATTATTTTCAACGCTGCTTCAACCTTAGGTTTTAATGCAAATGGTACTTGACGACTTCGAAAAAATTTGGGATTTCCAGTATTTGACATCAAAAGTTTTATTGGTTTACCTTTATAATCGCCAAGCTTTTTTTTATAAAATACAGATTTAAATTCTGCTATACAGAATTAAATTCTGTATAGCAGAATACAGATTTAAATTCTGCTATTTCATTTGGTATTTCCAATTCAATTTTGTGTACTGAAACTGTTATACAAATTCCTGAAGCATCAAATCAGTTCCGACCAATCAACGCTGGACCAATACCACCAACGACCAACAACTACAACTTTTTACTTTGACTGCCTAGAGTAACCAGTACATTTACTTTACCAAAGATTTTAAGATCTTTATTAGTACCCCAAGTTCTTAATTTTGTATGATTTGATTTGATGTGTTCAAATTTACGTCGAATCAAATTATCACTTACAATTGAGTGACTTGCCCCAGAATCAATTTCCATTACAATTTCCTCTTGTTAAATAATTACTGTTCGTTGCATCTCCGATATTTTTTTAGTTGCTGCCGACAAAACATAATTATATTCCTTATATGGTTTATCTTCGTCGATTGTATTTATTTCCGAATGACTATTTTCACTAATTTGCGGTGCTTCCCTGTTTGCTTTTGAAATGCATGCCCGCTCAATATGTCCATGCTTTTTGCAGTAACGGCAATCCAAATTTTTAAACCTGCACCGATCTGCTTTATGGTTTCCCTCACAACGAAAGCACTTTCGATTTTGATGATGGAAAGAATTGTCTCGATTATACCTCGTACCCACCATCTGGAGTGATTCATCACGCATACCACAAACTAGTCTATCCCGCAGCATATCGTCCAAATCTTTAAATTTGCAATCTTGACCGATTTTCCTTAACGCCGCTAAAAAATCGTGAGTTGACTCTCGTTTTTATTGATCTCTTCTATAAAACTTAAAACGCTGAACAATCTGATTGGGTGTTGGGCAAAAGTGTTTCGTCAACAATGCAATTGCCATTTCATACGTAAAATTTTCACTCAAAACATCGGTTGGTGTGGCAACAGATTTTAAAAGTGTATAAGTCTCTGACCCACATGATGATAAAAATATAGCTTTCTTTATTTTACTATTGGTCAAACCATTTGCTAAAAAGAAAAACTGCATCTGTTCCAAATACATTTGCCAATTTCCCGTAGCCACCACAAACTGATGTAATTCTCCGTATTTAGCCGCCATTCTGTTTGAGTTTTTATCCTGTTTTAGCCTGTTTGAGAAATTTGCCTTTCCGTTTTTTCCAATCGTTGCCACTGTTATATCTCACTTCAAATAACAACACCAATATTGCAAAATAAATAAATGTTTATTTGAAAGAAATAATTAAACAAAAATTATAATATTTTTCATTTATGTACGACTGCTAACAAGTCGCCTGCTAGAATTGACTAACTAAAAACGTTGCCTACCAAAATGAAGGCAAATGCAAAGGTAGTCATATAACTACGGATTAACTGACGTATAGTTGTGTTGTGTATTTTATAATTTACATACATATGTGACGTCTTTTTTAAATCAATTTTTTTCATTTAAATTTTGAGTTTGTTTTCATTATTGTATCTAAATAAACAAATTATGAAAAAACCATCCTCCAAAAAACGCAACCAACAAACTACAGCTGGGCTATCAACACCACCTGATATAAATTCGCCTTGGTTCAGATAATTGCATGGTCAATGAATTTTTCATATTTTATGTTTTAAAAATATTTCTTTTTCATTTCTATGTTGATTTAATGTTATTGTGTACGATACACAATAAAATTTTATTAACACGACTACAGAATTTTTAGTTTTACAAACGAATATATGATGAATTTTACATTTGTAGAAATAAGTGCAAAATTACAAATATGAAATTCATGCATGCTTTGTACTGACCTTAAAAAAAGAAATCGGTAATAGCGTTCATATAATGTTTTATAAATAATAAAGTGGTGGCAACAATTTTTGCGATTGTTTTTTGATTTGATAAATTTTGCTGTACTATAACTTTTGAATGCAAGTATTTTGGAAAATGGTCAATACCAATTCTTAATCGTACTTTTGTCCTCTAGCGACTGGTATAGTTGGCTACGTGGCACAACCATGGTACAATAAAAAAGGTAGACTCGCGTCGAAAAAAGAGTACAACTGTGTAGTAAAGATACGTACATTTTGTTTTTGTATAAATCATTTTTGGATGTCAAAATAAAAAATGTTAGTAAATTTTGAGACTGGAAGATGGAGACAACAAATAGTCAGCTGAGCTCTCGAGTTTACCTGTTATGAATTCGCCTTGGGCACAACGAATAGTTTAGGTTTTATAAGTAAAAAACTATTTACCAAATTTTAGCGTTTTTTTCGATTTTAAAAAGTTTGCTACACTATAACTTTGGAATGCAAGTATTTCGGAAAATAACCAATACCAATTCTGCAAAGTACTTTTATCCTCTATCGACTGTTATAGGTGGCGATATGGCACAATGAATAGTTTAGGTGTTATAATTAAAAATCGATTTACCAAATTTTGTGATTTTTTTCTATTAATTGGTATAGATGGCTATGTGGCAGAAGGAATAGTTTCGGTTTTATAAGTAAAAAATTATTTTACTTAACAATATAATTTGTCTTGTATAACTTCCGTAATTCTAATCTGATTTAAGTGACAGTCGCAAAATTAGGTTCTATAGGGGTAACGCTTTTGAGTTCACTTTCTAATTTTTTAATTCAACAAAAAATGACGAGTTGCGAGCCTTTTGAATATTGCATTATTTTTGCAAAATTTTGTTTACAATTTTTTTACAATAAATAGTACTTTTTAAGCAACTGTGAAGACGTTTGTTAAAACTTGAAAAAAGTTTGTTAAAAGTTTGTTTTCTTGTCGACGATTCAAATTGAAGATTCGTAAAGTAGCTCTGTGTGGAGGAACACGTGCGCGTGTCATTGTCGTTATCGTTTAAAGTCAATCAGGCCATTATTGTTGCTAGACCTTCGAGTGGTTTACGTCTCACTCTCGCACTGGGTGATTGGCTTCCACGATTAGCTGTACTTTAGTACAGTTAATTGGTGGTTGTATTAATCAGCCATGTGCAATCGTTCTGGTTATCGTGTATAACCTCAATAATACAAAGAAAATTAATAAATGAAAAGAAACTTAAAATATATAATAAAAATAATAAATAAAATACATATCAACTAATTTAAAAGAAATAAAAGAAAATTTTACAAACTAATGAAAACTATAAATAAATATAACATAAATTAAGTAAAGGCTTCACTATGGACTTATTGTCTCCAGAAGCCTTTTTTTCCTCATACTGCCGTTCTAGGTTGAACGGCATAATTAAAGAAGAAAGAAAAAGAAGAATCAAATTGAAAAAAAAAACATGACGACGGCAGAGCAACGTAAACCCCCGTCTCCATTTGCTATCAACATGTCTTAACAAAAGTCAAACTTCATATAAAAAAAAACAGTATTAAAAATAATGTTTTTTTTTTTTCATATGAAGTTTGACTTTTGTTAACGCATGTTAATGTCTAATGGAGACGGGGGTAATTAATTTGTTCATGTTGTTACACTACATCTTGACGAGCCATTGATTTGTTTTCACATGAACAAAAAATTGGTGGTCACCGTTATTGGCCTAAATCTAATTTAGCGAGATTGCTCCAATAAAAAAATAATTATCCAGGGTGATAGAGAATTGAAAAATAATAAAAATATGTTAAATAAAAAAATTAGCGGTCGCCGTTACTTACCGAGTTTTGAACTTTTCATATGAAACTGTGTACTACATTTTTGAACAAATTAGGTCAATATGGGTAACAATTTAATGCAAAGAGAACACAAGAGGTGTCACGGTGAGATATCCGTCTCTTTCTCTATCCGTCTCTTTCTCAAACGAGTGCCCTTTTGTGAATTTTCTTTTGTTCTATTTTCTGGCGCATAAAAATTAAACGTACGTTGAAAGGTAAGAATAAGGGATGAAAACCAAAGAATTTTAAATTAAATTAAGAATTTTCATAAAATATTTACTTTTTTCAGGAAAAACAAGAAGCAAGCATATTTAAGGTAAGTTGCGATTATATTTGTTATTGTGTTTTGCAGAAACAAAAGTCTGAAAAGCTGTGGAAAACAATACAAATGTAAGTCTTTACAACTTAAAAAAAAAAAATACTTATTTTAATTGTTATAATTTTCAGGAATAACAAATGCATCAAGAATTGTTCTCCAAGGGAAAAATTGCACATTTTCCCAAAGGATCCAAAGAGGTAAGTGAAAAATGTTCATATACATATGTATATATGTTTATCGTATACTGTATGACAGACTGGAAGAAATTAATATAAACCACAACTGAAGCACTATAAAAGTAATAGTTTTAAAATTTGGAGTGGACTACTTCTAAGGCAAAATCGAACAAAAAATTGTCAGGAAGTAGGTATGTTGCTTATTTATTTGCAGGCGATGGCATTGTAAAGAGGAATTACAAAAAAGCATCTACACAAATGTCACTTCATTGTTTGCAACAAAACGTTACAATTGCCTTTCAGATGTGCCGATTTTATTCAAATGCTTTAGATGCACAGCACCACAGATTAAATCTGTCTCAATTACCTGACAATTACGGGCAATACAAAATGTTCTAATGACTACCTAAGATCCTTAGTTCTAGTGTTACGGGCTTTCCACTGCATTAAAGCATTTTTAACCAACAAGTTCAGTGCACTGGGCTTAGCTTCAAGAATCCTGAAATTACTCTGTGACATCGTAAACTGAATGATGGAAAAAAAAATTTACTTTACCATATATAATATTCCGCCTGGCGGATGTCTACCAGCGAGTTTGTAGGGTAAACTGCATAATCGTTGATTGATAATCGTATCAGGGAGCATCAGCTAGTATGCTATCGGACGCGTCCACAGGTTGCGGATAGTGGAATATCCAGTAGATATGCTGGATAGCTACGAATAATACCAAATAAGCAGTCGCGGACAATACCAGCGGTTCTGAGGGGAGAGTCTCGGACTAAATATCCGAGTGCCAGAGATCCTTAGAGCGCCATGGCGAGTAGGTGGCGCCAACAAATAACCATCCAACAATAAAGCAGTGTCTGGTATGCTTTAACCCGCAGCCCCGGTACCAGACTCGGATGCGATTGGCCAATAACCAGTCCATCTGAAACAAAATTTATTACAAACGAAACCACAA
Organism: Phasia obesa; assembly: GCA_949628195.1. Taxonomy (NCBI): domain Eukaryota; kingdom Metazoa; phylum Arthropoda; class Insecta; order Diptera; family Tachinidae; genus Phasia; species Phasia obesa. Next base: position 104,326,835 of record OX451216.1, read on the forward strand.
CAAACGATTGTGGCCCTTTGTTCCACAATGGAACCATATATATATATATATATATATATATATATATATATATATATATATATATATATATATATATATATATATATATATATATATAATATAAGGAAAAGTATAGTAATCGTGAGGTTGGGATATTGACGGATTTATACATTTTGAGGTATCCTGAATCCATTTAGGCTATTTTCGCAATGATGTCTGTGGGTGGGTGGGTAGGTGTATATGCCACTATTTTTGTAGAGTTTGTACAGGTTTGACATATCAAAATGAAATTCAGTGTGTGTGCCTTTGGTATATGGTGATAAAGAGCTGTATAAATTTTTAGGAGGGAGGAAAGGGGTAGTTTACTTACTCTCAAATTTTGTAACCGTTCTAAAGGTCATACCGTTTGACATATCAAAATGAAATTCAGTGTGTGCCTTTGGTATATGGAGATGAAATTTTAGCCATAATCGGGAAGTAGCAAGGGTAGTTTACTTAACACCGCAAACCGAAGATAATTAATATTTCGATTCGAATATACTTTGAACTTAATTTTGTGTAGGCCACTCCAGATTTTTTTTTTGGGTTATTGGTTAAATGCTCAGAAGAATATTAACAAAATATTAACAAAAAACATGCTTGATTGACCGCAAATAAGAACACTACGGAAGTTTGTAGAAGACTGCCGAAAGACTCCTGGAAATGTAGAAGGAAGTTTTGGTGCGCTTAAAGTGCGCTCTCAAAACTTCACTGTAGACCAGAAGATCGTTAGTGTTTCCTGCAATGAAATCTCTTAAAAACTTACCTTGATTACGATAGAAGCAAAGACATGATTATTGGCCTGCTGTATTTCGACGATAGAAATCGCTCAAATAGTTTATTATCTGCTGTATTGGCAATAATGCCAAGTGGTGGTGAAAGTTGGACGCAAGCAGGGTCATATTTCTTTATTCTTTATTCATAGGCTTAATTCCTTGCTAATTTGTTTGCAATCAGGGCTCCAATTTTTTCAAAATTTTCAAAAGTAGCCGGCGTAAATGTTCAAACCCTATATTTTGTTGTTAATGACAAAAGAATTTTTTAAAAAGTGATCAGAATTGTTTGCTTAGTATTCAAAATACGATTAATTTTAATAATAAAATTGTGTCATTGAACTATGTCGTCCATTTTTTCAATGTCGATTCTTCGAATAACTTAAGTTGTGCTCCAAAGCTAAGTAAGGAACATCAATCCTAATAATTTTCAGCACATGCGCGTCCACTTAACATCTCAAGTTTTAAGCAACACTGTTTCTACAGGAATGCGAGTACTTCATCAATCAGCAAAAGTAGATTTAAACAAATTTCCAAATGTTCTTCTTACATCTGAGTATTTAAAATTTTTTTATGATTTACTTGATGTATTTAACATTCGTAGTAATAGTTTTCACTGTTCTGATGAACAGTTACAGCTTTTTAGTGTTCCCTGAAAAAATTAAAACCTTTTAAAATTGTAGATGAAAAGGGTTCCGAAATCACTAATTTATTTAAGTACATAACTGGGTGGTAATTAATTTTTTCGGCCTAAAAGTCTCTTTGGCAATATTTAAAAAAATAAGGTTTTAAAGGCATAAAAACAGGTTAACGCAAGATCACCTAGAACATTTCTTTGGCCAAATTCCCAAAGGGTTTAGGAATTGTACTTCTATTACTATTACTGCTCAAATATTTGCAACATCATTTCAAAAACGATGGGGACTCAAATACGTTAACGTTGTTGTTAATGGCAACTGCGAAAGTGTTTCTCATAACGATTCTGTAATCGATTTTTCAATTGTGGATGAAGCATTTTCTGAAAGCAATAATAAACGTTGGGAAGATTCTCGTTCTTTGCCTAACCCTTCTTCTCAAATTTTAACAGCAGATATAAGTATAGGGTCTTTAAATGAAAAGGAATTAATAGACAAAAGTACCTTTGTCTACGTTTCTGGGTATTTTTATTTTAAACTTTACAAGATTCACAATTGCAAAGTACCTTTACTGCAATGGTAATTTCTTTTTATTTTTAAGAAGCAATTCACCACCACAAGAGTTTGTAGATTATCTAAGTAAGCTAGAAAACCAATTTGAGAATCTGTTTAACATTTATTGTCACCGGATTGGTCAACGCCAAATTATTTTTGATGAGTTAAAGTACGGTCACATTAGGAAAACATTTGCTTAAATCGTCAAATATTTGTTTGCCATAGTCTGACCACAAAATAAAATTGATAGGCAAACAACAAAACAGCTGATTCTTGGAAAACAAAATTATCTGCCGGCAAACCAAAATGTTCCTAATGTGACCACTAACACAGTGCAATACGGAAAAAATAACCATATACGGACACCACTACGTGATAAAAGACCAAAAAAAAGACCCCTGTCTCCCTGTAAATCAAATATATTTTATATATAGACCACGATAATTCAGGGATAAGTGTAGCGAATATAAAGCTTCTTCTTGCCCAAGACCATCATGCGAGGTGGTGCTTTTTAGTAAAACATGATGGATCTAGACCAGAAAAGGTCGAAAATATATCATCTTAGTTTGTACTTACATGTATGTAATCAAATTAATTTATATGGAAATAAAAAATATATTCATTGAAAAATGTTGTCCTTTTTATTATTTCATAAAATTAAAAGTATTTCAGCACGAAATAAATAAGTAAGTATTAGTTGCCATCAGCAGTAACAATTTGTTAATTACTATCAGGTTAAATTTTCTTCATTTGCAACAAATCTAGTTTACGTCCACATCACAAAAATAAAAAGTGAGTTTAACTTTTAATTATCATTCCTATGATATAATATATTTTAAATAATTTTACTTGGTATTATAAAAGAAATTGTTAACAAATAAAAAGAAAAACCACTAGTACCGCAGCTTTTTGTATTTAATACAATTTCACGATTTTTAATTTCTGTTTTATTTATATTCCCATTTTCGTATTAAATGGGTACTATATTTGTCTCTTTCTTGACAAGATGCCATAATGCTGATTATTTATTTAGTGAATTATAAGCCTACAAGGCCAATTTAATTCAGTATTTTATATGGAAACTAAACTTTCATAATTAATATCAAAACTTAAAGTAAGTATCTAAATGTTAAATCAAACCATCTATTTTTTTTCACAATTTTTTTTCTCGCAATTTTTATTTATTGTATATATCAATAATTACTCATATTTTAAGTCTAAAATATAAATATACTTGTTAAGTCCAACCAGTGCTGGACAAAAAAATGTATGTTTCACGGTTACTGTAATTTGCGGGTTATCACTCTGATGTACGGATGAGAGAAGCAGTGTCCCTCCTTCTTAGTCGAATGTAACCAGGTTCATTTAGTATGTTACCGGCCAGTAGATTCGGATGAGTTTCAAGCTGCATTAAATACCTTATGGCAAGTTTCACTATTTCTGCTTTAACTGATGGCACGTTTAGATCTTTATGAATGTTCGAGTTTTTTATATACCAAGGAGCAGAACTCCATATTGGTTTTAGAATTGACTTGTATAATAAAAGTTTGCAATATAAAGCTATAGTAGAATTTTTGCCAATAAGCCAGTTTAGTTGGACTGCTTTCAACTTCATTTGTGTTAACTTTGTTTCTATGTGGAGTTTCCATGTAAGGCGGTCAAGATGTATGCCGAGATATTTGACGTCTGAAAGCTGAGGTATCGTTTGGTTATTTATCCGAATAGAGGGGCAAGAATCTCTACTCAGAGTGAAAGTTATGTGAGTACATTTATGTTCATTCACTTTTATTCTCCATTTCTTCAACCATTTTTCTAAATTAAATATGTGGTCTTGTAAATATCGTGATGCTACTTCGGGTCTTTCGTGAATGCTCAAAAAAGCTGTGTCGTCAGCAAATGTCGATGTGTGCACACGGTTACTAGTTGGCATGTCTGAAGTATACAATAAGTATAAAAGGAGCCCCAATATACTACCTTAGCTTAAGACCCCAGTAGTCATAGCTTTCTCTTAGCTATCTTAAAATTATTTTATAACTTTATGGTAGCAAATAAATAAATATAAATAAATAAAACTACCTTGGGGAACTCCGGCTTCGATTTGCTGGAGTGAGCTCAAAAAATTTCCTTCTTTCACAATAAATTTTCGTTCGGTTAAATAACTATCTAGCAGCTTATATAGGTTTACGGGCAAATTCGGTTTTAGCTTACTTATATATTAGGCCTTCATGCCATACCTTATCGAATGCTTGAGGAACATCGATAAAAAGCGCAGAGCAGTATTATCTCTCTTCAAAAGTCTTCTTAACAACATTAACTAACCTGTGAGTTTGTTCGATCGTACTATGTCTTTTTTCAAATGACCAGCAAATAAATTTCCTTTTTCAGTATAACTCTTTGTGTCAAACAAACACGACTTTTGGAGATATTAGGCCTGATCCCCAAAACGTATGTTTATCGTTGTAGTCGCCTGATGCTATGAAACAGGGACCTAGTGATTTGTAGAAGTCGCTATACTGACTTTCCGATATTTTTAAATCTAGGAGGTGAATAAATCGATGAAATAACTAAGCTTTGATGAAATTCTTCAAAACAGATATTTGTTGCTTGAAGGTAATCCTCACAAAAATCACGCAGTAAATAATGTTTGATTCGGGTTTTAATAAGTATTGCTGAGCCTCCACATGCTCTTCCACGGGGGTTCTTAGCAATTGCTACATTTTTTAACTTTCGAGTCATCCCTTGCTTTGTCGCATTGGGCGGAACAATGTAGCTCGCCACATACAACGCAAACCGGAGGCAACTTACAGTAAGCCCTAGTATGACAATATTCTTGACAATTTAGACACTGGACAGGTCCTGGACGCTTATGCGGCTCATCTACAGTTATTTTACGGTGTAACAGGTACTTCAGATTGTAAATAGGGTGCGTTTCGTTCTTCTTCAATATGATATCTCCAGGTTCCAGTTCAACACGAAATAGTGGTTGGGGGACGCGGAGATTATCTACACTTTCTATTTTAAAACCCGCTTTTTGGACTCCGGCTCTTATTTCAGCTGGATCAATGTATGAATCTACACCTTTAATGACTACCTGTAGACCTTTGCTACTCTTCAGCTGATAGGTATAAAAGTTCTTTTTGTAGTTTTCAAACTCGTTTACTTATTACGATAACTGCTTTCATCAATAAATTGTATTTTGTCTCATCAATGTTACCACGCTTATGGGAATTACATTTAAAATTAACGTTTTAATTAATTCGTTCGAATTGTTCTCCCTTAAATAAACTGGAGGTGGTTTGTACGACGAATTACATAAAATGAGTTCTCGCCAATAATTGAAATTAACATTTTAATTAATTCGTTCGAATTGTTCTCCCTTAAATAAATTGGAGGTGGTTTGAACGACTTAAGTGCCGTTTTATGTTCATTTGTTTCACTATCTAAGATAGCAAAACAATTATGGGAATTTATTCCGTTAGAGTCCTTGTCTTTATGTACTTTAGACATTGGTGCAAGCTGCGAAGATTTAGGGCTTCGACCTCTTTTTAATACCGTTATGTATCTGTCCATTCCCACTTGCGTCTTGGGGTTTTCTACACTATTCATATTTGTTTTGGTAACACTGTGTTCAGAAGGCGACTTGTTTGTAGTTATTTTATTTTCATCGCTTATCAAAAGCGACGAACAAGATTGGGCATGTACAACTGGCGTAGTATTAAACACAAATTATTTTCAGTTTTTTTTTTGTTTTTATTTAAATCAAAATTGTCTACATTTTTGTTACTTAAATTAAAGAGGCTCATTGGCCCCTACTGTTTTTGTTTTATTTTTAAAGTAGCAAAGCGATAATGCCGTTGTAAAAAAGTGCGTCCGCACTTATCAACGCACAAACTAAAACCGAAAACTGATTTACAATTAAAGCAAAACTTTTTTTTGTTTCTTTTTAACTACCAACTTTTTTAATATACCGCACTTTGTAATGTTCTTTCTTAAGTCGTTAGATTGCCTCACATTTTTTTGTCTAACTTTAAAATATTAGAATTTAGATTATATCCAAAACCAGTCACAATGCACCAACATTGCCATCTGACTACTAATAATTTATTTATCCAATTTACAAAAAATAAATTTAATTTTTTTGGTTTTTTTACTTTTTGAGATCACTCTCAATAATTTTTGTTGTGTGTAGATTTTCTCTTCATTAGATTGTTCTAAAATATCATATTTTTTGTATTTAAACTTAAATTAAGTAAATATTTTAATTACAATTTATAAGAGAACTAGCTATCGCCGGCGCGATTCGGTACACCCATCCACAAAAAATGCAATTAACACTTGATATAAAAGTGAGGCCAATCTTTAATTCGAAAACGCACGCTAATCTTAAAACAAAATTGTGTCAATTTATATGCAAGGTACAACGCTATCTGTTCCCATTCAATCTGTTTTTTGCTAGACTACCATGATACTAATTTTTTTACTTTGTATGGGAGGCACCATTCCCACTATCCTAATCGAGTTTGCTAGATTATGCACATTAGTATGAGGGTTACTTGTGCAAAGTTTCAAGACTATACCTTTCACGATATGAATTGGGCGTCCATTTTTTGTAAAGAGTTCAACAATCGCTAGTTCCACATCATCTCTATTTAAGTGGTTTGAAATTTTTGTTTTTATAGAATTTGGTTTGTTTTTCACGTCACTTTTTTTTCCAAATATTCTAAGTACAAATTCTGATGTAAGTGTTTTAAATGTCTTTCCAGGTTTCCCGTATGCATATTTAATATTTTGTTTTTTCAACTTCCATTGTTACATAATATTTCTCTTTCACTATTTTCACCTAATAAGTCGTGTAAAAATTAGTTTTTTTATTTTATTTTTTTTTTTAATTTTTTACTACCTACATATATTGCACTATATAACAATGAACGTTGTTCTTATGAAATTTACAATACCAGCTAAAAAAATAATTTTAGAGAAAGTTTTGAGTTATTTTCATAATTACATATTGTAAACAATTTACACAAACTTAACATAATGTGTGTAGGAAAATCCCTCTACCTGGGAAATATGCAAACAAATAATTGGTTTTAAAATATTTTTCGTTCTAAATAATATACATACATACTTACATATTTTGAACTCTTCTTATTGACAATGCATTTTTCCCAAACCTCTTTCATTCAACATTTTTATACCCTTCACCACAGGTGGAAAGGGTATATCTAAGTTTTTTTTTTTATTGAAATGTACTTACATGGCTGTAATTTAAGATTACCTTGTTGATTTTTTTAATAATAGATTACATATATAATACTTTAATACTTTTCTCTCAGTTTTATTAGAAATTAATTAAATTTAGGTTTTGAATTGTTTCTTATGTTATTTTCTACATGTTTAAGTATATTAACATAAATAAAAGCAATAATAATACTAAAAAAAATAATAATAACGATAATTTAGTAATAATATATAATTTAAAAAATGTAATATATACTTGTACTGTTTCTTATTTAGTTCCTTTAACTAATTACATACATATATAAAAAACTAAAAAGCTTTAATTTAAATTAATTATATTTACAATAAACCTTTATATGTTTTACACAAAATATGTTGTTTTTATTCACGGCAGCTGCTATACCTGAGACTTGTATTTATCTAAGGAAATTTTTATAAAAAAAAAACACAATTTGTATTTACATCAGCACATTCATAACCCATCGTCAGTTTGTTAGAACGAATTTTAATACTATCTACCTTTTTATCTGTTTTGGTTCTTATTTATTCATTATTACTTATATTTGTCGATACATATTTTGATTTTTCAATTAGAAAAAGTCCCATTTAATTCTTAAATTGCATGTACATATGTGTTCCAGGAATCCTTACAACCTCTTAACCCTACTTTCACTTGAATTTGATGTTCATAATTGGACTAAATTATGTGTTTACAAACGCACACATAGCCAATTTGTGACAGGTAAGAGAATTTCAACGAATGTAGTCAATCTATTACCTGCATTTTCTTCATATTTTAAACTATTCTTATTATCAATGATTTTGTCATAAAACCCTCTCATTAAAAAATGTTTTTGTTAAGTACTTACATGACTGTATTATAAGAAATACATGAGATTGTTATCTTATTATCCTGTACACCAACTCGTCAAGTATTACAGTAATCTTAAAATAATAAATATTTCTCATAAAAAATTAATTCAATTTCCCCTTTCTTTAAATATTCGTTTAAGATTTTTTATAGTAGAATTACATACATACATTAAAAGTCCTAATATCAAAAATACTACATAATAACAAATAACAAATTAAATAACAGTTTCTTAAACATTTTTATTAATAAATAACAAAATGCATTTCTTAATTTTCATTTGTAACCGAAAGTACAAGAAATGTTCACAAAAATACTCTACAAGATCACTAAACCTACGCTATAGATCATTAAAACTACACAAAAATTCACTAAAAAGTACGCTAAAAAACACTAAAAGAACACTACGCAAACACTAAAAAATACTCTACGCAAACACTAAAAATACTTTATATAAAAAAACGCAACCACTAAAAGTTCACTACGAAAAATCTTAAAGATCAGTACACATACATAAAAAGAACACTAAAAGTACACTAAAAAAAGAACAGTACGTTATTTTTTTATTTAAAAAGAGAAGTACCACTCAGGCAGTTAATGCCTACATTAACTGTGGTACTTCCTTTGAAAAGGGATAGAGTAGATAAGACAGATGGTTAGTGATAGTAAAGCTTTGATTCTGACAAAACTGCAATTGCACGTTATGATTATTTTTAGAACAGTATTGCAGCGCCTCTGGTGTTATTTAGGCGAATTAGTTGAAGCTAGCATAGCCAATTTATAAAAAATTAATACATATCAGAAAAATTGATGTTGCCACGGCTGAGATTTGAACTCGTGAGCATTGCTTAGTAGTCAACGTGCTAACCACTTAAGCTACAGCACTCTCTAGTGTTTGTGCTCATCAGCCAACGATCGTTGTGTACGGTATTTTGTTTGCGTACACATACACAAACGCTAAAAATAAGTTAAACGTTTGTGTTCTTTGAACGCTAAATTAGCGTACTGTTTTTTGTTAAACCAGTACGCTATGATATCGTACTGTTTTTTTTTTCGAACGCTGGTTCTAACAGAGCTTCATAAAAAAACAATCAAAAAAGTCGAACAGATTTCATTCGCTGATAGAATAACAACAAAAAAAATTTAAAAATCTTAATTTTTATTGGACAAAAGTATAGGCACAGTCAATGTTAACGGATTTAATTAACATTTTAAATTCGCCAATCTGACAATACTTTATTTTTCGACAGACTGGTATGTACCGATATTATTTTCAATTTATATCAGTTGGTAAATAGCTAGAAAAACTTGTTAAAATAAAAAAATTCTTAGTCTTTTTCTAACAATGTGTCCCAAATTAAATGAAACTACAGAATCACAGCGAAAAGTAATTCTCCATATGCTTAACCAAGGCAAATCTTTTGCTGAGATTGGCGAATTAACAGATCGCAGCCGTTTTACCATTATGACAATTATTAATCATTTTAAAGGCAGAACTAACTTTAAAAGTGCTAAACGCTGTGATCGTCCAAGAAAATTAACTGAGAGAGAACGTGTCCAAATAACACGGAAAGTTAATAATTTTTTTTTTTTTTGGCATAATTTATTTATTTTATTTTAATATTGTATCTTTAATATTGAACTAACAATAATTACTCGTATCTTAAGTCTGAAATAATAATATACTTTTTAAGTCCAGCCAGTGCTAAACAAAAATAATGTTGTTTCACGGATTTTGCAATCATTTGCGGATCATCCTTCTAATGTAAGGCCAAGAAAAGCAGTATCTCTTCTTTTTTTTAGTCGAATGTAACCAGGTTCATTCAGCATTTTACGCGCCAAAGGGTTTGGATGAGATTCATGCCTCTTTAGGTATGTGACTGCATGTTTCGTTATTTCTGCTTTAACTGATTGCATGTTTAGGCCTTTGTGGATGTTCGAATTTTTTATATACCAGGGAGCAGATGTAATCATACGTAGTATCTTATTTTGCCGCCTTTGATTTTTTTCTACATTGTTAGCTGAGGCAGTGCCCCATAACTGATTCCCATAACACCAAATTGGTTTGAGGATCGACTTGTACAGTAGATGTTTACAATCTGAGCTCAGGGTGGAGTTTCTGCCAATAAGCCAATTTAGTTGTACTGCTTTTATTTTCATTTGTGTTAACTTGAAATCTATGTGGCTTTTGCAAGTAAGGTGACGGTCAAGGTATACCCAGGTATTTAACGTCTGAAAACTGTGGTATCATTTGGTTATTTATGCTTATAGGAGGGAATAAGTCCCTACGCAGTGTGAAAGTTATGTGAGCACATTTTTGTTCATTCGTTTCATTCATTTGTACGACTGGTTTTTAAGCTTTCTACATGCACGCCATAATGAATTATCTGATTGTGCAGTTGCGTCGAGGTCTTCCAAGTAATTTTTCAGAGATGCTACTCTTCGAGATTCTAGCAGCTGTCTTAGCCGTTTCGTGCAATCTTTAAGTCTAGATTTCAGTTTAGGAGATCTGTGTGCTTGCCACACTCTTCTAATTTTTCTTTTTTCAGCCAAGAGCCGCTCGACATCTACAAAATAAATTTGATTGTTTCTAGCTGGTTGTCTGGTTTCTGTGGCATGTTGGGCAGCTGATTTAAGGTTTTGATCAAAATAAATTAGATTCTGGTCCACATCTTCTGGTGTCCTTAGCGGTATGTTTTCCGAACAATGAGTACTGAGATACTTTCTATATTTCAACCAATTAATGCTTGTGCTAGTTGTTGGAGACACAATATTTTGCTGGTTCCATATATAGACAATAGTGGGTGAATGATCAGAGGATAATTCAAATAACGCTTCAACTTTAACATTTCTCTCGGAATACCCTTAATCACGCCAAAATCAATAACATCCGGTATTTTCTACCGAACAGTAGGCCATTAGGTGGGTTGTCCACTCGATATCACATTGAGACGCATTTTTGAAATTGTATCAAACAAAACACGACCTTTTGGAGTTATTAGGCGTGATCCCCAAAATGTATGTTTAGCGTTGTAGTCGCCTGATGCTTTGAAACAGGAACCTAGTGATTTGAAGAAGTCGCTATACTGACTATCTGATACTTGAAATCTAGGAGGTGAATAAATTGAAGAAATAACAAGGTTTTGATGAAATTCTTCAAGGCAGATATTTGTTGCTTGAAGGTAATCCTCACAAAAATCACACAGTAAATAATGTTTGATTCTGGCCTTTATAAGTATTGCCGGTCGACCACATGCTCGTCCGCGAGGGCCCTTGGTATCATATAATATATAGCCATTAATTTTAAAAAAGCTATTTGTTGTTAAGTGAGGCTCTGAAATCAGCATGACATCAATTTTTTGAGTATTTAGAAAGTATTCGAGTTCATTTTTATGTTTGCGTTCCAGAAACATATTTTTAAACAATTCATGGTATGTTTAGTACCGCCTACAACATAATAATTTGCATGCGTACCATTTCTTGCATCATGCTGCTCATAGAGCTCATAAAACTGTTTAACGAATGCACTAAATATTAACGATTACAGCTACCAGATGATGGTTGTTCTTTAACGTTCTGGGTGCAAATTTGGAGTACGATTATTTTTCTGTGTCGCTTTATGTACTGAAACATGATTAGTTTTAAACATATTCGCGTATAAAACATGTTGGGTTGTTGGTTGGGCTAACTGAGGATAATGAGCATTTGCTTGATATTGCGGGTGCTTAGCAGGAGTATTAAATTTTTGAGTGGTTTTCCTTACATTCGAAAAAACTGGACAACCTCTGTAGTTAGCAGTGTGTTTTCCACCACAATTGCTACATTTTTTAACCTTCGAGTCATCCCTCGATTTGTCGCATTGAGCGGAACAATGTAGCTCGCCACACACAACGCAAACCGGAGGCAACTTGCAGTAAGCCCTAGTATGACCATATTCTTGGCACTGGACGGGTCCTGATCGCTTATGGGGTTCCTCTACGCTTATTTTGCGGTGTAATAAGTATTTCAGATTATAAATAGGGTGCGTTTCATTTTTCTTTAATCTCATATCTCCAGGTTCCAGTTCAACGCGAAATAGAGGTTGAGGGACACGTTCTCGATTTCTGATATTATCTACACTTTTAACCTTAAATCCCGCTTTTTGAAGGCCAGCTTTTATATCAGCTGGATCAACATATGAATCTGTAGGCCTTTCCTACTCTTCAGCTGATAGGTATAAAAGTTCTTTTTACAGCTTTCAAACTCGTTTACTGCCTTACGATAACTGTTTTCATCAATAAATTGTATTTTTGTCTCATCAATGTTACCACGCTTGATTGGAATTAATAAAATGAGTTCTCGCCAATAAATGAAATTAACTTCTTTATTAAGTCGCTCGAGTTTTACTCTCTTAAATAAATTGGAGGTGTTTTGAACGACCTGGGTGCCGGTTTAGGTTCAATAGCAAAACGATTGTGGGAACTTATTCCGTTAGAGTTCTTATATTTATGTACTATAGACATTGGTGCAAATGTTTACAGACAACTTTTTTGTTGTATTAAAAACAAGTTTGTTTTTTTGCTTTTGTTTGGATTTATTCACACTTTTTGTTTTTGTCAATTGCGAGTTTAAGAAAATCGCGTCCGCACTTATCAACGCCTAAAATAAAACAAGTAATGAAACTTATTTTAAAAACAAATTAAAATGCCCGAAAATATTTTACCCAGTATCGTAACAGCTTAGTTAGAGGTATCTTTTTACAATATTTATAAACTGATCAACAGTTTTATCAAAACCACGAATTTCACACGAAAGTCTATCATTCCAATTCCTTGATACTCTCACAACGAACGAACGGCTCATGTATGAAGTAGAGTGAGTTGGATATATTACAATATTCGTTCTAGAAGAACGACCAAAACTAAATTTGAAAAATGTAAGGTGGCTTACCACTTTTCATTATTTTATAAAACTGTGTAATTATTCGCTGATCTATAAAACTTTGAAAATCTGAACCCAAAGTGTTGATTACATGAGCTGAAATATGGTCCCTATAGTTAAGTCCATAAATAAATCGCACAACTCTATTAAAAAAATGTTGAAGTTTTGAGATATTTTGTCCCGACGTTCCTGAAAAAACTTCAATTCCATATAAAAACAGTGGAAGACACAATGACATTGCAACACGCTTATTAACATTTAAAGGAAGAAAAATAACTAAATTGTATAGCCGTCTTAGTATAAAAGATACTCTCGAAATAATATTATTAATATGATATAAAAAACTCTGTTTACAATCAAGGTATATTCCTAAAACGCGTTGGTGCGACACAAATATTATATGGTCATCATTAAGGTATATTGAAGGTGGAATTAAACTATGGGAGAAAAACATAGCTTTTGATTTAGAGAAGTTAAGCGTTAAAAAATTATATATGGTCCAGTCTGCACAATTCCTTAACTCATTGTTGATGTTATTCGCAAGATAATCCAGCCAGAATCATCAGCCAGTAACTGAATGTCATCAGCATACGAATAGCATTTGCAAAAATGTATTATACGTTATAGGTCATTCATATACATTAAAAATAATATTGGTCCTAATATAGATCCCTGCTGTACTCCTCTAAACACTTCTAATGTAGATGACTTTTGACCGTTTATTTCAGCGTACTGTTTTCTACCTTTTACAAATGAAGCCAATAAGGAGTATGCCGATTTATTAAATTGAAATTCTTTACAAAGTTTATAACATAATAATTCACAGTTGAGGGAATCAAAAGCCTTGCTCAAGTCTAATGTTACAAGTATAGAACTGTGCGAATTATCCATGTTCTGTCTCAATGTCTCCACAATATCCAAAACTAGGCCAATCGCATTATAACCTTTCCTTTAGCCAGACTGATAAGGGTTTATTAAGTTATTCGAATTAAGGTGATCTTGAATTTGATTTTTTAATATTATTTCTAGAACTTTAGAACTTGAACTTAAGTCTGAATAAGAGCGAGGTATTTTAATTTTTGGTATAGGAACAACTCTTCTAACTTTCCAAAGTTTGGGAAATACTGAATAAGTAATTGCCGAGTTTATTAAATAAGTAAAAAACTTTGATATAAATGAAAATATAAGTTTAAGAAATTTCAATGGTATACCATCCGGACCAACAAAGTTAGATTTAATACTATTCATTGCTTCAAACACTTCAAGTTCATCAACATTCCTAAAGCAAAATATGTTATTTGCATTAAAAGTATTAATAAAGTTAACCGAACTGTTAATTGGTCGAATTACAGACTTTAAACTGGAACTACAGACGTTAAACTTATTAACGTCAATGAAATCACATGCATGCTCATCTCTGAAAACACCTTCAGATCTTAATTTTCTCCAATATTATCAAAATATCGTGTATAAAATAACCTTTTCCTACGTCTCATTATTGTCTTTAATGTATTTACGATTTTCAATTGAATTATTACTACAAAATGCACTCCAAGCCAGATTTCGTTTTATTTTTGCAACCTCTATTTCATCACACACCATCCAATTGTCATTATTCCGAGGACAAATATTCTTAAGAGTAACATTTAAATTGAAAGGGTCTAACACAATTCTTTGAAAGATGTCTATTTGCTCATCAATACTTGCTGTCTCATAAAAGCACGAATTACTTAGCTGACTAAAACATGGTTTCTGCAATACCCTCAACAAAAAAATCACCAACAACACGAACTTTAAATCTGTAGGAGACATAAAGACAAACTCCACCCCCTCTCCTCCAACATCGATCATTCCTAAAAACGTTAAAACCATTTATCTTTATTGTTCCGTTTGAAACATAACTTCTTAACCAAGTCTCTGTAACTCCAACTATATCATAACTACTGCCTTTAAAAACACTAAAACACTAAAATCATTTACATTTAAAGGAGTGGTAAACATGGTGCTGTCACGTACTAAAGGTTATAAATTATCGAACATCAGAATCAATTTTAATATCCATTATTTGTGCAAAAAAAGTATTATCCCCAATTAATATATAAATAACATATATAAATATCATATGACAAAATAATAATACACACCATTCTGTGCAAGTACATATAACAATAAGTAGTAATAAAAAAAAAATTAGATTGCAGTTTACATTCTACTACCTAGGTAAGAAAAAAAAAAACAGATTTCATTATATAAAAGAGTATAGAATAAAAATAATATTAAAAATTCACTTAATCAATAAATAAATAAAGATCAGTTATTTTGGCAACACTGTTAAAAAAAAGGTATATAAAAAAAAACAACAATCAATTTAACATAGGCAAGAAATTACTAAAAAAAAGTTATATAATACATAAAATAGAAAAAGCATAAAAATAAATAAGATACAACAAATTTTGTATATCTTTACATACTTTATTCATTGATTAACAAACATTCTGCTGAGACCAATTGGAGTAAAATCCGTAAGCCAATTATGTACAAAAATTAAAAATTTAGCTGTTCTTAAATGGTACTTATCGTAATAAACCGAAAATGGTACATTTTTTTTTGCTACAATCTGCATTTACACTTTTCCTATAATGTAACCAATAGAGATTAATTTATACAACAATAAAGTCTAAATAATTAAAAATAGAGTAACATTACAAGTTAAAATTCAAATGCTGTTTAAATTGTTTGTTGGGTACGATTCCAGTTTTTTTCTTAATTCCTCTATACATATTTTTTGTTCTTTTTTGATTTATTTTTTCTTTCATTCATTTATTCTTATTATTCTAATTTATTCTTATGTTTAAAACATATGTATATATATATATATATATATATATATATATATATATATACGGCCTTTTGCATTTTAGGTGACGATATGTACGTACATATGTATCTATATTTTTGAACATAATTTGTATTCAGGTAATTTTTTCTATGGTTTAAAATATCAACATTTTCCTAGCATATGCAAATACAATTGTTTTTACAATTAAAAAGGCACATTTTCATTACACATCCCAAATATTTACAATTATATTTACATAACGCACAAACATACTTATCCATATGTATGTAGGTAAGAACATACATTTTATAACCCTTTTCAATAGAACATTTACAGTTGCTTTAAAATATTGTTATGAAAGAAGACTTTATTCATTATAGGCTCTGAACCACAATACTCTCGAACAACAACAACATTAATGGTTTGTTTTCTTACAATGAGGAAAGAAAGAAACAAACAATAAAGAGTAACGCCTTAAACAAATATTTGCATATACACATACACATTAAATAAACACTCATCAGTTAAATACACAGCCACATACATAAATACAAGCATAAACAAATAAACAGCCACACATGCAGGTGTAAAGAAATAAACAGCCACACATACAGGTATAAAGAAATAAACAACCACACAAACAGGTATAAAGTACTATTCATGGTGAAAAAATACGTACCCTGATAAAAACAGAAAGAAGATAGGTAATTCAGTATATACAATAAATGGAAATAATATTGTAAATACAATTTTAAATTAGTGTGGATAAATTAGTAATTTTTTAAAGTGAAGTAGTTGTCAAAAATCTTCAGATCAAAAATCTTAAATAGCGTATACTATCCCTCACAATGATTATTGAACAAATCCATTACACTTAAGATGGCCTCATGTTTGTTTGGATAGATTAGCTTGACACTTACTGGGTTTGTATGCAAGATTCTGTAACATCTAATTTCACTGGACTTCAACTTGCCACGACAAATGTAACGTAATTGGCTTCAAGAGGAGTTAGGCGATCATTCAGGTAAATTCTCTTATCAACATCAGTCTGTAGTATGTCCTTTAGTTTCAAATCATATTTAGTTCTGTAGTTTTTCATGTTTAAAAAGGATGATTTATTACGATTCCATACACAAGTGTTAATATCAAATTCAACTACATTTACTCCACATGCCTTGACTATAGAAATCGCCGTAGAATTTAGATCAGCTACTTGAAGTTGTGCTGATAGGCCACTAACAATTATATCAGTTCTGTTGTCTTCTTAGAAAATTATTATTTCAATTCTGGAATTCGTTTCTTCTTCAAACCTTTTATTGTTGTCCAAAGACTTAGGAAGATCTGACTTTATGTTATCAAGCTGCTATGAGACACTTTATTTAATAATGTTAGTGAAATCTAATAATTGTTTTTCAACAGCTTCCATCTTCAACGCCATTGGATTAACACACGACGCATTTAAACAATTGTTACATCCAAATGAAAAGCCAGGAATTTTTTGTAATGATGAATTTTAGTTATTATATTTATTATATTCCAAAATAATGTTAACGTATGTAAACTGTATTTATTCTTTTCTATATTCTTTTTATCACTTGTTTTAAAGAAAATTATTAATTGTTACACAGATTTATAATTTTTTACATGCGTTGCCAGATTTGTTCAATTATGGCCATTTTCATAAGTCAATGGTTACATCTGTATACTTTGCGATTTAAAGCTTTTGGAAATACCTATCAGGTGGTGCTAAAAATAAAAAATAAACCCATTAAAAACCGATGATTTATGCATAGTACATAGGAAAATTTTAGTAAGCGAAGCCGTTGTTGGTTATACCATAGCGGAGAAGATCCTTGCTTCCGGTCGAAGGCCGGCTATGCAGGAAAACTTTAGTAATCGAAGCCGGTGTTGGTTATACCACAGAGGATTTCTCCTTTGCGCGCGGCCGAAAGCCGGCTATTCAGGAAACCCTTAGTAAGCGAAACCGGTGTTGGTCATACCATAGAGGAGAAAATCCTTGCGCCCGGCTATGTATCAAACCCTTAGTAAGCGAAGCCGGTGTTGGTTATTCTATAGAGGAGAAAATCCTTGCGCCCGGCCGAAGGCCTGCTATGCAGAAAAACTTTAGTAAACAAAGGCGGTGTTGGTCATACCATAGAGGAGAAAATCCTTGCGCCCGGCCGAAGGCCCGCTATGCACAAAAATTTCATTAAGCGAAGCCGGTGTTGGTGTTCGATTTCAGAGTTTTATTTGTTGATATATTTTTCTTTATTCATTAATTTAATCACTTTTTATCACATTTTTTATTACGTATTACTGTACTTAATAGTGTAAACAATTTAAAAATCAAAAAAATGCTTTCACTCTACAATTTTTTTTTTTTAAACAGGACAAAAACAGTTGGTATACACCAACTTTAGGTATTCTCGACACTGATATAGAAAGCCGAAAAGTTAAAGTTCATGCATCATGTTTTTCGAAATTTGAGGACATTTTGGAAAGTTTTTCATCCCTACCCAGGGCGATGCGCTTGATTGCTTACATATTTCGATTTTTTCACTCAACGCATCCGGCCCATAAAGGTCACTTTAATTATGAAGATAATTTCGTGTCTAGTGATGAGCTCAAAAGGGTAAAGGTACGTTTAGCGGTTATGAAAGTCTATTACGCTGAAGAGTATAAACATCTTTTAGATAAAATGCCCTTGCCGTCGAAAAGTTCTTTAGTACCTGTATATTTGTATAGGAGATAATTGTATATTACCTGACGTAGTTTGAGGATGATGAAGATGTAGAAATGTATGTAGGGAGATTAATCGGCTATGATAGCTGTAGGCTGGAGAGCGTTTGGAGGGCAATGAAGATATGTACATATGTACCTACCAGATGAACGATTTTATGCGAAACAGGAGGAATTGCAAGTTCTAGAGTGGTCGCGATTAATAAAGATTGTTGAAGAATAAAAACCAAATGTGACGGTTCTGTTGAATAAAAACCAAATGTGACGGTTTTGTTTCCAAAGTTCAACCTTTTTTTTATTAATATTCAAGAGATGCTTATTGTACGGAGGTTCAATAAAAAGTGAAGTGAACTCAGATCTAGTACTGGCTATGAAGACAGTAAAAATAAAGATGGCCACAAATGGCGGTATAATTGACAGTTTTTGATGTTACTATTTAACATAAGCTTACAGGGTTTCTTAAGATACTTTAAATAATTCTGCAATGACTTTTAAACTGTAAAGTTAAGAAACGTTAAAAGATACAATATAAATTTAAAACTTTAAATCTAAAGGCTCAATTCATAACTAATTAAATCTTTATGCTAATTTAAACATGCCGCCACTCCTTGCAGCAATGCAATGTAGACTATTGTTGATAATTCATTTAGCATTTGGCTGATGTTGCACATAAAACAGCTGCCAGAGAACGTATTGCTTCCGATAGCACTAACTGATTTGGCTGTGATGTGGGTGTTGGTTTTGCCGATGGTTTAGGCAGAAAATGAGTTGTTTTCTGGCGGTGCTGACTGTTGCGGCTAAGCCGTTTAATTGATTTTTGCCGAACATTGATTCGTTCACGAACGCAACTTTTTGGTGCCTCTATGCGAGGATGACGAGCTGGGTGAAGCAGCGTGTGATGTAGCAATCCACATTTTCGGCATTTATCTGGGCTACTACAGTTCCGTACCCTGTGGGTGCGAGCTAAACAGTTAAGGCAATACTGATGTTTTCGGGCGAGCTCGTTGCGTGTATCAGAGTCCATGGCAAGAAATCCTGGGCAAAAACGAAGAGAGTGATATTTAAGGCACACCTGGCACTGGTGTATGGCGGGGTCTCGTGCTTGTTGACTGCGGAATCTAAGAAGAGATTTTAAATATGCTAAAATTAGTGAAGGTAGTCAATAATCGAGAGATGCATAACTGAAATAAGAGGAGTAAATTGGATGAAAAATTAATGAGAATAGAATGAGTATGATACTGGTGTGAATTTTAAAATATGTGCTTAATTAGGTGGATTTGAGCAGTTGGGAGGATCGAGGTACGGCAAATAACACAACTTTGTAATCGGTCGAGTTAAAATCCCTGAAGTAGTTCGCACGTCGACAACTCGGACGTGTTGATCAGGTCCTTTGTGCACTTTTTCGATTCGACCTAACCGCCATTCATGCGGTGGTAATAAGTCATCGATTACGATTACAAGGTCGTTTATTGCCAAATTTGGAGAAGCTAGCTTCCACTTGTACCGTTTGTGTAGAAACTTCAGATAGTCGTTTTTCCATTGAAGAGCGAATTGTTGTTGGATAGCTTTAAGTTTTTCCCATCGGTTAATCACAGAAAGATTCTCGACAGCAGGCTCAGGCAGAGCCATTATAGGACTACCGCGCAAAAAATGTCCTGGGGTTAAGGCGGTCATATCTGAAGGATCTTCAGACAAAGCAGAAATTGGTCTTGAGTTTAAGACTCCTTCAATGCGGGCTAATACGGTGGCGAATTCCTCAAAGTTGAATCGATGGGCACCTGCAACTCGTTTTAAGTGGAATTTAAAGCTTTTTACTGCAGCTTCCCAGATTCCGCCCATGTGAGGGGCGTGAGGTGGTATAAAAGACCATTCGAAACCGTGAGTTAAGTATTTTTGCGCGACATCGTCAGATGCGGTTTTTAGGAAGTTGGAATATTCTTTACGAATTATATGACTAGCTCCAACGAAATTGCGGCCGTTGTCGGAATAAATTTTATGCGGTAACCCCCGCCGTCCGACAAATCTGGTGAAGGTAGCTTGAAAAGCCACCGAAGAGAGGTTCGAGCAGGGTTCGAGATGGATAGCTTTTGTGGACAAGCATACAAACACGCAGGCGTATCCTTTGATTATGGAAGAACGCTTTAGTACAGAACTTTTGAGCTCGAAAGGACCTGCGAAGTCGACTCCCGTCGTATGGAAGGGTGCGGAAAGTTTGCAGCGGTCCGAAGGGAGAGCAGCCATGATTTGAGTATAGGCTTTTCTTTTATAAATTATGCACGTTTTGCACAATCGTATGATTTTTCGTATGCATTGTCTAATACGTGGGATATAAAATTCGGTTTGTGCCATGCGGCACATCAAATTGCTTTCTCCATGCGCTAAAAATTGATGTAAGTGTAATAAATATAAGCTACAAAGACGTGAATTACGGGGTAAAATGATAGGGAAACGTTCATTGTACGGCAAAGGAGAGTTAGCTAGTCTACCATTTACCCTGAGAAGGCCCTTGTCGTCTATAAACGGATTTAGCGTGAAAAGTGAACTACCTTTTGGTAGAGGTTGCTGGTTAGACAAAGCGAAATATTCTGTCTCATAGTATTGTTTTTGTGCCAACAAGGTGAGCCGATTTTTCACAGAGTTGACTTCGTCTTGTTGCAGCTGATTGCTTTGGTAACAAGCTGGCAGTACTGGGCCACCAAAGCTACGTTTGTAATATCGGATGTAACGGAAAACATAGCATAGAACTCGTAAAGCACGAGTGTATGAGGAGAATAGCTGAAGAGTATCGTTTACGTGAGCGTGATCTGAACGCGTATGGGTATTAGCGTGAAAGTTTTGAGCCAGAACTCGATCGGAAGATCGGTTTTCAACTACGGGTGCTGGCTTGGTAGTCTTAAGTGGATCGCTATTTGGCCACTCGGATGGAGAGTTAGTGAGCCAAGATGGACCATGCCACCAGAGAGGATGGCTGATTAAGTCTTGCGGTCTACAACCTCTTGATCCTAAATCTGCGGGATTGAAATGTGTGGGAACATGTCGCCATTTCCCAGTTGGTAGTAGCGTGTGAATTTGGGATACGCGATTGGAGACATATATTTCTTTCCAGGTAGCTGGCGGTTTAGATAGCCATCCTAAAACAATGGAAGAATCACACCAAAGAAAGGTTTCGTGGTCAGATAAATTCAAAGCTGGTAGTAGGTAATGTATAAGTTTCGCTAATAACAACGCACCAGACAATTCTAACCTGGGTAAGGTTATGGCAGCTAAGGGAGCCACCTTGCTCTTAGAAACTAGCAAGTTGGTAAAAGCAATAGCGCCGGTTTGCACCCTAATATAAACTGCTGCACAGTAAGCCAATTTGGAGGCGTCACAAAATCCGTGAATTTGGACGCGATCTTCGGGAGTATACTGGATCCAACGAGGGATTTGGATCTTTTCAACAGAGGGTAGATCATTAACGATTTCGTTCCAGATTCGGAGAGAATCATCACTGACAGACTCATCCCAATCAATTTTCTCCAACCAAAGCTGTTGGATAAGAATTTTTCCTTTGACTATCACTGGCGATATCCAACCAGCAGGATCAAACCATTTTGCCACGGATGATAAAATTTGGCGCTTAGTAAGATTGGTTCGACGTAAATGAGTACGAAAAGGAGTCTGTCAGTGCATTCCATTGAATACCGAGAGTTTTCGTGGAGCTGGAGTCATGAAATTTTAAAAAATCGGAATCGTACAGATCAGCTTCTGGAATCGCTTCTAACAAACGGGAGTCATTAGAAGTGATTTTTTTAAGAGAAACCCTGCGGAATCGAGGGATTGTATAAGCTGTTCCCGGCTTTGCATAGCGCTTGCTATAGAATGACCTCCCGTCAGGATGTCATCTACATACGTTTCCTTACGTAGAATTTTTGATGCTTTTGGAAAGACATCTTGGTTATCAGAAGCTAGCTGTAAAAGCGTTCTAATAGCGAGGTACGGTGCACAATTAACGCCAAATGTCACTGTTTTAAGCTCATAATCTTTTATGGCCTCCCGGGGGGATTTTTGAAACAGTATCCTCTGAAAGGGTCTATCAAAGGGGTCTATTAGAATTTGACGGTACATTTTTTGTATGTCACCGCTAAAGACATATTTGTACAACCGCCAATTAAGGATAACGGTCATTAAATCTGCTTGTAATGTGGGACCTGTATATAATACATCATTTAAGGAGAAACCTGAGTTCGTTTTTCGAGACGCATTAAAAACAACTCGGACCTTTGTAGTTTTACTACCTGGGCGAAGTATTGCGTGGTGTGGAAGATAGAAAGAGTTGCATTTGCCATCATCGAAATATTCCCGTGAGGTCGTTTGTTTCATGTGATCTAGTGTGATATATTCATTGAGCACATCACTAAATTGCGAGTTAAGAGAGGGATTTTTAGTCAGAGTTTGCTCCATTCGCGTGTATTGGGTCAGAGCAATGAATCTTGAAGAACCGAGAAATTTGAGTTGCGGGAACTCTTTTTTAAATGGGAGGCGTACCATATAACGACCGTCCGATAGTCGTTTCGTTGTTTGAGTATAAAATTCTTCACAATATGCATCTTCTGTGGAGATGGGCTGAGTTACTGAAATCTCCTCCTGTTCCCAGAATTGCCTCAGTAAATCGTTGACTTTAACGTTTTCGTCAACGGTGCTTTGGCAAGTGAAGGCAAATGTTGGCTGAGATTGTACCGGCCCGCTAAGAACCCAACCGAAGACTGTTCGATAAGCCGATGCGCAGCCGCAGACATCTCTCTTGATTCCATCAAGGTTGATATGCCTTTCGCTGTCGTTTCCCAAAATTAAATCAACCGCAGACGAAACGTTAAAGTGTGGATCGGCCAATTCAATATCGGAAATCTTAGATTGGCAGTTAATTTTAAAAGAGGTGTAGGGGATTTTGTTCGTAACTTTAGGGAGCACAATTGCCTTGATCGGAAGTTGGAAACTGCACTTTTTCGAAACAAGAACTAACTCACACTCCTTGTCAGCTCTTTGGCTATGTCCACCGACTCCCACAACTTCGAATTGTGATTTTTGAAAGGGAAGATTTAAACGAGTTCTTATCTTTTCAGAAATGAACGTTCGTTCTGAACCTGGGTCGATAAGTGCTCGGACAGTAAATAATTCGCCCCTGCTTTTGATTTGAACTAGGGCTGTTAATATTTGAGGGTTGCGATGACTTTGATGTTGTGGGTTGCATTTCTTGTGCGTGAGATGTTTGGTTCTGGGAGCCAAGATTTTTACTCGGAATATGGCGATTGCTATTGTGAGATTGATAGAGCTCTACCTTGGTATTGTTGTTAGCACGCATGTGTAGCATAGTGTGGTGATTCTTTCCACAATTAAGGCATGCTTTTTTGCTTTTACATTTCGCTTTGGTGTGACCCATCGATAGGCAGTTGTTGCAAAATTGATTTTTATAAACGAAATCCACTCTCTCTTGAACCGTAAGCTTTCGGAATCTAGGACATATTCTTAAGCTGTGATCTTCATTGCACATTATACAACTTAAGTCAAGTTTTTCGTGAGAAGCATAAGTCTGAATTGTCGGCTGGGATTTCTGAGGCTTTGAAAATTCAGTTTTAGTTAATTTTATAACCGAAATTCGCTCAACTACCTCGCATCTCTTTAGAAGAAAATTGCTTAATTGGGACCATTTTGGAAGCTCTCTGCATGCGTCTAGAGATTGTTCCCACTGAGCTAGAGTTTCGTGTGGTAGTTTCGAATAAACTAAATTAACTAAAAGGGGATCCCACCCTTCCGATGAGACTCCAAATGTTTGAAGCAATGCTAAGCAATCTGTGACAGAGCTATGAATTCTTTGTAGAGACTGGCTGTCTTCGGTAATTGCTACTGGGATATTAAAGAGATTTCGGATTTGGTTGTCCACTAAAACTCTGACGTTTTCATATCTGGATTTAAGGGCCTGCCATGCTAAATTAAAACTATCATCAGTAAGAGGAAATCTGTCGTTTTATTGCGGAGATGATACAGCTTTTCAGTGGGGCTCAATCTTGGGTGATTGATATAGACTGCAGAGAACATGTCTCGGAAGGCGGGCCATTCTTCATAGCTTCCTGAAAAAATTTGAGTATCGCATGGGGGTAACTTAAGACATGTATTTAGGGATTCTTGTGGCGAATTGAAAGAATGCGAATTGACTGGCATGGCAGGTTCAACGCTTTTCTTGTTAGTTTTAAGAAAATCCATAAGTTGAGATACTGTAAGATAATAATTATCCACACAGATATCATATTCCTCTTCTGCGGCAGCTTTGATTTCTTCGCTTTGATCAGACAACATAAGGTATTCAAAAGATTGTGAGACTTTTTCCCAGCGGTTGTCCAAATCTTTTAATTTGAGTTCTATCAGAGCCTCAGTTTGTCCCGATTCATCTTGAACTTCGCTTTTTTTGCAAAGTGTTATTAAATTTTTGGAATAAAATGAGAATTTTATGTTGGCAGCCATTTCGAGGGACCCGTATGTATAATAATATTTAAAAAAGCTTACGTTGAGTTTTAATACTAAACTTTGAATGAGTTGAACGTTATAGCTTTTTTATGGCTGAAACAACTATTAATCTAGTAGTTTCTTGGTAATTGATTTATTACAAAAATAAAAAATTTTAATCTTTCTTGGTAATTGATTTATTACAAAAATAAAAAAATTTTAATCTTGCCCAATAATTTTCTGAATTTTAACAGATTTATTTTGGGGTAGCGGTTGGTAACATTACAGCAAAAAAGAATTAAAATACATTTTACTACTATCCTTTGTAATTCGGATAGGTTTGTTCAAGTGAAAGCGGTATAAATCGTTTTAAGTGGTTTAAATACGATATGGAATAAATCTTCTTAGTTAGGATTAAAGAGAGTAATTATGTTGTTGACCAATTCTCTTGTAATTGGGATAGGCCCGTGTAGCGATTGGTTAGCGGTTTAAAAATGTTTAGCAAAAGTACTAAACTATTTTACATTTGGCCAATATCTTTGAAGTTTGATAGGCTAATGTTAGGCGATGAAACGTTGACCAATATTCTTAAATTTGGAATAGGTCAGTGACTCAACTTTGTGAATCTTGGAAGTTACGAGATAGCAAGAAAGTGTAAATTCCTTGCATAAAATCCTTATAAAATTTCAGAATTTTATTAAGCGACTTACGATGAGCAGTTTACTTAGAATTTTAATTTCAAAAGCTTTTTAAAGCAATTTATTATAATTATTTGTTCCCAATTTATTGGCATGAAATTGTTTGATTTGCCCTCGGTGGGATGCCGAACAAATTATAAGTGGACTGTATTGAGAAATGTAAAATCAATTGTAATGGTAAATGTGATAAATGATTTAGTAATTTTGTATGTACACAATAAAATTTTATTAATTTGGAAAATAATTTTGTTGTTGTTAGTATTATGTATTGCCAAATTTTTATTTATTTTCGAAATAATGAATAGTAAATAAAATTGAATGTAAAATTTGCTTACTGAATTTCGTACTGATTGTACCCACTGTACTGTATTTCCAATGAGAACTGGAATGTATATCTTTAGTGTTTGTACTAAAGAAATTTTATTTTTTATTTTATTTTTTCCTCTTTGTTTTTTTTTTATATTTTATTAAAACACCTGCTTATAAAAAACGAATCTTATTTTTTTTTTTTTGTCTTAGAGTTTTATTGTTTTAGAGTAAATGTTGCAAACACCGAATTTATAATTTATTTATCATGTTTTATTTTTGTTGCGAATTAATTTGTTTTTTACAACATTTTTTGTGTTTTAAGCCCACTGTTAGTCTTTTTCTTTAGGCAGATATATTTCTTTGCTTATGTATGTTTTTCAAGAGATAAAAAAAATAAAACTGAAAGTAGTACTCACAGTACTCTTAATTTTTCGTTTTTTATTGGTGGGAATTCTCTTTTCAACAACTCTTCTAATTTTATTTTTCTTTGTATATTTACCACATCAGTTTGTGTGTATGTAAATATATGCATGTACATTAAGCAATTTGATTGTTGTTTTGTTTTTTTTTTTGCTCTTTTTTGAGTAGGAATTTTAAGTGATGATAAAATGAAACTGTTACGCACGCGGGGATGAAAATGAATTTACTGTTGAAACTGTAGAATTTTGTATGTAATAATTTTTTTTTCTTTTTATATTTGCAATTTAAATTTGATGTTTTGTATTTTACTTTAATTTATTCGTCTTTCTTTTTTGCAAACTTACTTTTCCTTTTATTAACTTCTTTCTATTGTTGTTCTTATTTAAACTTATTTTCCTTTTTTATTATTTGTTTTATGATTATTTTTATAATTGATATTTTATAATCTTTTATTTTTTTAAATTTATTTTTACACTTAATTCATATACATATGTACAAACAGGTATGTATGCCTTACTTACTTTGACATTTTTTCCGTCTTTACCATTTATTCCCGACAAATAAAAAATGCAGTTGATTAAACGCGCTCTTCTTTCAGACTGCCGAATGTAAATTTTGGAAAGCTGACGTTGCAGAAATTTGTTTTAGTTGTTTAGGGTGACCAGTTTTTCGTCGGAGAAGGACCATGTATATTTGTATAGGAGATAATTGTATATTACCTGACGTAGTTTGAGGATGATGAAGATGTAGAAATGTATGTAGGGAGATTAATCGGCTATGATAGCTGTAGGCTGGAGAGCGTTTGGAGGGCAATGAAGATATGTACATATGTACCTACCAGATGAACGATTTTATGCGAAACAGGAGGAATTGCAAGTTCTAGAGTGGTCGCGATTAATAACGATTGTTGAAGAATAAAAACCAAATGTGACGGTTTTGTTTCCAAAGTTCAACCTTTTTTTTATTAATATTCAAGAGATGCTTATTGTACGGAAGTTCAATAAAAAGTGAAGTGAACTCAGATCTAGTACTGGCTATGAAGACAGTAAAAATAAAGATGGCCACAAATGGCGGTATAATTGACAGTTTTTGATGTTACTATTTAACATAAGCTTACAGGGTTTCTTAAGATACTTTAAATAATTCTGCAATGACTTTTAAACTGTAAAGTTAAGAAACGTTAAAAGATACAATATAAATTTAAAACTTTAAATCTAAAGGCTCAATTCATAACTAATCTTTATGCTAATTTAAACAGTACCTTTAAATCCCTTTCTTGATGAGCTAGGATTAATTCCATTAAATGGGCGACTTGCAAAATCACCTTCACTGTCGTATCGTGAACAGTACCCTATTATTCTACCATATGACCTTCGTTTCGCGAAGCTTATGGCGGAATTTATACATTTGATTTCAATTGTAGTCAAATAATGGCTGCCCTTCCCCAGGAACGCACTACTCCTTTGTCGGTCATTTACGATCACTGGGGTTGACATGACAGGACCCTTTGATGTTAAAAATCAAAATAGAAAATCATGCAAAATAACAAAAGGTTATGCTTGCATCTTTGTATGCTTTTCTACGAAGGCGATACATCTTGAAGCTGCGTTAGATTTATCGACTGATTCATTTTTAGCAGCTTTCAATCGATTTATTTCAAGAAGAGGTTGCCCTAAGACCATGTTTTCCGACAATGATACGAATTTTGTTGGCGCTTCGAATTAAATCTCAAGGGACTTTTGAACCTTTTTAAAAGAATATCAGCAAGAATGTGTTCCACTTTTGGCCATAAAGGCTTGACATGGCGTTTTATACCAGCTGGAGCTCCTCATATGGGAGGACTTTGGAAAGCTGGGGTAGAAAGCAAGCGAAAAGAGGTGCAATCTAGCCGTTACACTTTTGAAGAATTAACTGCTATTTTGGCTAGAATAGAGGCTTGTTTGAATTCTCGTCCCTTATGTACTATGCCTGATAATCCTGGTGAACCGATTGCCTTAACACCAGGACATTTCTTGATTGGATCGGCCATTTTGGTTCCGCCAGAACCAACGATATAAGACAGCTCGCTTAGTATAGTCTATCGATATCGTAAAGTAAAGGCTTTGATTTATGAATTTTGTTGAAGATGGAAAGATGAGTATCTCGTAGGTTTACACAAACGCTACAAATGGCAACATCCGCAAAGGGCGGTTACTGTTAATGACCTAGTTGTAGTAAAGAATGAGCAATTGCCGGCAACGTCGTGGAAGTTAGGAACAGTGGAAAAAATTTATACTGGTACTGACGGCCATGTTCGTTTTGCCGACATTCGCACACAAAATGGTAAAATAAATCGTCCAATAACCAAACTTGTTGTATTGAACGAATAATAGTTTTAACTTCACTTTTTTTTTATCAATGTTACAAATACTAACCGACTTTTTTGATGATGGTTCACTTGATTATGAAGAGGCGATGAAAACTAGCGATCCAGTATAAATTTGTAAAGCTGTTACTCTAGATCCCTCTGTCGAGGTCACATCTACTGGCATTGAAGAGCCTTTGACACTAGTACCTTCTGTACCAGTAATCGAAAATATGGCGGTCCTTAACTTGAAGGCTGTGGTTTAGGCTCATGACGCAGATTCAAGCCCTGCCATTCCATACCCAAAGTCGTGGAGGATATAAATTCCCAATTTGTGGTAAAAATCAACATCTGCGATTTTGCTATCAGTTTAGGGACATGAGCCCTGCGATTTTGCAGGGCTCATGGGTGCAGACATCGAATGGCGGCGGTACACAAAATTTGTTTTGCTGCTTGTCGAGTGGGCAACTTACAAACTTTGCAAACAAACACAGAATTCTTTGCTTCATCAGCATAAAACTTCAGCGACAAGAGTGAAAGCCACTGCGTCAGTCGGTTTCATTTTCGCCTACACTTCGACTACACAAATAAAATGACGATCGAAGCAACGACTGAAAAGATTCAACTCAACATTCCAATTAGAAAGACCGAATGTCATTATAGACATTCCCCAACATACCCTGCAACCCTCGCTAAAATCGGTCGATCCGTTTCGCCAGTTAGTAGTGACATCAAAGTGTACACTTCGTTTTATATATATAGATTAAAAGTTTATATTATACCAGTTTATATTATATTATAGCAAAGTTTATGTTACAATGAAGTATATATTACATTGAAGTACCTCCATCTCTGCAAACTACATTAAATTTTATCCAGACATTATATCTGTTTTTAAACTTCGGCGTCTGGCTTTTTTGTATGTATTATAGAATCTTTTGCATATGTCAAGTTATTATGTAAAAGCCCTTGCATTTTCAACCCTTGTTGAGTAAACATCATCTCACTGTTTCCCTAAATAATTGCTATAAGTATTAAATTATAATCTAACCTACAAACATATTTTCAAAATTCAATATATTGAAATAAATTTTATACGTATGTAAGTAACGAAGCAAAATTATTGGCCTATTATTTTACAATATTCTGGAAAACAAGGTAACTAGTTTAGTACTTTCTCGTGCCCAGCATAATTCCCCATATGCTCCCAAAGTGCCAGGTCTGAATTTACCCATATCCAATCACACCCTGGAACATCTATTCCGCTTCCCTTCAAGTTGGCTTAAGACCACTATAAGTGTTTTATTTTTAATTACGGAATTATTAAACCATTTTTAATCATGGTCCTTTCAATCGTTGGAAATGGTGTATGCGTTTCTGTAAAAACTTAGGACCAACAAAATTAAATACAGTCCACAAAAGAAAAAGCTTTCTGCAATCAATGGTTTCATGATATCAGTCTGTGTTAGATCAAAGTAGAGAAAATAAGTTTAGAAAGTGTGAAGAAAAAGACAGGTGTGAAAAAAAGACAACTATAAAGAAAGGCAATTAAAGAAAGTGACAATTATAAAAAAAAAGACAAGTGTTAAATAAAACATAAATAAAGTTTATAAAATTAAAATTTTACCTAAGGTTTTGTAAAAAATAAATACAAAAAACTTATTTTTATGTTTATACATATACATATGTACATATCCATATGTATAGTTGTACAAGCCCTCAAAAGTGAAGCTAAAACTTTCTTGTTTTTGTGTTAGTTTCCCACAAAATTATTCAAAAATTCAATTTAACAATTCGATAAATAAGTAAGTAAAACCTTTGAAAAAGTCATACATACATATTTAATAACGCATTAAAAAAACCAACATCCATAACACAACATACATACATAGTATTTACATACAAATTAAAAAACCACACGCCAAAAATTTATAACACCCTGTATTTTTAAAACAAAAAAAAACTAAACTACCTAAAACTTAAAAAAAAGCTTTTTTTCTAGAAGAGTACTTAATCTTTATACCCTTTACCACAGGTGGTCATTCCGTGAGTAATTTCTACAATATTCATTTCCGACCCCATAAAGTATATATATTCTGGATCCTTATACATAGAGAAGTTGAATAAGGGATGTCCGTCTGTCCGTGTTCGTGTTGTAATGTCATTTGACAAGGCAACAAAAGAGATACAAAAAAAATAAGTACACCAATCTGTCAGGCTTAGTTTCGAAAATTTTGTTATTGCAATTCAGCAACATTGGATCATTCC
Source organism: Phasia obesa (assembly GCA_949628195.1). Classification (NCBI taxonomy): domain Eukaryota; kingdom Metazoa; phylum Arthropoda; class Insecta; order Diptera; family Tachinidae; genus Phasia; species Phasia obesa. The sequence goes on from OX451216.1 coordinate 104,357,966, forward strand.
TTTGGAGGCTGCGGGCCAAAAACCACTCCCACCTATATTTTTTTCACGTTTTTTTAATTTTTTTCGGCTTTAATGATTCTCTCTTGCCTTTTTTTGTCAAATAAATATTAGACTGCGAAAGGTAAATCGCAAGGAGTGCATACAGATCTCGGGGGATCAATAACCCCCTGGGATTTTTGTTTGTTTTTAGATTGGGTTTTTCTGCTTTGATTTGTATTAGAGACCTTTATAGAAAGCAATACACATATAGGTAGCTAATGGACCTACAGGGTACCCACTGGTAAATAGGAGCAGTTAAAAGGCACATGGGGGGTCAATATGAGGATTTTTTTTTTGTAAGGATTTCTTTTTGCTTTAGTCTGACAATTTAGCTCAATATAGATTGCAGAAAGGTCCTAAATTTAACAAAAAAATTTCAATAAAATTTTTAAAGAAATTTTTTTTTAAATTAAAAAAAAAATAATTTTTTTTTTCAAAACTATTTACAAAAAAATTTACAAAACATTTTCAAAAAGATATTTTACAGAAAAATATTCGAATTTTTTTTTTTTTTAAATTTGCCAATAAATTTTCAAATAAAATTTTACAAAAAATTTACAAACAATTTTCGAAAAATTAAAACAAAAATTTCAATATTTCTTTGAAAATGAAAATCATGACTGTAACATAACTGTCCAATCTTGGACTATATTTATACATATTTGAAAGAATATATTTTGAATTTGTATTATTGAATTTTTATTATTGAAATTTTGTATTGAATTTTATTATGAATTTTATTGAATTTTGTAATTATTATAATTATAAGTAAATTTTTATAAATCTTAAAACCAAAATTGAATTAACTAACTTAAAAAATGAATTTACTCTTTTAAATATAGCATAAGCTAAATACCTTTTGTATATATTGTCAAATTTTTCGTTAAGTAACGGTAATTCTGCTGAACTTCATTCAGCAGGACTACAAAACTTAGGTTTATCCAAAAGCCGAAGTTTTATAATTCTAAATTTATTGTTCAACAGACACTCTTTCTTGAACCTTCAAATTGTCAAGTGGATATTAAATAAATATTCGTTTATAACGTTTACAAAAAATAATTTAAAAACCATCTACATATTTATTTCCTGGAAAAATTTAAGGTGAGTGTCTCATTATCCCTTAAATTAAAATTAATTAAAAGAAAAGAATTATTTATTAATTCTATTTTCTCCCATCTCTCTCTCTTTTTTATTTATGAGCGGCACTAATAAATCTCTTAAAAGATTCCCCAATAATCTTAAAAGAGATTTGTAAAAATAAAAAATCATTTTATTTCATGATCAAATCTTAAAAGAGATTTGTAAAAATAAAAAATCATTTTATTTCATGGTCCTTTCGAAGCCTAAAAGAAGTCATCAGCCCAATCTCCTACTCTCAACATTCCATTCTACAATTTGAATAAATCAAGCTCACCAAAAAATGAGGTAAATCAAAAAGGTTTCTCAGCTTCAGTCTCAAAAAACCACGGAAAAGTAAGTACATACAAAAGCGAAAAAAAAACATACAACAAACAACCAAAAAAAAAAAAAAGAGTGTAAAAATTGTCCAAAAAGAAATATATGTATATATGTGTATGTATGTACATATAAAAAAGTGAAACAAAATTTTTATTTAAAAGAATTTAAAAATCTAATATACCTAAATCCAAAAAAAAAAAACATACATATGTACAAAAAACATCAAACAGCATCAAAAGTGAGAAAACAAAATTGTGCAGTGAGAAATATATGAAAAATATGTATGTGTATGTATGTACATAAAAAAGTGAGAAAATAAATTATTTTATATAATAAAATCCCATATATACAAAAAAAAAAAAAAATAAATTACAAAAATATATACAAAAAAAATATTAAAAAAGAAACTAAATACATATAATTATAAAAAAGATCAAAAAGCAGTGAAAAGTAAAGAATTACATAGAAAAATTAATTACATACATACATACATACCTATAAAAAATACCTACATACAAATATATAAAATTTAAATAAACAGTGAGTGTGAAAATTATATACATACATATCTAAAGTATATAAAAAGAATTATTGAAAATTTGGTAAAAGAAAAAGAATTCTAAAAAAAAATCCGTTGCATTGAAAAAAGTATATATATATACTTAAAAAGATAAAAAAACCCGTTACTAAAAATATATATGTATATAAGAAAAAATCTTGCGGTATTTTGGAAAAATTTATGTATTGAGTAAATATATACAAAAAAAAACCCGTTCAGTGAGTTATATGTACATAAAAAAAAGACGCTCTAATTCCCGCTAAAAAAAAAATTTCAAAAAGAAATAAAAAATTTTTCGCCATATTTAAAATTCATGTACATAGTTACAAAAGTGCGGTAAATATTTCTGGAAATATCTTCGTTTACATCTCATTTTTATACCAGTGATTACATATATGTATATATAAATATAAAAAAAGTTAAATAAAGTGCTCTCATAATTTTATAAAAATATGCAAAATTAATTTTGAATATTTGAAATTACAAAAAAAAAAAAAAAAAAAAATGTTCATCTCTATGTAATGTGCAAAATTATAAAAAAAAAGTGTACATATGTTTTTGCTATATATCTCAAAATTGCAAAGTGCTCGCCATATTTAAAATCAATAATACGTATATACAAAAAAAAAAAAAAAAATTAAAAGTACATATTTACAGTTAAATATAAAGAAAATTGAAATAATTTTAACAAACGCGCGAATTATTTAGAAAACATATTTAAAATTCCGCCATATTGAAAAAGTAAAATAATTATGTACAAAAGAATTTTAAGAAAGTGATTTATTAAAAAGAAATACAATTTATAAAAAAAAAAAGAAAAATTTGTGTAATTATAAAAATATTTCGAGTTTTAAAAAATTTTTCTTGAAATATTTTTCATCCCATCAACAAAATAAAAAACATAAATGCATACATAAATACATATATACACATAATACAAATAAATAATAAATTCATTAAACCAACGAAGTTCCAGAGTTTGTTGTATGACTTTTGTCCTGCACTGTACCAGGTATTTATAAAACTCTCAGTCAATTTCATCCCCCAAAAAATCATTGCGATCGGTTAGTCAAGTGTTCTCAATTCTCAATTCTCTTACAAGTACGTTGTTTTTCCTTATTTGTACGCTACAATAAAAAATAAAGTAATATCCCCTGATCTAAGTGAAATGTGATTTTCGAATAAATTTATTTCTTTTGCCTATTAATACAATCGAAAGTCAATTAAAAACCTTTTTCTCAAAAATAATTATTACATAAAAAAAAAAAAATTTTTTTTTTCCAAACAACTTTTTTCATTAAAAAATAAATAACTCAAATTTCATAATTTCAAATACATACGTATACATAAAAAAAAACAATACAGTCCACTACCTAAAAGATCGAAAAAAATATATTATTTATTGATAAATGAAAAGTGTTTGATACAAAAAAATATTTATTGGTTATTAAACCATATAAACCCATAATAAAAGTAGCATCATATTTACAAATAAGAAAAAACTTACAATATCCCAAACAAAACCAACAAGAGAAAAAACACAGAAGTCTAGCGGTTCATATTGAGTGCAGCAGAATAAATTCTTCTCTGCCTCTCAGTGGCTGTACGTATGTATATACAATACATGTACATATATACACACATGGTAAACAAATAATCAGTGTTGCCAGCGAACAAAAATTTACATTCCCAATAAATCAAAAAAAAATGTTCTGGAATTTTTTTGAAAATTTTGTAAAGGTTTAAAAATTGAAAAAAAAGGTTAAAATATCCAAATTTTACAAAATAGAACCCAGTAAACAAATTTTTTCAATTAAAAATTTTTTTTCATTTTTATCAATTTTAAATTATTAATTTCATTTAAATTGGAGAAAATCAACTTAAAAAAAAAAATAATAATAAAATTTTGTGAATATAACCCCGCAAACAATTTTTTTTAAATTAAAACTTTTTGCTATTTTTGTGAATTTTAAATTGTCCCCTGGGTGTAAAGTGAAGAAAATAATTTGGAAAAATCAAAAAAATTTGGAACACTACCCAGCAAACAATTTTTTATCACTTATAATTGTTTTTCATTTTTTACAATTTCAAATTATTAAGTGCCCATAATTTGCAGAAAATATTTAAAAAGTTAAAATAAATTTTTGAAAATAACCCAACAAACATTTTTACAATTAAATTTTTTGTATACTTTTATTGATTTTGGTTTATGAATTGCACCTAAAACGAAGGACAACTTAAGAAAAAATCACATTCTTCGAAAAAATTATCCCAGCAAACAATTATTTTGCAATTAAAATCTAATTAAATCCAAAATTCTTAAATACTTTTAAAGTTAAATGTATGATAGCAAAAAGTTAAAAAAAAAAAAAAAATTTAATTAAATAACGAACAATTTATCGCAAGTAAAAATTAATTTTATCTCAGTTAAATCGGAAAATTATCACAGCCAAATTAAAACTACAACTCATCTCAAAATAAAGCTAAAATTGCTACAAAAAAAAAAAAAAATCTAAAAACCTTTTAACATTTTATTATAATTTATCTCACATTTATTACATTATTATCTCATGAACACATTATTATCTCATTTACACATTTAATATCTCATTTACACATTTAATATCTCATTTACACATTTAATATCTCATAAACTCTCTTATCCCATTTACTATCTAGCTCATTTCTTGCATCTGAGTTTACTTTTACTCTAAAGTAAACTCAAGATTGATATAAAAGTTTATTTTGTAATGCAAAAAACTTTTGTTCCAATCATTTTTTTAAAAAACATTAGTGCGTGAAAGAATTTAATTTTTCTTTAAATTAAATTCAAATTAATCGGTTAAATTTTTCGGTAAATACTTTGAGAAAAACTCATGAAAATATTCTAAATTATTAAAACGCAAATAAATTTGCTCATTTCATTTAATTCCTAAATGTTCACAATTGATTATGCGGTACTCAAATTACGATTTCAAAGTTAATTACATTATTACATTATAATACGCAAAAAAAATTTTTTCTTTTTAGTGAAAACTGATGATGATGATAAATATCATTACTCCGTAGTGATTTTGTTTAACCCGCTGTTTATTATTCTGATGGTTTTCACTAAATTTCATTTCTCACACCGCTCTTGATTTAAATTTTATATTCTACGATTCTTCTTTTTTTTACTAGATTACGGACATCTAGTATACTTACTCTCTCCAAAAGAATATAAAATAAAAATCAATTTCTCACTAAACTTTGCTTATTATTGTTTGATAAATACCAATATCAAGTGAACAAATATAGGAAATTTGATTAGTTATCATATCTAGTGCTATATACAAATAGCCCATAACAACAGTTAAGTCGAAAATATTCGCACATTTATATCGCTTTCGCTAAAATTAGCAGCATTATTATATTTCGTTAAAATCTCATCAAGATATTCATTGTCTTCACTTATTTCTCCACAATTCGTGATTGATCATATTTCAAAATGGCAACAGCCCGTGAAAACTCTTCCTCTTCACCAAAAGAAAGTTTCATTTTCGATTGTGATCATTTAATTCAATTTTGCAATAGATTTAATGCAACTCCAAATGAAGAACATACAGAGTCGATTCTTGAAATAAAAATTAAGGACTTAGATGCGAGATGGAACAGGGTAGATGCCTCATATCAGCGAATAATGCTTGCTCCTGAATCCACAATAAAACCTGATTTCAAAGAAGAAGCTAAAATTAATTTCAATGCGTGTGTAGACGCATATTATGTTTGCTCTTCTCAAATGCTTGATTTAATGAAAACAGCTCGTATGGAAACCAGTATTCATGGATACGAAGCTGTATCTCGCAATTCTATTAATCCAGGAGCTCTTGCTCTAAACCATGCTCTCGATGATTCAAGTAATTGTATAAAACTTCCGCCATGTGACACTGAAGTATTCTATGGCAGCTATGAACAGTGGCCCTCATTTAGGGACATGTTCACAGCAGTGTACATCAATCACACAAAGCTCTCTCCAGTCACTAAATTGTACCACCTCAGAAATAAAACAAGAGGTGAGGCCAGTGCTACAGTTAAACGATATACCTTGTCGAATGAAAACTTTGAATTAGCTTGGAAAGCTTTAGAGACTCGGTATGAAAATAAGCGCGTTTTGGTTGATAACCAAATAAAAATACTTTTTGACATTCCAGCCACCACTAAAGAAGATAGTGAAGCAATAAGAAGGATTCAGTCTTCAGTTAATGATTTGTTAGCTACACTCAAAACGCTGGGAGTAGCTGTGGATAGCTGGGATCCCATTGTAATTCGTTTAATATCAACTAAATTGCCTTATTCCACTTTATCTCTTTGGGAACAATCCTTGACGTCTCCTAGAGATTTACCAAAATGGTCTCAAATGTCGCAATTTCTAGTCGACAGGTATGAAACATTAGAGCACCTAACGAGTATCAACACTTCAAAAGATTGCTTTAAATCGTTAAATACACAAACAAATAATATTCAAACTTACACATCGCAGGAAAACTTAAATAATAACTGCAAGTTATGCAATGAGAATCATAATCTACGAACTTGTCCAACATTTCGTACATTTACAGTACAGCAAAGAGTCGATTATGTATTCAAAAACAAGTTTTGCAACAACTGTTTGAGTCCATCTCATCTAAAAACCAGTTGTAAAAGTAAACACACATGCGTTCATTGTAAGAAATTACATCATTCGTTGTTACATATGCCAAACAGATTATCAAATTCGCCTCAAGATTCTGGAAAATCACAAAGAAATGATAAGTCTGTGCATAAAAATAATTCATCTCAACATGAAAATTCAAACGTTCATCAAACATGGAGATCAAATCCTCAAAATGAACAAATTAAAGCAAATACTCAAAATGAACAAAATCTTAATCAAACTTGGAGAAGTTATGCTAAATATGATCAGCCAACTTCAAGCAATATTCAAGCGAATTGCTCCACAAGTGATGAAAACATTTTGTTACGAACTGCTTTAATGCAAGTCGAATACAAAGGAGAGTTGTTTACTATTAGAGCGTTAATTGATCCAGGTTCTCAGAGAACTTTCCTTACTGAAAGAGTTAGATCTCGTCTACAATTGCCTTACAAAAATTCACATTTTGAAATTGTAGGCATAGGAGGTCAGAAACAATCCGCCAAAAAAGAATGCGAACTTGTGTTATATGCAAAAAGACATAATTTAAAAATTCCAATTAAGGCTATTGTTTTGCCTAAAGTCACTAAAAGACTACCAGCATGTTCTTTCCAACTTCCTTACTCAGCTGAACTTGCAAACTTAGATCTAGCAGACCCTACTTTTAACAAAGCCTCTCAAATAGATCTCATACTCGGCAACGATTACGAACACTTCATTAATATTGAAGGCATGAAGAAAAATATTTGTGGCCAAACTTCGGCATACAACACAATCTTTGGATGGGTTCTAAGTGGTCCAATAAAAACCCAAACTGTTCATGCATTTACAACTTCGATTAATTCGTCAGAATCTTCAGATATCAGTGCACTTTTAAGAAAATTTTGGGAGCAACAAGAAATACCCGAAGCTCAGTCAAAGTCAGCTGAAGATGAATATGTTGAAAAATTTTATACTAAAACAACTACACGTAATGAAAATGGTAGGTACGTTGTAAGACTACCATTTAAACAAGAATATCCCGAAGACGTTTTTCTCGGCTCTTCTCGTTTTATTGCCCTCGCACAATATTCTCATATGGAAAAGACTCTTGCTAAAAATCCGGAATTACAATCCGAATATAAAGCTGTGCTAGAGGAATACTTAACTCTAGACCATATGGAAGATGTTTCCTCAAATGAAATTATATCTCAAGGTAAATACGGCTCATTTTATTTGCCTCATCACGCGGTTGTTCGTCCTGAACATAAAACCACAAAAGTGAGAGTCGTATTTAACGCATCTCGAAAAACTAAGTCCAAATTTTCTCTAAATGACGTATTGTATACTGGCCCAACTCTTCAAAATGATTTGATAACTATTATTTTGAATTGGAGAAAATACAAATACGTTTTCAGTGGTGATATACAGAAAATGTACAGACAAATAATAATACACCCTGATGATAGGCGTTTTCAAAGAATTTTATTTCAAAGGGAACCCAACGGCCCTATCAAAGACTTTCAATTGAAAACCGTAACTTTCGGAGTAAATTGTGCTCCTTTTCTAGCGATTCGCACTCTTATCCAAATCGCCAATGACTCCGAATCTGAATATCCCAAAGCCTCATCGATTTTAAAGTTCGAAACTTATGTCGATGATATTTTATCTGGAGGTTATACAATTGAAGAAACTCGCTCAGCTCAAAACCAGCTAATTACAACTTTAAAATCAGCTGGACTTCTACTCAAGAAAATAACTGCAAATGATTCCCAATTACTCGTTGATGTACCCGAAGAAGATCTTTACGATCTAGATTTCCTTCGGTTTCACGAATCAAGCTCAACTAAAACTCTAGGCATAAAGTGGAATGCAATTTCTGATGCATTCACTTATAATTTCACGCCCATAAATCAAGCTACAAAAATAACAAAGCGCGAAATTCTTTCTTCGGTCGCAAAACTGTTTGACCCAGCGGGATGGCTAGCACCGATCGTCATCAGAGCAAAATTGCTGATGCAACAGTTATGGTTGGAGGGACTGGAATGGGATGAAGAAGTTTCCTCAGAATCTCTGCAAAAATGGAATAATCTTGTTCAAGATCTATCTTTAGTTGAAACAATTTCCATTCCTCGTTGGCTCCAATATAGTCCTGATGATACGATACAAATTCACGGTTTTTGCGATGCTTCAAAATCTGCGTATTGCGCTGCAGTATATATACGATGCCAAACCAAAACTTATAATACATTTTCGAACTTATTATTGGCAAAAACTAAAGTAGCTCCTATACAAACTGTATGCTTACCACGCTTAGAACTCAATGGAGCTGTGTTAGTAGCAAACCTCGTAAACTATGTCACAAAATCATTCAATTTTAATAACTACAAAGTTTATTTATGGACAGATTCCTCTAACGTTGGTTATCAAAACCACCTTCATCATGGGAAACATATGTTGCCAATCGTACTTCTCGAATTCATGAGTTAATGCCTAACGCAACATGGCAACATATCTCAACTCATGATAACCCAGCTGATCTTGGAACTCGCGGATGTAAGCCTCAAGATCTAGTAAATAACTCTCTCTGGTGGCATGGACCATATTGGTTAAGTAATCCACCGTCTGAATGGCCTAAAAGAAACCCACTAAAAGTTGTTGAAAAATCAATTACTGCTCAAGATTCAAATGTTACTCAATCTTTTCATATCGAAGTTGATGAAAATGATATTTTGAATAGATTTTCTTCTTACACTAGAGCACTTAGAGTAACTTGTTATATATTCAGATTTTTCAACAAATGTATCCGAAAATTAAGGCCAACTATATCTCAAACGAATTCAGACAATCTCACTCAAAATGAAATGAAAATTACTAAAAATCGACTCATCATGTTGTCTCAGAAGACTTTTTATCCCGATGAATATCAAAGCTTATCTAAAGCGAAAAATATTTCTAATAAAAGCTCGCTAAATACTCTTAACCCATTTCTCGATAGCAACTCTATTTTACGAGTAAATGGACGGTTAGCGCAATCAAGTCTTCCTTATGATGAGCGTTATCCCATGATTTTACCAGGCAACTCGAAATTTTGCAGGCTTTATCTCAAACATTTACATATCTTTTTATCGCACGCTGAATGCGGTCAAATGTGCCGAATGGTACAGACCGAATACTATATCTCAAGACTCAAGCCCCGAGTCAAAAGTGTAATACGGAACTGCAAAATATGTATTATTCATAAACAGCAGCCATGTTCCCAAATTATGGCGCCACTTCCTCCAGAAAGAAGCAATTTATCGCTTCCGTTTCCAATAACTGGCATAGATTTCGCTGGCCCGTTTGAAATCAAAGTTTCACCAACAAGAAAATCGCCTCATACAAAAGCTTATGTTTGTGTTTTCGTGTGCTTCAGTACAAAAGCAATTCACTTAGAGCTCTGCTCAGATTTGTCTTCGGCAGCATTTCAAGCTGCATTTTCCCACTTCATTGGGAGGCGGGGGCTCCCCCAAAGGGTAGAATCTGATAATGGTAGAAACTTTATTGGTGCCAGTAGAATACTCGAGCGAGAATTCGCCTCGTTCGTACGAAATGCTGCTCAAGATATATCCCAAAAGTATATAACTCATGGTTTTGAATGGAAATTTATACCACCTCATGCTCCACACATGGGCGGCCGCTGTAAAGAGCTTCAAATTTCACCTAAAAAGAATAGCTGGTGCTCAAAAGTTCAACTTCGAAGAATTCTCAACAGTGCTTGCTCGAATTGAAGGAGTTCTGAACTCGCGCCCTATTTCTGCCCTCTAAGAAGACCCGTCAGACTTAAAGGCACTAACGCCCGGACACTTCTTAAGAGGAGCTCCTATAATGGCTTTTCCAGAACAAGCTTTAACAAAGATATCTCTCATAAACAGATGGGAAAAATTAAAAGCTCTTCACCATCGATTTTCTATTCGATGGAAAGAAGATTATCTTAAAGCCCTACACAAACGATATAAATGGAAGAATAGTTCGCGAAACATCCAAATTGGAGATCTTGTCGTTGTTATTGATGATTTGCAACCGCCCTATGAATGGCGCTTAGGAAGGATAGAGAAAACGTACCCAGGGTCAGATAATAATACACGTACGGCAGACGTGCGTATATCATCGGGAATTATTACTCGTCCGATAGTTAAATTATGTTATCTTCCATTTCTAGCTAATAGTGAAGATGATTAAAATCGCTCTTATAAGTATTCTTCCTCTTAATATTATCTAATTTATCTATAACATGTTCATAACTCATTTCATAAAACCATGCCAATAACATTTTACAACATTTCACCATGCTCATCAACTCTTACTAATTCCGTTGTTTTTCTCTGTTTCCTCTCCATTTCCTTTGTTTTTTATCCCACAGATCAAACAGAAGGTTGACTGCTACTCGCGTTCCCAGCCAAGGCAGCCGTAGCCGGGACGTAAGCGATGCTCATCCACCTCGTGACCTCGAGGTGTACAAATGTGTAATTTGTGATCGGTTCCACGCTCTACGGGTATGCCGGAAGTTTTTGAGAATGACGGTGCAGAGGAGAAGGGAAGTGGTCGGAGCCCTTGGTTATTGCATGAATTGCCTGGCGAGGAGCCACAATGCAAGGTCGTGCGTATCAATGGATACATGCAGAAAATGTTACCATTACCATCACACCTTGTTGCACATACCATCACCTCATCGCCAAGGGGTCAATCCGCGCAGACAAACAAGTACCATGCGTTTCCAACAACAACAACAGCGTCAAGAACAACAGCAACAACAGAGACAACTGAACTTCATTCAGCAGGACTACAAAACTTAGGTTTATCCAAAAGCCGTAGTTTTATAATTCTAAATTTATTGTTCAACAGACACTCTTTCTTGAACCTTCAAATTGTCAAGTGGATATTAAATAAACATTCGTTTATAACGTTTACAAAAAATAATTTAAAAACCATCTACATATTTATTTCCTGGAAAAATTTAAGGTGAGTGTCTCATTATCCCTTAAATTAAAATTAATTAAAAGAAAAGAATTATTTATTAATTCTATTTTCTCCCATCTCTCTCTCTTTTTTATTTATGAGCGGCACTAATAAATCTCTTAAAAGATTCCCCAATAATCTTAAAAGAGATTTGTAAAAATAAAAAATCATTTTATTTCATGATCAAATCTTAAAAGAGATTTGTAAAAATAAAAAATCATTTTATTTCAATAACATATATTTAATATTAAGAATATACATATGTATGTATGTATGTATGTATGTATGTATGTATCTCTGTTTTAAAACCTAGGTGCATTAAACACATATCATCAAGATACCGACTACAAACTGTCAAAAATAAAATACACACGTTTATACGTAAACGGTTATTTTGAAGCCAGCAAAGCTACATGGCTACACGACCACCGTTGTGGCTGTCGTCAACTTAGGCTAATTTCTATTTTATTCAACAAAAGAAAATGTCACAAAATTGAAGATTCGGCACGGCCGAATCTTCCGAAGACGAATCGGCACGGCCGTATATAGGACTTTTACTTGTTCATTATAAGATCGGATGTATAAGTAATGTTGTTGTGGTTCTTATTGATTGGTGAGTGAAAGAAAAACCGCCAAAATTAATAAATCTCTTTCAAATATTTGAAAAAAAGCTTTTATTATATAAACATATATACATAAACATATACAGTATTTTTCGGTTAATTTCACATCAAAATTTGCACAAGTTTTTGTTCAATTAACCGGGGAACCAATTAACCGATACCCGTTTAATTGAACAGTTTGTTCAATTACAGAAATCACGCAAAATTGGAACTACATACATACATACATACATACTAATGAATTAAAAGAAATCGCATATGTGCACTTTACGGTTTTTCCTTAGCAATAAACATATATTTTCAATTAGTAGAGATGCCACCCAGTGTTTTTCACAAATGATGTCAAATATGTATGTGCAAAAATGCCAGATTATTTTTCAATAATACATAATGCAATTAACCGAGTAAAAGTAAGAGGAAATTTATTTTTGATGACATGAATTTCGAACCAATTAAGCGGGTAAATCAATTAACCGGGTTCAATTATCCGAGGAAATTTACATGGGTTTTCGTATGTAATATTTTTTTGCCCGATCGTGTGGTTCAATTAAGCGTGGAAACCAATTAACCGTAGGGTCAATTAACCGAAAAATACTGTATAACATTTTTCATGATAAGAAAGAGGTAAAAAAAAAAACATTTAAAATAAGAATAACATTTTAATAACATTTTAAATAGGAAAACGGCAGAATTATTTATACAAACCAGAGAAATTTTACAGTGACATAAAAAAAAAATTAAATCCCAACAAACGATTTATTTCGAACTACTTAAAATTACTTAATTGATGTTTAAAGCTATATTAATCCACGAACCTTTCAATTAATAAAATTAACATACTTATTAAATCTCTCTAATACCAGCTAACACTTTACTGAATGTTTAATTTATTTTAATAGAATTTTTAAACTGATTTAATCCCAGCGAACACTTTGCTAAGATTAAATAAAATTCATCAAGTTTTATATTGCTTTAATCCCAGCAAACATTTCAGTTAGTGGCGATTAAGATATATGTTTTTGAATAAAAAATAAATAAAAATTTCTCTATCCCAGCGAACGCTTAACAAACAGTTTTTTACAGCTATCCCTGTGAAAATGAAATTTAAAAAGGAAAAGATAAAGAAAAATTTCAATATCCCCAGTGAACATCATTTTATTTATTTCTTCAAATAAAACTAGAATTTCGCTATACCAGCGAGTACTTTGAATAAATTCGCTATCCCAGCGAACACAACAAAACAAATCTTTTCTCGCTATCCCAGTGAAAATTTTTTCTAAAATTAAAATTTATGTTTTTAATTAAAATAAAGCGAACACTTAATAAAATAATTTTCTCCGCTACATTAATTAAAAAAAAAAAAATAAAGGAAAATTTCGCTCTCCCAGTGAATAGAACAAAACAAATCTTTCATCGCTATCCCAGTGAATTTAAAAAATATAAAATTATAAAATTTATATTTTTTAAATCAAAAATAGAGGAATATTTTTTTTAAGATAAATATTTTTTAATTTTTTAATTATAAATATTTTTTAAATATAAATATTTTTATTTTCGCTATCCCTAGCGGATATTTCATATATAACAAAAAAAAAAACTAAAAAAAAACTCTTTTCTCAACAAGCTCTCGGCATTTATTCAAAATTATTAAGACAAGATATTTTCACACCTTCTCAAAAATTTCAAGCAATTTTCTAGTCACTTATTGCATTGAATTTGGTTGATGAAATTACATAATCGTTTCTCGATGAGAACCTCCAAGATCTCAACGATCCGTGGGTTAGTCTTCAAAAATCCTACAGGTCATTCTGCACTGATAAGGAAGTGGCTATTGAAAAAAGCCTTTTTAGAGTCAGCCAGGGGAAAGTATTCAGCCTGTACGAAAGCATATCACAAGTGCAAGTCGAAAATGCTGGATTTACAGAACACATTGGTAGCTAAAGTTTCCTCCGACTACATTAGTGAAGATATATTTGCGCACATAAATGTCCCTCTATTTGACACAGATATCTTTTATGGTGGGCACGAAGAATGGCCATGCTTCCGAGACATGTTTACTGCCGTATATATAGATAATCCCAAGATTCCTCCAGTACAGAAATTATACCACCTCCGGTTAAAAGTTCAGGGCCAGTATTAGAAAATACGAATTATGTGCTAATAATTTCTCACTTGCGTGGGAGGCCCTTAGGGACAGAATTGAGAATCAAAGAATTCTCGTAGAAACCCAAATAAAAATTCTTTCAGGTAATGCTACAATCGCCGAACCACGTAGAAAGTGTCCAGGAGTGAGTGCGAGAAAGGGCCTGCGAAATCTAAGCCAGTAATTGTAAAGGGAAAAGAGAATGAACTTCGATCCTTGGGTCCTTGGCCATTCTTCCAGGGTCTTCTGAAGCCAAACAGACCACAGAAAAAATTCGTAATTGCGGCACGGTAAAGAGTTCGTTATTTGTTTAGTTAGTTTTGATAAGAGAACAGCCCCACAAAGTTCGAGACGAGGGAGACTAACTGGATTAATTGGGGCTACCTTCGTTTTTGAAACCATGAGATGGGTTTTAATAGTTGATTCAGTTTCTATTCGAAAATACACTGCAGCACAGTAAGCTTTCTCGGATGCGTCACAAAACCCATGTATTTGAGTTAACAGAGATGGAGCGAAATCTATCTATCTATCTGGGAATCTTTAGAGTAGAAATCAGTGAAAGATTTTTTACAAAATTGTTCCAAAATAAAAGAGTATTATGTGAAATTTTCTCATCCCAATTGGAGCCCTCCATCCAGAGCTGTTAAAGAATGATCTTCGCTTGTATCACAATTGGAGAAATCCAATCAGCTGGGTCAAAAAGTTTGGCTACGTTGGAAAGAATGTGTCTTTTGGTAATAGAACTGACGGGGAAAACGGGTTCTATGGTACATATATGAGAAACAATCAGATAACGCATTCCATTGGATACCAAGAGCTTTGGTAGTACTTGCTTCTGTAAACTTGAGAAAATATGAATTTTTTCAATGGGAATCCTGCAGATTTTAAAGTTGAAATTACTTGGGACAGCGAATCAATTGTTGATGGTATATCACGTGAACCAGATAGAATGTCATCTACGTAGTTTTCGTTTGTGAGAACATGAGATGCTTGTGGATACACTCCTTTTGCGTCATGTGCCAACTGAATAAGAGTTCTAATTGCTAAATTAAAGTCACCGTCTTTAATGCGAAGTCTTCAACGGGAGAGTTTGGGTTTTGACGAAAGAGAATTCGCTGAAAATCTGTATCTTCGTCGTACACGAGTATCTGGCTGTTCATCTTCTGTATGTCACCATTGAAGACATATTAGCAGAGTCCCCACTTTAAAATCAAAGTCATTAAATTCGCTTGTAGAGTGGGACCTACATGAAGGACGTCGTTTAGCGATATTTAAGAGCTAGTTTTCTTAGAGGCGTTGAAAACTATTCTCACCTTAGTGCTGCGGATTTCGGGATTGAAAACCGCATGATGTGGTAGATAATAGGAATTACAGCCATAACTTATAATTTCAGATGAAGCTGTTGGGCCGATGTGCTTTAGAGATATGTATTCTTTTAACTAAATCATTTTTCGTTTAAGAGTCTGTTCCAAATTGAGATAAGCAGATCTGTCTCTGCTTATTCGACATTCAACCCCAATAGGACCAATATTTATCAAACCGAAAACCGTATTTTGGTCAATGAGGGAACACCCAATATTTTTAACACCTTCGAGAAGAATAACATTGCTGCCAAAGAGCAAATCAACATAACTAGACATAAAAAAGTTTGGAATAGCTAGATCAATATCTTTTAATTCTTTAAAATGAATACGAGATTTTGGTAGACAGAAGCTGGGTAACATACGTGTTATTTTTGGGACAACTATCGCTTGCACCTGAATATATCGATCATATCTCTCCGAATACAGAGTTAACTTGCATAGAGAGTTGGAGTTTGCTACCACCTCGCCCCCGATACCATGAATTTGGAAGAGTTTTTCTCGATCGGAAGCATAAGTTGTTGTTGGAGTCTCTTAGATATAAAGGTCTTTTCCTAACCCTGGTCGAAAAATTCTCGAGCCTTAAAATTTTTTTTGATGATTTATCTGAACTATTTCCGTGGGGAGTAAAGTATCCTCAGATATACATAGTTTTATTTTGCGTGTGTGCGATATGTGTTGCTATTGATAACAGTGATCTTTGCCTAGCCTGTGCAGAAGTTTCTGTGTTTTGATTGCTAGACTTCTTTACGTGGGAATCGACGTTTGAAGTTTTGAAGAAATGTAACAGAGAATGATGATTTTTCTGACAATGTGTACATGAGAATTTGCTTGGGCAGTCCTTTCGGAGACTGCGCTAAGCAATTGAGAGCAATTGTTGTTTGAAACGAACTGGTTCCTGGTTTGAGGATCAAAGCTTAGAAATTGAGAGCAGGTTTTCAGAGAGTGATTGGCTCTACATAGCTTGCAGGGGTATTGAAAAGATTCTGATTTAAAACCGCTGATTTTCACGTTACGATTTTGAGTACTAAAACGTAAATCTTTATTACGGGCTTTCAGTCTTTCCACAACTTCACATCTGTGGGAGAGAAATTTATCCATAGTCTCCCACTTAACGAGATTTTTATGCGACTCTAGCGATTGTTCGTATAAAGAGAGGGTCTTTGCGGGAAGTTTCCTGGAGCATAGAATTACAACATAGGGGTCCCATTCACTGATTGGAACACTGTGAGCTTTTATAGCTGAAAGGCAGTCGTTGATGGTGGTTTGTAAGTTCTGAAGGGATTCACTACTTTTGACTGAGATTAAAGGTAGATTAAGAATTTTTATTTGGGTTTCTACGAGAATTCTTTGATTCTCATATCTGTCCCTGAGGGCCTCCCACGCAAGTGAGAAATTATTGGCACATAATTCGTATTTTCTAATCATACTACCAGCCTGGCCCTGAACTTTTAACTGGAGGTGTTATAATTTCTGTACGGGAGGAATCCTGGGATTATCTATATATACGGCAGTAAACATGTTTTGGAAGCATGGCCATTCTTCGTAAAAAAACTTACATATGGTGTGGATATGGGCTCAATCAAAAAAAGAAACGCATGTATTTAAGGCAAATTGGAAATTAAATTTATTTATTACTTCATCTTAAGGCCAGCGGATGGACAATGTTTTTTGTTTTTATTTGGTGTGTGTGGCAGTGTGAAAAACATGAATTTTCCAAAATTAAGCCAGCAATAGTCAAGGCAATTGGAGCCGCTTGAATTGGAATGGTAAATCGTTGGAAATTATCGGAATTCGTGGAATAAGTACGTCTTCGCCTTTGAATCTGCCACCGATGATTGTTGCCTCGATTAAATTTGGTGAACAATTTTTGATGGTCAATCTGGTTCCGTTGCATAACTTTGGTGCGTTTAAGTTGCGAAAAAGAATTACCGGTGATCCAACCTTTATTGTTAGTACATGCGGTGGCATTCCGGGTGGATTAAAATAATTCAAAAATTCAGTGGGATAATTGACGGCTTGTTCTTCATCCGTTATTTGATTAATTTTCCGGGCAGGTTCAATTGAATTTGCCCATTGTGCTTGTTGAAATCATAATTTTTTGGTGCTAAAATTGCACTTCGCCAATCCGGATTTTTTTAGGAGGTTGTTAGACTTGGGTAGGAATCAAATCCATTCAGTGAGCAATTGAAAGCAAAGTTTGTTTGAATGTACAGTTATTTTTAATCAGCGTTTGAAAAAAAAAACTCAAAAATGTGCACAAAATGTAAATATCTTAAATGCAAGAGTACACAAAGTTGTTTATCATCGATTGATAATATAATATTTTTAACTTATTGTACAATGTGGCACCTTAGTAAGCGCGGAATATCTAGTGTTATAAAATAATGTAAATATTTTGTAAGTAAACCGAAATCTTGGATTTTTGAATGCAATATTTCGAAAGTTTTTAGATTTTGATATTGGATCATTATTAACATAGGTTTTTTGTAAATATCTTCGGAACTACATAGCCGATTTAAGAGTTTGATATCTCGTTTTAAAGAACATGAGAACGGCTTTCAAAAAAAAAATAAAATAAAATGAAAAAAGCAAAAAAAATAAATATATGTATGTATATGTCATTGGTGGTGCAATATGAAAATCGGATTTTGCCACGCCCCTTCACCCTCAAACCGAAAATCAAAAATCTGACTTCACAGTGTCACCCGCCTGAATATTCTGAAGATTCCCTGAAAATTTTATCAAAATCGGCCTAGCCGTTTTGGAGTCCATACGTTGCATTCATACACACATCCTGTTTTATACATATAGAAGATATGCGCTAGGGTTAACGAAAATACAAATATTGATATTTAAAAAATATTTATAATTAAAAAATTTAAAAATACTTATCTTAAACAAAAAAAAAATATTCCTCTATTTTTTATTTAAAAAATATAAATTTTAATTATAAAAAAAATGATGTTCACTGGGGAATTGAAATTTTTCTTTATCTGTTCCTTGTTAAATTTGATTTTCACTGGGATAACTGTAAAAAACTGTTTGTTAAGCGTTCGCTGGGATAGCGAAATTTTTGTTTATTTTTTATTCAAAAGCATAAATCTTAATTGCCACAAACTGAAATGTTTGCTGGGATTAAAGCAATATAAAACTTGATGAATTTTATTTAATCTTAGTGAAGTGTTCGATAAGATTAACTCAGTTTAAAAATTCAATTAAATTAAATTAAATTAAATACTCAGTAAAGTGTTAGCTGGGATTAGAGAGATTTAATAAGTATGCTAATTTTATTAATTGAAGGGTTCGTGGATTAATATAGCTTTAAACATCAATTAATTAATTTGAAGTAGTTCGAAATAAATCGTTTGCTGGGATTTAAAATTTTTTGTTATGTGAAATTATGTGAATATTTCCCTGGTTTGTATAAATAATTCTGCCGTTTTCCTCTTTAAAATGTATAAGAATAACATTTTAAAATGTTTTTACCTCTTTCTTATCATGAAAAATGGTTTAGCTCAAACAGAAATGCATATGTACGTATATATGTACATACGTTTATATAATAAAAGCTTTTTCCAAATATTTGGAAGAGATTTAATAATTTTGGCGATTTTTTCTTCACTAATCAATCAATAAGATCCACAACAACATCGCTTATACACACTTTTGCCACGACCAAAAAAAAAATTACAACAAATATTGAAAAAAAAATAACCAAAATTAAAAATTATTTTGATTTATTTAAATTAAATTTGGGTTTTTTTATATTTCACATTTTAATACAAAAAAGTTGTTATTAGTCGAATTATTTATATATTACATACTATGAAATTTATAGTCAAGCTTAAGTTCGTTTTTATTCTCTCTTTAAGAAAGAATAAATTAAATTACAAATTAGGTGATAATATTAAAGAAAAATTGGGAAAATTTAATTTTTAGACACCAGCAGACCGGAATGCACATTTTCTAGACAGCTACGTCCGTCATCAGCACTCTTCGTATCTATCTACTTAGGGTAGTGTTTAGTTGTAAGTATCATCTATTTAACCAACCAAACTCCGATAAAGGAATACGAGAAAACTTGTATTCAATTATCAATCGTCAGTTGGTGAGAACGAAGTCTACCACTACCTTAAGCTTCCCTCTTGTTGAATATTTTTACTATAATATTAACCACCTTATATTTGTTGTTGCCTCAGCCAACCTTCGGTTAGCAATGAAAGCTACTTTTGATTATTTGTTTTACTTCCAACATTCGTTTTTAGTTAACACTAATCCAGGGTAAGTATTTTTTCACCATGAATAGTACATTTTTTGTCCATGAAGTAATTGTTGTTTAGATTATTTCTTTTTCATCGCCATGAAACAAGCAAAAATTTGTTTCAAAATTTGAACACCACCATTCATTCAAAAGAAGCTCATTTTTTTTTTCTTCATATATCATACTAAATACAAGTATTTAGTATGATTTCTTTCGTTTGTACGAAGCGTAAAACGAACAGTAAAGAAATTAAAAAAATGCATTATTCATTTCATGTGAATATATTTTAAAGCAATATTTTCTTTGCAATTTGCTTTTCTATTGAAAAGGGTTATAAAATGTATGTTTTTACCTACATTTGCGTTATGTACATAGAATTGTAAATATTTAGGATGTGTAATGCAAATGTGCATTGATCTCTTATTTTTACCAACCCTCACATCACGAATGATAAACGTTATTATAGTGTACGTTACATCTCTGGCTTAACGGACAACAAAAACATCAGAAACACTCGGGTATGTTCTGTAATTCGAAACCGAGTGAAATTGAATCCGAATGAAATTTTAAATTGTCATAACTTTTAAATCTTACAACATTTTGATATTAATTTTTATACATTCACATAACTTCCTTGATTGCTAATGTTTTAAAATAATAGGCGCAACTAAGTTATATTTTTCTTTAAAAATTTATTCGATTTCAATTTCACTCGGTTTCGGATTACAGAACATACCCGAGTGTTTCTGATGTTTTTGTTGTCCGTTAAGCCAGAGATGTAACGTACACTATAATAACGTTTATCATTCGTGATGTCAGGGTTGGTATTTATGTGGTGATTTTTTATCCTTTTGGAAATTTCATCTATTAATTCATTAATCAGTTTAAATGGGAAGCTGTTTTCTTTAAGTGTTAGATATTGTGTTCTTTAAATTGTTCGTCGTTAATATTCAGTATTCTATATATATATAATTCTTCGCTGTATTTATTATTTGGCTTTTTGGTTGTGTTGAATTAAAATTAATAATTCTGCCTGATGCTGTGCTTTTTGCATACCAGTCAAATATTATTTTTCTTGTAAATTTGTTTGTGTCCAAATATCTAATTGAGTTGTTGCTTTCAATTTCCATGGTAAATTGTATTTTTGGGTGATATTAATTAAAAGTTTCCAGTATTATATCTTTTTCATCAGCGTTTACTATTACTAATACGTTGTCTACATATCTAGCTATGTATTTTACGTGTTTATTCTTAGATTTTAATTCAATAAGAATTTCGTCCATAAGATTGTCCAGTATAATGTCCGCGATTTGTTTGTAGATTTTGTTGCTATACATAAAATAATTATTGTCACATATACAAAAACGAAGAATTTTCAGGAACATAGATTTGGAAATTTTTGTGTGATTTTTAATGGCGTTCCATTTTTCCATTATAATATTTATAGCTTTGTTGATAGGAATATTTGTAAATAGAGATATTACGTCTAGTGAGATCAGTATTTCTCTTTCATCTAATCTTGGTAAGTTGTTCCTCAAGCCTATTTGAATTTTTAATATTGTAGTCGTCAGAGATAATATTTTTTTAAAATTTTTCTTACATGCTTTGATAAGTGATAGCACGGAACTTGTACTGAAGAAATTATAGGTCTAAGTGGGGTTTCAGGTTTATGTATTTTCGGTAATCCATATATTAATGGAGCTGTGCAAGCTGAGCAAAGTAATTGTTTTTTGAGCCATCCGTCTATATATTAATTTTTGTGTAGGTCCAGGATAATCTTGTTGTTTTCTTTTTAAAGGTTTGTCGTTGGGTCTGTCCTTAGATTAGTATTTTTATCTTCTAACAATGCTTCCATTTTGCTTCTGTATTCATTTTCATACAAAGCTACAGTTTTATTGAATTTA
Organism: Phasia obesa; assembly: GCA_949628195.1. Lineage (NCBI taxonomy): Eukaryota > Metazoa > Arthropoda > Insecta > Diptera > Tachinidae > Phasia > Phasia obesa. The sequence continues at coordinate 104,379,963 of OX451216.1, forward strand.
TCTGCTTGTAAAATAATTATATTTTTATTTTGGCGTAAATTTTTTTTTTTGTTTTATTGTAGACCGTAAGAATAAATTTTTCTCTTGGGATGTTTTTCATTTTTCTTTTAAATCTTGTTATGTCGTTTGATAGTTTAGTTCTTGCTATGTCTTTTGCTTTGTCTTCATTGTCATTTATAGCTTGTATGCATTGTTCAACGTCTGCGATAACGTGTAGTGGGGAGAAATTCCGGTCATCTACTTTTTTATTATGTTCTTTCGTAAAATTAACGAAAGAAAACACATTTACGTTTTAGTATTTTTCATGTGAGTGACAAAAAAGAGCTTTGAATTTTTTAATTTATTTTTGGTATTGGTGCTGTAGGTGCCACACTATTTTCAAAAGATTACATTAATTTGTCTTGATAAAAGTCAAACTTCATATAAAAAAGCCAGTATTAAAAATAATTAAATTAAAAATAATTAATTAAATTAAATTTATCCCAGTTGTAGAGTATGCTTATTTAATATTTTGTTTTTGCAACTTCCATTGTTACATAATATTTCACTTACACTATTTTCACCTAATAACTCGTGTAAAAATTGGTTTTTTTATTTTATTTTTTATTTAATTTTTTACTACCTACATATATTGCACTATATAACAATGAACGTTGTTCTTATGAAATTTACAATACCAGCTAAAAAAATAATTTTAGAGAAAGTTTTGAGTTATTTTCATAATTACATATTGTAAACAATTTACACAAACTTAACATAATGTGTGTAGGAAAATCCCTCTACCTGGGAAATATGCAAACAAATAATTGGTTTTAAAATATTTTTCGTTCTAAATAATATACATACATACTTACATATTTTGAACTCTTCTTATTGACAATGCATTTTTCCCAAACCTCTTTCATTCAACATTTTTATACCCTTCACCACAGGTGGAAAGGGTATATCTAAGTTTTTTTTTTTATTGAAATGTACTTACATGGCTGTAATTTAAGATTACCTTGTTGATTTTTTTAATAATAGATTACATATATAATACTTTAATACTTTTCTCTCAGTTTTATTAGAAATTAATTAAATTTAGGTTTTGAATTGTTTCTTATGTTATTTTCTACATGTTTAAGTATATTAACATAAATAAAAGCAATAATAATACTAAAAAAAATAATAATAACGATAATTTAGTAATAATATATAATTTAAAAAATGTAATATATACTTGTACTGTTTCTTATTTAGTTCCTTTAACTAATTACATACATATATAAAAAACTAAAAAGCTTTAATTTAAATTAATTATATTTACAATAAACCTTTATATGTTTTACACAAAATATGTTGTTTTTATTCACGGCAGCTGCTATACCTGAGACTTGTATTTATCTAAGGAAATTTTTATAAAAAAAAAACACAGTTTGTATTTACATCAGCACATTCATAACCCATCGTCAGTTTGTTAGAACGAATTTTAATACTATCTAACTCTTTTATCTTTTTTAGTTCTTATTTATTCATTATTACTTATATTTGTCAATACATATTTTGATTTTTCAATTAGAAAATGTCCCATTTAATTCTTAAATTGCATGTACATATGTGTTCCAGGAATCCTTACAACTTCTTAACCCTTCTTTCACTTGAATTTGATGTTCATAATTGGACTAAATTATGTGTTTACAAACGCACACATAGCCAATATGTGACAGGTAAGAGAATTTTAACGAATGTAGTCAATCTAGTTGTGTTATTACTTCATAAGAAAAATTGTGCATGTAAATGCAGAAATGTCGTGCTTCCAAATTTTAAACAGATGCTAAAAACTATTACCTGAATTTTCTTCATATTTTAAACTATTCTTATTATCAATGATTTTGTCATAAAACCCTTTCATTAAAAAATGTTTTTGTTATGTACTTACATGACTGTATTATAAGAAATACCTGAGATTGTTATCTTATTATCCTGTACACCAACTCGTCAAGTATTACACTAATCTTAAAATAATAAATATTTCTCATAAAAAATTAATTCAATTTCCCCTTTCTTTAAATAGTCGTTTAAGATTTTTTATAGTAGAATTACATACATACATTAAAAGTCCTAATATCAAAAATACTACATAATAACAAATGACAAATTAAATAGCAGTTTTCTTAAAAATTTTTATTAATAAATAACAAAATGCATTTCTTAATTTTCATTTGTAACCGAAAGTACAAGAAATTTTCACAAAAATACTCTGCAAGATCACTAAACCTACGCTAAAGATCATTTAAAATACACAAAAAATTCCCTTAAAAGTACGCTAAAAAAAGAAACACTAAAGGAACACTACGCAAACACTAAAAATACTTTATATAAATAATTCTTGAAAAAAAAACCGACTTAAAAACAGACAAACTTAAAATCATGTTTCTTTAAGACGGTAACTATTGCGACACCCTGAAATTTCCGAATTCAAATTTTATACTAGTTATAGCGGTCGTAGCAATACAGGTTAATTGTAAATTTCAACCATCTGTCTGTAACGGTTTAAAAGTTTTGTCATATACATCAAATTACATAAACTATTGCGACACCCTGTAATTTATAACTTTAAATGTTTATACTTATTATAACAGATATAGTAATGGACATTCTGTCTAATTGTTAAGTGTTTATCAATAACTGTTTAAAAGATATGGTCATATATATCAAATGACGTCACCTATTGGGACACCCTTTAAATTCAAATTTTAATATAAATACTTTTTAAGGAGGACTTTGTCATACAGATTCTTTTTAAATTTTAACTTTGTGTCCATATACATTAAATTACATCAACTATTGGGCCACCCTTTAATTTCCAATTTTAAATATTTATACTTGTTGTTATACCAGACATAGTAGTGAACATTCTGTCTATTTTTCAAGTGTTTGTCTATAACGGTTCCAAAGATGAGGACATAATGGTCAAATTACATCAATAATGGGGACACCCTTTAATTTATAGATCCAAATTTTATACTTATTGTAATAGCGGACTAAGCATTATAGGATCTTTGTAAATTTCAACTGTCTATCTATAACAGTTGAAAAGTTTGGCCATATATATTACTTTTACATTAACTATTGGGACACCCTTTGATTTCCAAATTCATATTTTACACTTGTTATTTTAGCGGACTTAGCAATACAAGTTCTTTGTAAATTTCAACTGTCTGTCTATAACGGTTCAAAAGTTTGGCCATATATATATCAAAATAAACCAGCTAATGGGACACCCTTTAATTTTTAATTTTAAATATTTATACTTATTATAAGAGACATAGTAACGAACATTCTGTGCAACTTTCAAGAGTTTGTCTATAACGGTTCAAAAGATAGGTGAATAAAGGTGAAATTAAGTCACCTATGGGGTCACCCTTTAATTTTTAATTTTATTTTTTAATTACTTTTTGTTATTGGGAGCTACAGTGATACGCACTTTTTTTAATTTTAAATTGGTGACCTATAAAGTTCATAATACACGTAAAAAACATGTATGTTGTATGGGGACACCCTTTAATTTTTAAACTTTTGAACTTCTTTTAAAATGGGACCAATCTGTAGCCATAACCTTTGTAATAGTGCAAAAGTTTTGAAAATCGGTTCAGAAATGACCGAGTTCTGAAGGCACAAAAATACAAAAAAAAAAAAAAAAGCAACACACAGACGAATTGATAACCTCCTTCTTTTTTTGAAGTCGGTTAAAAAACGCAACCTCTAAAAATTCACTACGTAAAATCTTAAAGATCAGTACACATACATACAACACTAAAATTACGCTAAAAAAAAGAACAGTACGTTATTTTAGTGTTTGTGCTCATCAGCCAACGATCGTTGTGTGCGGTATTTTGTTTGCGTCACATACACAAACGCTAAAAATAAGTTAAACGTTTGTGTTCTTTGAACGCTAAGTTAGCGTGTTGTTTTTTGTTAAACCAGTACGCTATGATATCGTACTGTTTTTTCGAACGCTGGTTCTAACAGAGCTTCATAAAAAAACAATCAAAAAAGTCGAACAGATTTCATGCTGATAGAATAACAACGAAAAAAATTTAAAAATCTTAAGTTTTATTGGACAAAAGTATAGGCACAGTCAATGTTAACGGATTAAATTAACATTTTAAATTCGCCAATCTGACAATACTTTATTTTTCGACAGACTGGTATGTACCGATATTATTTTCAATTTATATCAGTTGGTAAATAGCTAGAAAAACTTGTTAAAATAAAAAAATTCTTAGTCTTTTTCTAACAATGTGTCCCAAATTAAATGAAACTACAGAATCACAGCGAAAAGTAATTCTCCATATGCATAACCAAGGCAAATCTTTTGCTGAGATTGGCGAATTAACAGATCGCAGCCGTTTTACCATTATGACAATTATTAATCATTTTAAAGGCAGAACTAACTTTAAAAGTGCTAAACGCTGTGATCGTCCAAGAAAATTAACTGAGAGAGAACGTGTCCAAATAACACGGAAAGTTAATATTTTTTTTTTTTTTTTTGCATAATTTATTTATTTTATTTTAATATTGTATCTTTAATATTGAACTAACAATAATTACTCGTATCTTAAGTCTGAAATAATAATATACTTTTTAAGTCCAGCCAGTGCTAAACAAAAATAATGTTGTTTCACGGATTTTGCAATCATTTGCGGATCATCCTTCTAATGTAAGGCCAAGAAAAGCAGTATCTCTTCTTTTTTTTAGTCGAATGTAACCAGGTTCATTCAGCATTTTACGCGCCAAAGGGTTTGGATGAGATTCAAACCTCTTTAGGTATGTGACTGCATGTTTCGCTATTTCTGCTTTAACTGATTGCATGTTTAGGCCTTTGTGGATGTTCGAATTTTTTATATACCAGGGAGCAGATGTAATCATACGTAGTATCTTATTTTGCCGCCTTTGATTTTTTTCTACATTGTTAGCTGAGGCAGTGCCCCATAACTGATTCCCATAACACCAAATTGGTTTGAGGATCGACTTGTACAGTAGATGTTTACAATCTGAGCTCAGAGTGGAGTGGGTGGAGTTTCTGCCAATAAGCCAATTTAGTTGTACTGCTTTTATTTTCATTTGTGTTAACTTGAAATCTATGTGGCTTTTGCAAGTAAGGTGACGGTCAAGGTATACCCAGGTATTTAACGTCTGAAAACTGTGGTATCATTTGGTTATTTATGCTTATAGGAGGGAATAAGTCCCTACGCAGTGTGAAAGTTATGTGAGTACATTTTTGTTCATTCGTTTTTAAGCTTTCTACATGCACGCCATAATGAATAATCTGATTGTGCAGTTGCGTCGAGGTCTTCCAAGTAGTTTTTCAGAGATGCTACTCTTCGAGATTCTAGCAGCTGTCTTAGCCGTTTCGTGCAATCTTTAAGTCTAGATTTGAGTTGAGGAGATCTGTGTGCTTGCCACACTCTTCTAATTTTTCTTTTTTCAGCCAAGAGCCGCTCGACATCTACAAAATAAATTTGATTGTCTCTAGCTGGTTGTCTGGTTTCTGTCGCATTTTGGGCAGCTGATTTAAGGTTTTGATCAAAATAAATTAGATTCTGGTCCACATCCTCTGGTGTCCTTAGCGGTATGTTTTCCGAACAATGAGTACTGAGATACTTTCTATATTTCAACCAATTAATGCTTGTGCTAGTTGTTGGAGACACAATATTTTGCTGGTTCCATATATAGACAATAGTGGGTGAATGATCAGAAGATAATTCAAATAACGCTTCAACTTTAACATTTCTCTCGGAATACCCTTAATCACGCCAAAATCAATAACATCCGGTATTTTATACCGAACAGTAGGCCATTAGGTGGGTTGTCCCCTCGATATCACATTGAGACGCATTTTTGAAATTGTATCAAACAAAACACGACCTTTTGGAGTTATTAGGCGTGATCCCCAAAATGTATGTTTAGCGTTGTAGTCGCCTGATGCTATGAAACAGGAACCTAGTGACTATCTGATACTTGAAATCTAGGAGGTGAATAAATTGAAGAAATAACAAGGTTTTGATGAAATTCTTCAAGGCAGATATTTGTTGCTTGAAGGTAATCCTCACAAAAATCACACAGTAAATAATGTTTGATTCTGGCCTTTATAAGTATTGCCGGTCGACCACATGCTCGTCCGCGAGGGCCCTTGGTATCATATAATATATAGCCATTAATTTTAAAAAAGCTATTTGTTGTTAAGTGAGGCTCTGAAATCAGCATGACATCAATTTTTTGAGTATTTAGAAAGTATTCGAGTTCATTTTTATGTTTGCGTTCCAGAAACATATTTTTAAACAATTCATGGTATGTTTAGTACCGCCTGCAACATAATAATTTGCATGCGTACCATTTCTTGCATCATGCTGCTCATAGAGCTCATAAAACTGTTTAACGAATGCACTAATGATTAACGATTACAGCTACCAGATGATGGTTGTTCTTTACGTTCTGGGTGCAAATTTGGAGTACGATTATTTTTCTGTATCGCTTTATGTACTGAAACATGATTAGTTTTTAACATATTCGCGTATAAAACATGTTGGGTTGTTGGTTGGGCTAACTGAGGATAATGAGAATTTGCTTGATATTGCGGGTGCTTAGCAGGAGTATTAAATTTTTGAGTGGTTTTCCTTACATTCGAAAAAACTGGACAACCTCTGTAGTTAGCAGTGAGATTTCCACCGCAATTGCTACATTTTTTAACCTTCGAGTCATCCCTCGATTTGTCGCATTGAGCGGAACAATGAAGCTCGCCACACACAACGCAAACCGGAGGCAACTTGCACTAAGCCCTAGTATGACCACATTCTTGGCAATTTAGACACTGGACGGGTCCTGATCGCTTATGGGGTTCCTCTACGCTTATTTTGCGGGGTAATAAATATTTCAGATTATAAATAGGGTACGTTTCATTTTTCTTTAATCTCATATCTCCAGGTTCCAGTTCAACGCGAAATAGAGGTTGAGGGACACGTTCTCGATTTCTGATATTATCTACACTTTTAACCTTAAATCCCGCTTTTTGAAGGCCAGCTTTTATATCAGCTGGATCAACATATGAATCTACACCTTTAATTACCTGTAGACCTTTCCTACTCTTCAGCTGTTAGGTATAAAAGTTCTTTTTACAGCTTTCAAACTCGTTTACTGCTTTACGATAACTGTTTTCATCAATAAATTGTATTTTTGTCTCATCAATGTTACCACGCTTGATTGGAATTACATAAAATGAGTTCTCGCCAATAACTGAAATTAACTTCTTTATTAAGTCGCTCGAGTTTTTCTCTCTTAAATAAATTGGAGGTGGTTTGAACGACCTGGGTGCCGTTTTAGGTTCAATAGCAAAACGATTGTGGGAACTTATTGCGTTAGAGTTATTATCTTTATGTACTTTAGACATTGGTGCAACCTGCGAAGATTTAGGGCTTCGACCTCTTTTCAACACAATTATGTCTATTCCTACTTGCGTCTTAGGTTTTTCTACACTATCCATATTAGTTTTGGTAATACTGTGTTCAGACTTGTTTGTAGTTATTTTATTGTCATCGCTAAATAGCAGCGAGGAACAAGATTGAGAACGTAGTACTGGCGTGGAATTTATGCACAAATTGTCACTAGTTTTTTTGTTTTTATTTATTTCAATATTGTCAACATTTTTTTACTTAAATTAAAGAGGCTCATTAGCCCCCATTGTTTTTGTTTTTTTCTCAAAGTAGCAATTCAATATGCCGTTGTAAAAAATAAAGAGAAAAAAAGATTTTACAGACAACTTTGTTGTTGTATTAAAACTGGTTTGTTTTTTGTTTTTGTTTGAATTTATTCACATAATGTATGTTTTGTTTTGCGAGTTTAAAAAAAATCGCGTCCGCACTTATCAACGCCAAAAACAGAACTGAAAGTAAAATTTGAGCAGAAAACAACATCTACACAGCTGGCAGCAGACGTTAAGGAAAATTTTGGTAAGGATGTGCTCTCTAAAACTGTTCGGAGATTGCCGCACAAAGCCGGTTACAGAAAGTGTCGCTAGACGAAAATCATTAATATCTGCAGTCAATAAGAAAAAATGTATGGATTATGCAAAACTGTGTGTAAATCAACCATATATTTTCTGGGAACAGGTTCTCTTCTCAAACAATAGCAAATTTAATATTTTCAAGCCTGATGGACATTCCCGGGTATGGCAAAAGCCCAACATTGCATATGCTGAAAAAATCTTACCCCAACAGTAAAGTATGATGGCGAAAGAGTTATGATCTGGTGGCTACATGTCTGCTGCGGGTGTCGGAGAACTCATCTTTGTTTATGAAATAATGGACAAGACTGTTTCCTAAATATTTTGAAGGAAAAGCGCAAATAAATTCGGTTTATAATAGTCATTTACATACTAACATGATTATGACACCAAACATTCTGCTCACGACGTTAAGATGTGGCTTGCGTATAACACCGCACATGTATTGCCACGTTATCCGCAGTCCTCAGCCTTAAATCTCATTGAGCATTTGTGGGAGAAGCTAAATCGAAGAATGCGAAAACGCAATATTTCAAATAAATTTATGAAAATTTTACAAAAAAAAAAATAGTAAACTCTATGCCAAATAGACTTAAAGCGGTTATTAAGCAGAACGGACTGCCAACAAAATATTAATTTAAGTTTGTCACGAATTTTTATTCCGGTAACTAAAAATGTGCCTATACTTTTGTCCCCCAGAAAACGATGTTTTTTTTAATCTTTATGATTCTATCAGCGAATGAAATCTATTCGAGTTTTTGGTTATTTTTTATATGAAGCTATGTTATAACCATTATATGTTCTAAAAATAAATATTTGATGTTTATAAATCGGAAAAAAATTACATTTTGTTTTATTTTGCAGCTTGTGCCTATACTTTAGACCTTCACGTATGTATATGTATGAACATAAAATTAAGTTTTTTGTATTTATTTTTAACAAAACTTCATATAAAATTTTAATTTTATAAACTTTATTTATCTTTTTTATTTAACACTTATCTTTTTTATAATTTACACTTTCTTTAATTGCCTTTCTTTATAGTTTTCTTTTTTTCACAATTGTCTTTTTCTTCTCACTTTCTAAACTTATTTTCTCTACTTTGATCTAACACAGACTGATATCATAAAACCATTGATTGCAGAAAGCTTTTTCTTTTGTGGACTGTATTTGATTTTGTTGGTCGCTAATTTTTACAGAAATACACACACCATTTAGAACGATCAAAAGGACCATGATTAAAAATGGTTAAATAATTTTTGAAAATTTTAATTATTATTCGTCGAACTATATATGTATTACATACAATGAAATTTATAGTCAAGCTTAAGTTCGTTTTTATTCTCTCTAAGAAGGAATTAATTATACTAGAGTTAGCCCTGTGGTCGAAATTCGACCAAATTTATTTTTGTAATCGTTTTAGGTATACATATACATATATTTTACATATTCATTACATATTCAAATTTTCTTTCGGTTTTGATTTGTGTTTTGGTTTACAAAATTACATTCTTATTAATAAATTAATAAGTTTTCCTTCTGAGTGTTTACGGAGTTGCCAAGCCAAATTTAATTTAGTTAATTTAGATTTTTTGTTGTAATTTTTTTTAGCAAATTAAGAGAGAAAGAGACATCATGGCTTTATGATTAGCTAATATTCTTAACTGTTTTTAACTATCTTCGACTCAAAAATGTAGAAGAAAAAATACATTCTGCACTTCTGCTATTGACAATCTATCAAACAAACAAAAAATCAAGCGAATACGTTGAGTTTAAAGGCCCAACTATAATATGCATAAGCTAGCTTAAGCCAACTTAAGCAACTGTGCAATTACATATAAATCATATGTGGCAAACTATAATGTACTTAATAACACTTTTCGTTGAGTTTCGTCAAATGTCATTTGCTTAAGCAGAGTCCGAAACCGATCGCACATTCCGTACGGAAACAGCTGTTTGTGCTTTGTGTTTTACATATGAATGTATATTCGTAAAAAATTGCAATGGAGAATGAAAGTGAACAAATTATATATAAATTTAATATAAAATGTTTAAAAAAAGAAGTTTCTATAAGAAAAAAGAGAGGCGTTGTATAATAATCGAAATTAAAAAGAAAGAGAATTTTATTGTTTATGAGTTGAGTGATGCACAACGCTGTATTTTTTAGTACTTTTGGCCAAAATTACACAAACAGCCAAAAATGTTAAATTTTTGTTTCGAAATTTTTTTAAAACTATTAAAAATAATTATTAATTTGTATATGAATGGCATTAGGTATATAAAATATGTTTATTTAACACCTTTTTGTTAACAAATTTGATTTATTCAGAAAAAAATTATTATTTTTCAAAAGTACGAATAAAACAAATGTGCAACTGTGTCATGATAGTTTTTTAGATTCATGTAAGTACATTGTAGCCACCTAAAAGTCTTCAATAAGTTGCTTAAGCATTTGACAGACTTTTCGTTCATTTTTTGACATTAGCTTAAGCCAGCTTATGCATATTATAGTTGGCCCTTAAGTCAGTTAAAATAGTTCTTAACTTTTTTCACTTGCCTATTTATATATAGATGTATGTACATACACTTTAGAAAATTTTAAAAAGGTAAAAAATTAAAAAAAAATACCGCTACACTTTTAATTAACACACAAAGGCTTTAATTATTGAAACTGTTTCCAAATTTCTTGCATTGATTTAAAAGGCAATTATGTAATTATGTGTAAATAAATGTCTCGTTAGATGTTTTCATGTTTCCGTCATTCTTGCACATGTGAACATATGTAGGAATGTGTACACATACATACAAATATACATATTTAATTATATTTATTAACTCTCATCTGTTGTTGTGTTTTCAACTTTACTCATTTAAATAGAGAAACAACTGTATTACTCCTTCTCTTTTTGTTTTCAAAAAAATTAAATTGCATACAAACACGCACATTTGGTTTTACTTGAAGCTACCACATACATGTGTGTTTTTAGCATGTGTAGTGGTAGCAATTTAAAGAGCCATTTATTCCTAAAATACTTAACCGATTTTAATCAAATAGAGACTGTGCACTAAAGCTAGAAAATATCTACTAACCGGTGAAAAAATAAACAAAATCGGTTGACAAACATAGGAGAAAAAGGGATCCAAAGTTTTGTCTTTGCCTTTACAAATTAGGTGATAATATTAAAGAAAAATTGTAAAACTTTAATTTTTAGACACCAGAAGGAGTGAAATGCATATTTTCTAGACAGCCACGTCCGTCATCAGCACTCTTGTATCTATCTACTTAGGGTAGTGTTTAGTTGTAAGCATCATCTATTTAACCAACCAAACCCAGATAAAGGACTACGAGAAAACTTGTATTCAATTATCAATCGTCAGTTGGTGAGAACGAAGTCTACCACTACCTTAAGCTTCCCTCCTGTTGCATATTTTTACTTTTAATATTTACCACCTTATATTTTGTTGTTCTTTCAGCCAACCTTCGGTTAGCAATGAAAGTTACTTTTTGTTTATTTGTTTTACTTCCAACATTAGTTTTTTTAGTTAACACTAATCTAGTATCAAACCAAACATTGTTGAGTAAACAAGATTGCGCGGTGCTTTGCGATTTTTGATTTTTGAAAATTTTAATTATTATTAGTAGAACTATTTATGTATTTCATACAATGAAATTTATAGTCAAGCTTAAGTTCGTTTTTATTCTCTGTAAGATATAATTAATTAAATTACAAATTAGGTGATAATATTAAAGAAAAATTGGGAAAATTTAATTTTTAGACACATTTTCTAGACAGCCACGTCCGTCATCAGCACTCTTGTATCTATCTACTTAGGGTAGTGTTTAGTTGTAAGCAAATAATTCCATAATTAAAAATAAAACACTTATAGCGGTCTTAAGCCAACTTTAAGGGAAGGGGAAATAATAGATGTTCCAGGGTGTGATTGAATATGGGTAAATTCAGACCTGGCACTTTGGGAGCATATGGGGAATTATGCTGCGTACGAGAAAGGACTAGACTAGTTACCTTGTTTTCCAGAATATTGTAAAATAATACGCCAATAATTTTGCTTCGTTACTTACATACGTATAAAATTTATTTCAATAGATTGAATTTTGAAAATATGTTTGTAGGTTAGATTATAATTTAATACTTATAGCAATTATTTAGGGAAACCGTGAGATGATGTTCAATGAACAACGGTTGAAAAAGCAAGGGCTTTTACAAAAAAACGTGACATATGCAAAAGGTTCTTTAATACATAAAAAAGCCAGACAGCGAAGTTTAAAAACAGTTATAGTGTCTGGATAAAATTTAATGTAGTTTGCAGAGATGCAGGTTGATATAATAAAATATAAACTGGTATAATATAAACTTCAATATAATATAAATTTTAATATAAGATAAACTTTAAATAAATACAAACATATTGTATAATATAGAAAATTCATTAAAAATTGTAAGAATAGGTAAAAAAAATGAAAACCTTTTGTTGGATAAAACAATGTGGAAAACGAGCAAAATTGCCGAATTGAAATTTTCGTCACTGCTCGTTTGTATAAGAAGCAATGTATAAAAACTCCGTTTGTATCTGTGGTTGACTCAATTCTAGAATCGTATCAGGGTATCCAATTCGCTGACCCGAACTTAAATCATTCGAGCGGTGTGGCCTTAGTCTTAGAACCTGAGGTTATGCCATGAATCATGAAAGGTCGCATCCACGCCAGTCCGGGGCTTCCATTAGCCCAATATTTTCGGATGGGTTATTTCGGGGTTATCGCAAATTTAAACCCTATGTTTATCGGTTCATTGAAACAGCAACAGGAGTCCTTAATGGCTCAATTTAAAAAATAAAATCAACAGGGGCCCTTAATGACCCATTTTTTAAATTTAGATTCTAAATTATTATAATTTATACAGTCCACAGGAGTCCTTTATGGCTCAGTAATTAAGTATTTTCATCATAAGTCCTTCATGACTCACTCGACATTAAATACAAATTATTTCATCAGGAGTCCTTCATTGCTCAATATAACAAAAAAAATTGTATTATTTACATTTAACACGAGTCCTTACTGGCTTAAATAGTGCAAACAAGCACATACATATGTGCTTGTTTGCAACATCCCTTATCGTTGCAAAGTGGCCGGCAATGTTTAAAAACAAATTGTTACTTTTACGGTTTTTCCAAATTTTCTTTAAATATCTAATTAATTCCTTTTTTTTCATCCTTGTTGGAAGGCCTTTTTGTTATTTTCAACGAGTAAACCGTTAACGGTATTTAAGTATTGTTGGCCATCTTTTCTTCTAAAGTTAAGTTTGGGAAAGTATTGAGTAGAGGGTACCGAGTACTCGATAATTTTTTTTTTAGTTTTTATTATTATAAAATTTATTGAAAATCAACTTAAAATATATAAGGTACAATAGTATGAGATTTTACTTAAAAAGTACTACAACAATTACAATCTACTTAATTAAATATGAGAGACTTTTAAAAAGACAGTGTTAAGAAAATGTTTATTACAAAAAACTTAAAGTTATAATGAAATTTGTTTAACCAATCAGATTAGATTCTTTTTTTCAAAAGAATCTTAGTGATTGCTTAGTAAATTTCTTATAGTTTCAAAATTAGACGATCTGCATTTTACATTAAATGACAGCGTCAAGTCTCTTAGGTTAGGTTAAGCAGGCAGCTTGTATAGAGGAGGAAAAAGAGAAGTGGAATGAAATAGCTCACTTGGGTCCATTATGTTGGTCCCTTTGTGATACCTGCAGATAAGAGGAGGGATAGACAGAGAAGATAGAAAACAAAGTTAGACTGAGAGATTAGAGAAAGAAGTGGGTAGAAGGTCATAGACAGGGAAGGTGTTAGCCGTGAAGGCACTATTGGATGTGACATACGTTGATGAGCAACTATGTCACTTCAGTTGGAAGAGGGTTAGAAAACCAACCACAGTTCCTTACAAAGGAGTTAATCCTGATTGGTTCCAGAGATGAAACACACGAAAGGATTTCAAAACATCGTCATCCCAAGTATTGTAGACGACAGTGTTCTAATGCAGGGCAATGACAGAGAAGGTGTTCAACCGTTTCCTCCTCTTCTTCATGCTGACAACTTCTACAGAAGTCATTATGTATAAGGGATACCCATCCTGCTTGCATCGGCTCCAAATAAGCAATGACCAGTGACTATTGCTATTAAGTCGCGTATCTGCATTTGCTGCAGCCGAAATAGCGAGACCGTTTTCTTTTGGTCCATCGAGGGCCAGATTGTCCTTGCGATCGAGCAAGTCGACTCATTGGACCATCTGGTCTGAGCTATGTTGTGAAGGGCAAAGTTGATGCGGTGTAAACAGGCCGAGAGGGGAATGCCACAATAGATGTCTATAGCATCATCGTGCAATAGTGTTCCCTTCTTGGCTAGTTTATCGGCAGCACAGTTGCCTTGATTAGTCCCATGTCCCCTCACCCATTTAAGGGTGACTGTCGAATTATCCGCCATCTCATTTAAGGATGTCCGGCATTCAAGGACAAGATTTGATGTGCTATACACACCTATAACGGACATGATAGTGGCTTTACTATCAGTACAAATCCAGATATCTCTGTCTGATATCCTGTGGTACTTTAGCCAGTTAGCCGCCTTTTTAATAGCAGCTTGTATGACATTGCAGTCATTCGGAAGTCTGAAACATATCCTGATTCCAAACTCCTCTATATAGACTCCACCTCCCACTCTCGTTCCCCTTTTGGAACCATCTGTGTAAACCAGTAAAGTTCGGGGAGTTAGAGAGTATCCCTCCGTCAAATCAAAGTGGAATCTTCGTGTGAAGAAGGGTGACGGGGTGCAGTAGTCTAAGAGCTCAGGAATAACATCCGTTGTTACTAGAAGATTGGCATGTCCCCATGATCTATGGTCCCATGCACCTGTAACATCTAGTGTAACAGCTGTCCTTAGTGCCACATACCTGGCCAGTAGATCTACCGGTAACCAGTTAAGTATTGCAAAAAGCGCCTTCTTGGTGTTGACTTGATGGCTCCAGTTATAAGGATCGCCATAGTGCGCAACACCCTTTATATAATAGAGACGTTTGTCCTAAAATCTAGTGCTCTCCACCAGACAGTTGCACCATAAAATAATATTGGTTTGATTACTGCTTCAAGCAGCCAATTTACATTCCTTGGGCTCATCCCCCAGGTCATGCCAATGGCTTTCTTACATGCATACATATATTTCCGTCATAGCTTTGGACGCTCTAGCCTGAACATTCAAGTCCCTTACAAATGATCTAATCATTTTATGTTCAAAATTGGAATGTAGTAAATCATTGGGGAATCTACGAGGAAGGTTGTGTATTATCTTCAAGTTTTTATTCTGGATAATTTGAAGCTTTTTTGTGTGAGTTTTAGCAGTTTTTCCATACCAGACTTGGCAACCATAAATCAAGATCGGTCGGATACATATTTTGTATAACAATATTTTGTTTTTTAGATTAAGCCTTGACCTCCTGTTAAGTAAAGGATATAGTGCGCAACCACACTTAATTGACTTGTCACATATGTATTTAATATGTTTTAAAAACAAAAGTTTTTTGTCTAGAATAATATCTAAATATTTAATATTTTCACTAATAGAAATGACATTTCCTTGAGAGTACAAGTATTGTGAAGGAATACGTTTTGGCTATTTATTGTATGGAAATATGATAGCTTGTGTTTTGTTATCGTTAACTTTAATTTTCCACTTATTGAAGTATTTTTGGCTTGAGTTTAAAGCCTGTTGCATTCTATTGACTATTGCGTTTGATACCTTGCCGCAACATATGAAAGCGCTGTCGTCAGCATAAAAAGCTGCTTCTTAATTTCTGCGAATATTTATATCCGAGGTATATAACGAATACAGTGTGGGAGAAAGAACAGACCCTTGTGGTAGACCTGCTGGTATTTGCCTTTCACTAGAGTAATTCCTATCGACACATACAACAAATGATCTATTATTTAAAAAATGCCAGATAGAATAAAATGCTTTTTCAATATCAAGGAAGATAACTCCGGTACTTTTGCGCTGACTTTTATTATCTTCAATAAGTTTAATTACCCTCTTCAATTGATGAACGGTAGAGTGTTCCTTACGGAATCCAAACTGCTGGTAATTAATGATGTTATTTAAGTTAGAAAAATCTACTATTCTTTTGTGTATAACTTTTTCAAAAACTTTGTCTAGTAGGCTAAGAATACTAATTGGTCTGTAACTGGTTGGTATTTTAGGATCTTTTCCAGTTTTGTGTATTGGAATTACTTTGGTCCTTTTGAAACACTGAGGAAAATAGTCAGTACTTATACAAATATTAAATATTTTAATCAATGTTTCAAAAAAAACAATCAGGCATGTTTTTAAGCACAATGGCGTTAATTTCATGAAAATACATGTGACTTTACTTCTATGACATCGGTTAATACCATATTACTACCCCTGTCCAGCGACTCATTGTTAAGACTTTCCACGTAATTTGCAACGCGAGTATCCATAGATGATGGATTACTTATAGTTATTGTATGGGAATTAGCAAATGCATCAGCAATTGTATTAGCTTTTTCTACACCAGTTTTTAGAACGTCACCGTTCACGAACATATCAGAAAGTGGTAAATTCTTCCCTTTAAGGGCTTTGGTAAGCTTCCAAAACTTTTTAGAGCCGGGTGGCAACTTAGAGATAAATCTAGACCAAGACTCATTTCTATCCCTGTTTATGTGAAAATTGATAAGTCTGTTTAACTGCCTCATTATACTAATTAAATGGATTCTATAGTTTTGATCCCCACATCTCTGTAATTTACGCCTAAATTTATTTCTTTGCAGAATTAACATTTTCGATGTATTAGAGATTTCTCTTTGCCATGGAGTTTTTTGCCCAACTGGAATCAAATTAAATGCCTGTTTGGCAATAGAACATAGTTGATTTAGTGCCATATCTACGCTATAAGTGTTATCATCGACTTGATCAATGTCGAGGCGTCTGATTTCGTTCTCTACCCAGTCTCTAATGAGTGGCCAATCAGCTTGATTGTACAAATGAACAGAAATTGTATTTATTTGAAAATACCCATTGACAAAACATGGATTTGGAACATGGTCTGAATTTAAAATATTTGGATGTGATTCCAACCCCGAAAAAGGTATACAGGAGTTTGATAGCAAAATGTCTACTGTAGAAGGTTGAACAGGTAAAACATTTTGCCCAAACCTGGTAAATGAGTCTGGGTAATATATAAAATAGTTCGATAAAAGACAATGATCATAAAGTACTTTACCAGCAGAGTTGTTTGAAGCACAATTCCAGTGAGTGTGATGGGCGTTTAAGTCGCCAAATATAAAAAAGTCATTTAAGTTATTAGTTAGTAAGCTTAAGTCCGTCCTAAAGTTTGTGGTGTATATTGGATTATACGCAGATGTAAAAATAACTGATCGTCTATTAATAAAATTTGTATTGAGATATTCTCAATATTATGTGTTTTAATTTTTTGGAAGTAACTTATGTTCTATGTTAGTTTTTACCGCTGTAAGTACACCTCCTCCATGAGTTAGTCGGTCCTCTCGGTATATCTTGTAGCCTCCAAGTTGAAGTTTGTGATGCGGTTTTAAAAAAGTTTCGATGAGTAAAAGAATATCAACATTTTTGTCGTGTAGAACTTGTTCGAACTGTGAAGCTGCTGAATCTGTTGTTATGCCTTGACAATTCCAGTGCATAACATGAACATTTTGAGTACCGGTTGATTTATATGGCATGCTTAAGCATCATACCCAAGACTCTTAGTTTGTCAAACTTGTTTTGACATTTCTCAAGTGCATCAACAGCATCAAAAAATATTTCCAATAGCCTTTCGTTGGAAATATCATCGTCGTTGTTAACAATGGGTTTGCTTTTAGAAGCTTCAGAGTACAATTTTTTGTTGCGAAAGCTGGAATCGCGAAATTTACTTTGATGTTCATAATTTATTAACTCTGGAAAATTTTCAGCATCTACGTTGAAATTTGAATAACTAGGTCGCTTATAAGAAGTTACAGTTTTGGCCGTTAAGCGTTGGCGTATTTCTAAATACTCTTTGCGACAAGGGCACTTTGGGTCATCAGCCCTATGGTTAACGTTGCGTAGGTTCTTTTTAGCGCAATTGTAGCATTTATAAACTACGCTTCCATCTTTAGTGCTTTTGTTTAATGTGCAAACAGAGAAATCGTGATTACCAGCTCACGCCGAACAAACGTCGATTCGGTTACAGTTCTTAGCACCGTGACCATACATTGAACATTTGGCACATTGGGTAGGGCCTTTATTTCCTCCAAGGCGAATTCATACCAGGTGTGAGCAGTAGGACAACAACTACAACAAAACAACAACTTTGACATTAGATTAGCAGATATGAAACAATGTATTTTTTGACAAGACATTAGCAAAAAAACGAGAGCAAAAAACAATCAGCTGGGCTATCGACTCCACCTGGTATGAATTCGCCTTGATTTCCTCTCAATGGTCTTCTCCAATAAACAGATATATTAAAAAATACCTTTTTTTCATTATTTCTCGCTTTGACACATGCTGCCTCTCGAATTCGATTAAATACAACGCATCATCCTCTTTAGATCGTTTGGTTGTAATTTCCTTAACATTTATCGGCTTTATATTGTACCTCTTAACAAATTCGTCCTCTAATAATTCAGTTGACAATCGAGGTAGACCAAATAAGACCATCTTAAAAATTTTTCCGTCTTTTATATTGTGGCTATAAAAGCAGAACTTTTTGTCTTTAAGTACTTTAATCGCTTCGTTGTATTGAGACAGCGACTTGGAGATTATTTTTGTGCCAATTGACATTCTTTTAAACATGTAATGTTCACCAATTAATCCATATACAGTTGAAAAACTATGGGTGGAAACCACTATCTTCGGAGAAACTTTCTCCTTAGTTGAAGTTTCTTCTTCTTCATCCTCGGATAACAGATGAAATCTATTGTTGCTCGTGGTAGGCATATCGGAAACTTTAGAAAATTTATATTTGGGGCTTTCTTTTTTTCTGACTAATCATAGCCGAAAGAAAATTAAAAAAAGAAAAACAGAGGTTTTCCCGTGAAATAAGTTAAATTAAATTTAATTTTTCTCACAAACAAAAATTCACACGTTGTTTTCTCGTTGAAAACGGTGTTGCCAATGAATCGGTAATTTATTTGGGTACTCAATACACAAATGTAGTTAATCGATATTTTTACGGTAGTATTTTTAGAAATAAATTTATAGAAATATTTGACAACTACGACCATAAATTTCCTCTTCTAGTTAGTATGTAAATGGAAGTATTGAGTTCCCAAATGAAAAGTATTGAGTTGTATCGAGTAATTGAAAGTAGTAGAAGTTGCCCGCACTAATTACGTGCTGTTACTGTATTTAAAAAGGTAACGAAAATTATAAATAAATTTAGAGATTCGTCTCAAACATTGAAGATTAATTCTGTTTATTTTATTTTTTATTATATTTGAAAACCATTTATTTAATTGGATATACGCCGAAAAAGCTGTCAAAAAATGATAAAATTGGTACTTGTTCAATTCGTATTCAGAAAAACAGTGATTTTTATTATTAAAAATGAAGATTATTACATTTACAATATAACAGTATACTTTTTTAATTTTCCAAGCCTAGAGAAGATCAAGGGTGTAAAAAGTAATAATTTTAATACAAAAAAATTCAAAATTTTACAATATTAAGGTGCTTCAAATTAATATTATTTCTTTTATTTTTCATTATTTTATTTAATTAATTAATTTATCTTAATTATTAAATTGATTTAGCCAAACAGTCAGTAAGATATTTCCTACCAAATAACATTAAGATCATAATTTAAGAACACAAAAGAACGCAAGGGATGTGACACAAATTTTCATTTTATAATTTTAAAAAAGAAATGAATAATATTTAAAACAATATTGTCAAAAATAATATTATTTTTGATTTTGGGGAGGTTTTGTATTTACCTTTTAGGTAGCTTATAGTTAGGCCACAAAAGTTAACTTAAAGTGTGTTATTTTTGTAGGACTACCAGTTTGCTTGTAGGGTGCTTTTGACGAACACATCCACAAATTTATGAACCAAAAATTATTATTTTTTATTACATACTGTAGCTACAATGTGAAAAATATAAAAGTGTATATACATATATATATATATATATATATATATATATATATATATATATATATATATATATATATATATATATATATATATATATATATATATATATATATAACTCACTTCCCTCTGTCTGCTTTTCAACAAAATTTTGTGAGGAGGTACCTAAGTATGCTGGTCCCAATATAGGATACTTTTTTCCGCAAAAATATCTTGGAAAGTGTAGAAAAAGCAGTGAAAGTACGCAGTTGAACTAACCGGATATGAATACTTTACTTTTTATAAAGTAAAAAATACATAAACTGATACGTAGCATATCTTAAGGCGGAAGTAAAATCGCCGGTATTACCACATAGCACTAAGTCGCCGGTATTAGCAACTAGCACTAAATCGCAGGCGAAGTAAAATAATTATTGGTTATGCCAGCTTCAAACTAATTCGCCTATAGAACACCAGTAGCGCTTACTATCGCTCTAACCATCTGTCTTATCTACTACTATCCCATTCTAAAGGAAGTAACACAGTTAATGTAGGCATTAATTACTCGAGTATTACTCCTTTAAAAAAAATCAAAATCGTAAGGGTCTTTGGTGTGGATTGCTTTCAAAGCAAAATCGAACAAAATATTGAAGGACGCTGAAGTGGCGGGCACGGCTAGTATAAATATATATTAATATAACCTCCCTCAATCTTACTCTCTTTAATTTTTGACAAAAAAATTATATTTGTTTGTAGATTTGTGTGTTTCCCCCCGGGGGTTCCAACTGTCACTGCAAGAAATTGCAAATGCTTTGACGCGGTTCACTCGGGGAAAATAGGGGCACCAGACACTAGGGTTTCTGGAACCCAAATCTAAAAGAAAAGGTCTGTGATAAAAATCGCGGGTCCTCTTCGAGGCCCGACCAGTGCACAAACGACTGGTACCACGGGAATCGGTGGCCCCACAGAGACTCCCCTGCCTCTGTGACCGGTTATTGGTGAGGTCCCCTTCGGGGGTACACGTGGTGGCTGTGGTTTACGATCGATGTATACAGGGTGGATGCATTGTTGATCAAAATGTGCTGTTGCATTCTCAACAGGAGTTGGGTAGGCTCCAACCCCTAAGCAAGAGGTTAGAACATGGGTCCAGGCTTGCCATGTTCTAAGAATTGCTACTCACTGTGACTGTGTGACACACCTGAATAGCGTATACCGTGCCCCTCACACAGGGCACGTTATCGTAGGGTGCGCCGTTACTACACAGTGGGGCGCTAGTCTACCTCTTAGTTTCACTCGGTGTTTGGAGCACCGTGGGATTAAGCCACCGTGGCAGGAGCCCAAGTTAATCTAGAACACATCTGTAGATGTGTGTGTGTATGCGAATATTTTAGATTGAAGTTATATCAAATAAGATACTGGCTGACTTCATAAACGCAGTTTGCAAAGTAATAAAGTTGTGTTTACATTGAGTGTACAAGTCATATGGAATATCAAATATTCCATACGTAAAACTATACATATAGTGTAAACCTCTTGAAACATAACTTATGTTATTTACCTATGTGCAATAACATGTGTTAGTTTTTTATTTAAAGCACGCTCTATTTGATGTGTAAAACTATATGACAACAGCTGTTTTCAGTGATGTTCACTTTTTTTTAAAAAATTCCGCTCATACATTTTTATCATGAATTTAAGGAGTTTAAAATTAACCAATATCTTTATTCTAACTTTTGTTAGTAATTAAATGGTCGCAGATTCGTGATATTAACAATAAAGTTATGTAATCTTATATACATATATTATATATCTACTTGCAAGTTTGATTATTTGTACGTCAATCACGGCCAAATCAAATTTAATGATATTTAAAACATAGACAGATCTTTATTTTTTGGGATATGTCTGTTTTCAAAACTAGTGCCAGGAGGGTATAAGGGACATTTTTATACAAATGACTCAATTTTAATAGAAGTTGAGAAAACAATTTCATAAATGTATAGTGATGAAAATCAAGGTGTGCTTATATTACCGGTACTAAGTAAGACTGAATTAAATTAAAATTTTACTTTACTATGGTTCAATATTTTTCAAATCTTTTTTAAGACGGTAACTGTGTAAACTGTAATATTACATAATTAACAACTTTGGACTGTAGGACAAAAAATGCTATTGAATTGTGGGCATCGAAACTGCTGCAAATCACTTAATTGAGCCGTTGCTTTTGAAAATGAGAGAACTCCATTTAGCGAAAAAAAAAAATGAATAAAATCTAAATCTGATTACAAATTAACAAAATTTTATGTTTTTAATCCATGTTGAATAGCTTTATTTTTATACCCTTCACCACTGGTGGAAAGGGTATATATAAGTTTGTCATTCCGTGTGTAATTTCTACAATATTCATTTCCGACCCCATAAAGTATATATTTTCTGGATCCTTATACATAGAGAAGTTGATTAAGCGATGTCCGTCTGTCCGTGTTAGTGTTGTAATGTCACTTGCCAAGGCACCAGAAGAGACACACAAAATTTAAGCACACCAATCTGTCAGGCATAGTTTCGAAAATTTTGGTATTGCAATTCAGCAACATCGGATCATTCCTTTGGAGGCTGCGGGTCAAAAACCACGCCCACCTATATTTTTTCGGCTTTAATGATTCCTTTTGCCTTTTTTGTCAAATAAATATTAGACTGCGAAAGGTAGAGTACATACAGACCTCGGGGGATCAATAACCCCCTGCGAGGGTCGATTTTTGTTTGTTTTTAGATTGGTAGGGTTTTTCTGCTTTGATTTGTATTAGAGACCTTTATAGAATGCAATATTGCAAATTGCATTGGAGGTAGCCAAATAAAATTTTACAAAAAAATTTAAAAAATAATATTTTTACATAAAATTTTCAAAAAATTTCAATATTTCTTTGAAAATGAAAATCATTACTGCAACATAACATATATTTAATATTAAGAATATACATATGTATGTATGTATATAGAGTGACATATTTTTTTTTTAATGCGTTTGACTTTTAAATAGATAAAATCTATGTTTTAAAACCCAGGTGCATTAAACACATAGACATCATCAGGATACCGACTACAAACTGTCAAAAATAAAATACACACGTTTATAGGTAAACGATTATTTTGAAGTCAGCAAAGCTGCAGGGCTACACGACCACCGTTGTGGCTGTCGTCAACTTAGGCTATTTCTATTTTATTCAACAAAAGAAAATGTTACAAAATTGTAAATTACAAATTTATATACAAACAAAAAGTTTTGGAAGAAATAATTTTTTGAAAAAGTTATTTAATATTATAAAAAAATAAGTATTTCTACAACAATGTCAGAGTTTACGATGTAGCTGTCGTCTTCAAAATCATTAAGTAGCTGACAACACAATTGTAGCCAATGGAATTTGTTTTCATTTGTCTTCTATTTCTTTAAAGCATGAATAGTGAATTTTTCTCATACGACTTAATTTAAGTAAAGAGTCAACAATATGGATAATGCTGTACATGTCTGTATAAATAAAATCAACGTGGTGACGGGTATAGAAGATTCGGCACGGCCGAATATAGCACTTTTACTTGTTTATATTGCAATATATTAAGAAGCATTATCAGAATTTAGCAATCATACTGCAACTATGGTGAAAAATCTACGCTAGTAACATAGGAAATATAAGTATTGTAATTTCTTTCTTTTTCCACTTTTTTTACTTTAAAATTAAATATAATTTTAGTTTTTTTTTTGGTTTTTTGTTTTGCTGTACCAAAGAAGAATAAAATGATATTGAAATAAAATATGTATATATGTAAATAAACTATTAAATATTTTGGCATTATAATTACATTCCAGTAAAAGAAAATCAACGTTTTCATCAAACATTGCCTTTGAAAATGAGACAACTACATTGGCGCATACCAAAACCTTTTTAAACTTACATGCAATAAGACTACAAAATAATAAGTCTATTACGGCTTGTGATTTTTTAACGCCATTCAAAGGCAAATCATTAAATAAAATGGAGTTCTTTCATTTTCAAAAGCATAGCTCCGCCTTGTGCAGTCACCTGGTTAAATATGCCTTGGTCGTGAGTTCATTATTGCAGTGCAGTCCTTTTCAATTCGCATCAGTTTGCCCAATTTGTGCACTGTTTTTATTTGTGATGCGTTGTGAGATGAGCGGTTGAAATGTATTAATTATTTATCATAATTTAGTAAATGCCGTAATGTTTTGAAGATCCACTTAACAATAATTTTTTTACACACAACAAACGAAAATTACGACAAAGCAATTTTGCGTTCATAAACGTTTAAAAAATATGTTGCATAATTTGACAGAGCAGTGTTGACGTGCAATATTGCTATGCCTTGCTTTGCTTCTGTTTGAAGTGTTGCTTTGCAAAAGCACCTCTTATTGATTATTTTTTCTCCTTCCCCGGGCTCAATAGCTTCAAATTTCTTTTTTTTTAATTTCTTCACATTTCACCATCTCTTAATTTCCTTCATGTTTGTGTATAAAATATTTAATTAATACCTACATATGAATAATATTCAAAAATTGTTAGATCTTCTAACGGCTTCTTCAGACAGCAAAAAAGCTTCTTTAAACAAGTTCTTCAAACAGCTAAACAGCTTCTTTAAACAACTAAACAGATTCTAATAAATAATTATTTAATTCATTTGTGAAATATATTAAAATAATAATACAATCCAAATCTTTTAACTTGCTGATAAATTTCCATACGAATTATTTTATAAGGCGGCCCTCCCAACATTTTGTTGAAGCGGACCTTGGAGCATCTAATTAATTATTACCAAATGCTGCAGGTTACGCGGTAATTTATTCGGGTATGTTCCGCAATCCGAAACCGAGTGAAATTGAATCCGAATTTTAAATTGTCATAACTTTTAAATCTTACATTTTGATATTATTTTTTATACATTTGATTTAATACCATTCACATAACTTCCTTGATTGCTAATGTTTTAAAATTATAGGAGCAACTAAGTTATATTTTTCTTTAAAAATTTATTCGATTTGAATTTCACTCGGTTTTATTACAGAACATACCCGATTATTAGATTGAGAAAAACTCCATCATATAGTTTCAACATCATGCAATCCATACTACAAAAGATCTCCCGAAAACTAGTTTAAAAATCTGAGGATGCGTAGTTCTTTGAAAAACAAATATATTGCACAATGGAGAGGAATACCATTTTTAACGAAATTATAAAATGAAGAGATTACGAAAATATTGAATATAATAAGCCACAAGATCTTTCGAGAAAACTATTGGAAATGATTTCCTATATACATACTTTACTTGACCTTTTTGTTATTTTTAATTTAATTTTTTCAAGCTTGAGGTCTTTTATTAAATTCAATATTTCGCTACTCCTCTGTGAAGCATCATCAAAAAAAAAAATCATAAGCTTGAAAATTTAATTCAATAGTTAAATAAAATACAAATTATTAAAACATTTATTTTTTTAATTTTACAGAATTATGAACGAAGGTACGCACATATATAAATGTGCATAAACGAAATTTTAAAGAATTCAAAGTCCTTCTTCAGATGTAGGCAGCCAAAATGCCATATTTGTACAAGCTGATGCTAGCAACATATATTTGGGATTAAATTGAACGCATTGAACAGGCCCAGGATGGTCTCCGTTTAAAACACAAACTTTGTATCCTGTATCAGCATTCCAAACATGAACACGACCATCCGTACTGCCAGAGAAGATAAATTGAGAATCCGGGCTAAAACTAGCTTCAATTGGAATTCCTTTTGTGTTGGGATAGCCAGTAAAAGTCTGGAGGGGCGTTCCATGGAATGCATCAACCAACCGTATAATAGAACCATTTGTACTAATTAATATAGTTTTACCATCTCGAGAAAATTTTAATCCTGTCCAATCGCATTCTTTCTCCTGGTTTAGTTTAAATGTAACAAAAGGCCCTTTATCAAATGAACGAAGATCATATAATTTTATACTTTCAGAGTTTACTCCTGCTGCAAATATCAACCCTTCGGGATCATAAGCAGCAACGGGACGTCCAGACAAGTGCATCAATCCCTGACAATTCGGTGATCTAAGATCCCATAATCGAAGAGTTTTATCTAGTGATCCGGACAAAAAAGTATCTTCCACAGGAGATATACAAAGCGATATTACTTTTTTTGTGTGACCAGGGAAGTAACGTAAGTATTTATTATCGTGTAAACTTAAATATCGTATTGTATCGTCTACCTTAGTAGAGCTATGTATAGCTGTGTTATTTGCATGAGTAAAATGTATTAAGTCAACGCCATATTTTTTGGAATTTACAGTTCGTGACTGCGTTCCTTTTTCACAATCATATATAACAATTTGATCATCCTCACTACAAGAAATTAAGTGCTCTCCATTGGGAGAAAAGTCAATAGCGTTTATTTTGTCCGTATTCTCCCGAAATACTTTAGCTACCTTGAAACTCCGTACGACACTGTCAATTAATTTTATTTTCATGATTATCATGAATCTATTCTCCAAACTAACTTATTTCACTTTCTATTCGATACCTTTTGTTATTTAAATTCTGTAAAGCATAGACTATGCTGTAAAGAAATTATTAGCTTTTATTACAAGCCGAAGCAGCATCAGAGCTGCCAGGTCAATATAAGAAAAAATCGTCAATTTCCCGATAAAAATGAACAATATCGTCTTCTCAGCTTTAAAAATCGTTAAAAAAAAATTCGGACAACTTTAAAAGTATTTTTTAACTATTTTTGTTAAAAAGCAATCAAAATAGAAATGCATAATTAATGTATACTGAAATCAAAACATTTTCTTATGCATTAAACACATAGACGACAGCTGCTAAACGACTACAAATTCCGTTGGCTCAATTTTCGCAGTGTAGTTAGCTAATTAATTAAATTGAAGACGACAGCTACTTCTTAAACTCTGACATTGTTGTAGAAGTACATATTTTACTTCTATAAAATAACTTTTTCAAAAAAATAAATATTTCTTCAAAACTTTTAGCATGTAAATGGATTTGTATTTTTGTGACATTTTTTTTATTGAATAAAATGAAATTGTCGCATGCAAAAATAGAAAATACCCTAATTTGTCTACAGCGATAATGGTGGTCGTCAAGTTTTGATGACTCCAAAATAATCGTTTTACTATAAATGTGTGTATTTTATTTTAACCGTCTGTACATGGTAGCCTGATGACGTCTATTTGTTTAATGCATTACATTTTAAGTTTTAAATGTATAAAATTGCTTTTGAGTTTGAAGAATACCATAAATTATATTGATCAAATGTTTAGGAGTTATCAATACTCTCAACACTGTGTGTTAACAAAATCATATTTAAAGATTTGTACACATAATATTCCCCTTTAAACTGACCCTTTTTAACTTTTATTACCACAACTTTTTTAATCGTTTAAACTAAAAATACAAAACACTAACGGTCTTATGCTAAAAAACTTAACTTGTTTGGTAAACCATTATTAAGGAAAATTCCTTAAAATTTTACGCAAAAACGATTAATACCTTAACAAACCTCTGGTAACTATACGTTAACTCCAAATAATTTAAAGCAGCTAACCTCCTACTTTAAAGTGATTTTTTCTTATTTTATCTTTATTGTTCACATTTTGCGAAGTAAAATTTAGTGAAACATTTTTAATAAAAAGAATAAATTGCGATAATTTGTTAAATTAATAATGGATTCGTTTAATTTTGACAACTAGTGGTCAAATTTATTATTATTTTATGGGAAATTTGTATTTTATAGGTCATTGTTTTATTTATAATATAACGGGCTATATTAAGAAAAGGATTAACATATAAGACGAGAGTTGATGACTCAAGTAATTCAGGGTTTTAAAACTGCCTTCTTCGATTTTAATATAATTGTTTCTATAGGCCATTTACGATGAAATTAAAAATGTAAAACATCGTGACAAGATGAAGAGGTAGCACTCATGGCTAGTAAATGTTAATTAAAACACCACTCTGAAAAGAGGGAATTTAGAGGATATTTATTTAGAGATTTCTGATATAAAATTTATGAAATATTTAGTTATACTTCTACAGTGCCACCAAAATGAGCAAGAGGTGAAATGCGGTGTTTTGTCCATCTGGCAACAAAGGTTTCGGTGGCATGTCAGTAAGCTTTCCGTAACATTACATTAGGAGAAAGCGCTGCAGTTCCCGGCAAGCTTTATTTTGTCGTATCCATCGCGTAAAAAAAATATACCTACATATATACTTCTATTTTTTTAACTCTACTTAAACTAACTCTAGCTGGTTTTGCAGCAGACGAGCCGATACATCTGGAGTGGTCGAAAGTGAGACAGAAACCTTTATTTAGAAATATATTTAAAAACAATTAATTAAAAAAAAATATTTATTATTTTCATTTTATATACATATGTACATACATATGTATAACTCGTTTAATTTCGATCTTCAGTTTCAAACATACATACATATGTATGTATGTATATCTGGTCTTGTATACAAAATTTAACAAAACATAAATATACAAAACCTTGTATAGTGATGTAGTATATAAAGTCAACACAAGTAAACAAAGCTCGTTATTTCAATAATTTGTTTTACCAATAACACAAAGAGCCATTTCGAATGCTTTACATCATTCTTAATGTATTAGTTTTTTTGTTTTTTATGAGGTTAAAAAAACAATTTACATTTATATAAAGAAAAAATAAGTTTATATTATAAAAATGTAAAAGTTTTTCAATAAATTTGACTACCCGGATGAAATAATATTCGTTTTTACAATTCATTACCTCTAAAGAGAAAAGAGTAAATCATGGTGTTGCCAGTCTCAACATTAAAAATTTATAAAAGCATACGTTAACTAAATCTCTCTTTTTGCATACGATTTTTTACCATAGGTTTATTAGTCTTAATGTGACTGGAAACTAACATTAAAGCTTAAGTAAGATTTTTTTTACATAAGACCGTAATAGTTTTACCAGTGTAAAAAATCGTCAAATCTGGCAGCCGTAAGCGGCATACATGTGAGGAGACTATAGTAAGATTTTTTTGCATAAGACCGTAATAGTTTTACCAGTGTAAAAAATTGCCACTATTTAAGAAAAAATCGTCAAATCGGAATTTTGCAATTTTCTGACCAAAATCGTCAAATCTGGCAGCCGTGTGCGGCATACATGTGAGGAGACTATAGCTGCCAGATTTTCTAAAGATAATATCGTCATTATTTTGGGAACAAATCGTCATTTTCGTCAAAAGCTTTTTATTAACTCGTCATAAAAACCACAGATTATCGTTTGTTTATTTAGACACATAAACTTAAGGATTGTTTCTTTTTTTAATTTTTAAAAATTCAAATAAAGGAAAAAAACGCAAAATGGGATTTCACAGAGTATGTGATATGGTAGCACAAACGTCAGAACCACAAATCAGACCAGATCATGGCATATTTAACTAGGTGGCATCACTACTACAGGTGACTTTTTTTACTTACATTTCATTTTTTCTTTGTTTACACTTTGCTAATGTCAAAGTGCTTGCTTTTGTTTACGAAAATAATCAAAAAATTGCTTTTCAACCAAGTGCCTTAATAAGTGTTTATAAGTGTTTATTAAGTGTTTTTTTTTATAATTTATACATAAATTAATAATAATCACAAAAGTGTATAAAAATTAAATTGTTGTACTTGTGAAATCTTATTGTTTTTAATAAATATGCGGTGTCTTTTATGTGATAAGAAATTTGACCCTGCATCTGATGAAACATGAAAAACAAGCACCAATCGGTCCTTTTCAGGACCACCAATAATATTTAAAAGAGAGATTTAAAATTTCAAACATTAAAATGAAACTTAAATAAATCAGTCAAGTGATACTGATTATTGAAAGCGTTAAATTTTAGACACTATTAACCCAATGGATAAGTCTGCAATAATAGAATTTATGTTATTAAATAGTTTTTCACATCTTTTATTAAAATACTTATTATAATATATATAAAGAAGATTTATACATTATTTAATTATGAATATTTTAATTAGTAACAATTAAAATTCTCTTAAAATATCCAATTCTTCGGGCAAAGCATAAATTCCAAGCTGTTTCTCAATTATTAAATCCTGCAAATGTGACAGCTCCTGTGGCACATATGTAGCACCACCATTACTTAAAGCCAAAAGCTTTTTGGCATTTGTGATATTCTCCAGCTGGTTAGGTTCCAAATTAAGTGCATAAAGGGTTAGTAGTTTAGAGGCTTTATCATACTTCTGCCATTTTACCAGCATTTCGGCATATGTCAGGTACACAAAAGCCAATTCAGATTGCAAATTTTCTTCCTTATTATAGGCCTCCAAAATATTTTTAAATATATTTTCTATATTTTCCTCTGATACCTCAGCATACTCAAATAAAACAAATTCTACATAAAGCTGTATACAATTTTGATTTTGATGTTGTTTAAGTAGAGCTTTAAAACGTTTGCGAGTTTGTTGTATAAAATCGAATGGTATTTTGCCGTTAAGCTTTTCCTGTATTAACAGAAAACGTTCAAAACGGCACCACGACTGTAAAAATATTAATCTCTTTCTTTCATCAATCTGTTCATAAGACTGGGAACAATTTATGAGTATGGAATTGCTAAGAAAAGTGGGTGTATTAACCATTTGCTTGCTTAGGTCAAACAAACTCGAAAAAAAATCTTGATGGTCCCATGAGCAAATATAATCTGGATTTACATACACCGCCAATAAATCTTCTATGGCATCAGTATTGCCCTGCAATTGAATCGCCAATGTGTGGCTGTTTATAAATGGTAGTTTTAAAACTGCTCATACAAACCTGACTGCCTTAAAAACAGGCAACAATTATAGAACAATTCCAGCATAACTGCATCATAACATCATAACTGACTTGAATATTTATAGTCTGTTTATGATTATGAAACATTTTTTTCATACATCTTTCGTAGATCCCCAAAACCTCTTGGACAGTACAGCGCGCCATAGTTCCTTGTGTGCACATTATTAAAGCCTGCCACAAAATAAGACAATGGGGATCTTTCTCTATCAATGGCTCCAACATTTTACTAACATCGTGAGACGTAGAGGCTTTAGTTATTATATCAATGTATATTTTGTATAACTCTTCTTGTCCGGGAGATAAAGTAAAGCTTTCATTACATAATCTAATGTCTTTTCAGCTACTCTTAACCGTGACCATTTATAAGGGTTTTTATCCTGCAGAGCGATTAATTCTTGCCAACTAGTCAAATTCTTACAATTTTCTACCGTTTTGCGATTTAATTCACCCACCCAAGTGTACTCATTTTCATCCAATGCATAGGTAGGATTTGACACATTCCTGTCATTTTGATCATCTTCTTTGTTGCGATAACGATAATAACGTTTCTGTTTGGATTTTTTTCTATATTAAAAATGTTTCCCCAAAGTGTGGTAGTACACACGATATCTAGGTCAAGCGGGTTTATGTAGTTTCAATGGTGTTATACTGTTTGGCTTTATTTTTATCGACATAAAATTCCTGTTTAGTAGTTGTTTCTATAACTTTGCGATTTCCTTTCCCTAAAAGTAAGAAATTAATTTTTCATTGGTAATGTTAAATAAAATTTTATAAAGAACAAAATTTGTAAAACTTACCAAGAAACCTTTTTTCAATTATTTTCCTTTTAATTTGCTTTTTGTTGTCACATGTTTTTGACAGTAATCATTGTTTTTACACAAACAAAGTTGCCTGCTGTTGTTGTATTGTTGTACTTGTTGTCGTAGCAATGCCACCTAGTTAATTATGCCATGAGACCAGATAAGACACGAAAATTGGAGTGTTACCAGATCACAGCTCTCGTTGGTAAGGGATAGCAAGAGTTAATGCTTTTCTTATATTACTATCTCTTTCTGGCGATAGCTGCAATTTGACATTTTATTGTTTACAAAATAATTTGTGAAACTGGTGCAAAATTTTAATAAAATTTGATTTGTGTGTAAAATTAATTGTTTTATAAATAGCTAAATGGCAAAAATAAAATTTGAACAAATATCATCCGAAGTCAGCCAAATAAATAAAAGGAAACAAACAAAAGGAAATAAAACAACAGGAATCCAACAGGAAAAAAATGTAAATATAAAAAAAATGTAAATAAGTTTTCTATTCAAATTAATTTGTGGTCGCTAGTTATTCGTCTAATTGAACGGACGTGTTTTTTTTCAAGCTCGCAAAAACGTATAATACAAACAAAATTTAGTGAGTAAATTTTCAATAAACAAACAAAAACAATAAAACCTGTTTTTATACAGAATAACAAAGTTGTTGTATTTTTTTTTTCTCTTGTTTACAACGGCATTAATAGTTGATTAATAAGACAAACCAAAAGTAAAGTGCGAGGGCTCATTTATGAGTCACTCAAATTTAAACATTCTTAATAAAAGTGCGAACATAAGCAGTAGAAATGCTTACGTTACAATAAATGCTGATGAGAACAGCGAAATAAGCAAAAACAAAAAAACTGATTTGTTTTTAAATGCCGCGCCAATTCACGGCACACGTTCTTGCTCACCGTTGTTGCTAAGTAATGAAAATAATTTAAAAGTAAATAAATCAGCGTTGCCTTTTGAATATAATACGACAAAAACAATAACGGACAGTGCGCAAAAATCTAAGACTCAAGTGGGAATGGATAGATACGTGACTGTAATGAAAAGAGGTCGAAGCCCTAAATTTTCGCAGTTAGCACCAATGTCGAAAGTACATAAAGAAAAGGACGGAATAAGTTCCCAAAATCGTTTTGCTATCTTAGATAGTGAATCAAGTGAACCTAAAACGGCATCCAAGTCGTTCAAACCACCTCCAATATATTTAAGGGAGAAAAATTCAAATAAACTGATTTCACTGATTGGAGAGAATTCTTTTTATGTAATTCCCATTAAGCGTGGTAACATTGATGAGACAAAAATACAATTCATTGATGAAAGCAGTTACCGTAAAACTGTAAACGAGTTTGAAAGCTGCAAAAAAAATTTTTATACCTATCAGCTGAAGAGTAGCAAAGGTCTACAGGTCGTCATTAAAGGTGTTGATGCATACGTTGATCCAGGTGAAATAAGAGCTGGACTTCAAAAAGCGGGTTTTAAAATAAAAAGTGTAGATAATCTCCGAAATCGAGAACGTGTCCCCCAACCGCTATTTCGAGTTGAACTGGAACCTGGCGATTTAAGATTAAAAAAAAACGAAACGCACCCTATATACAATCTGAGGTATCTGTTGCAACGCAAAATCACTGTAGAGGAACCACATAAACGATCAGGACCCGTCCAGTGCCTAAACTGTCAAGAATATGGTCATACTAGGGCTTACTGTAAGCTGCCTTCTGTTTGCGTTGTGTGTGGTGAGCTGCATTGTTCCGCTCAATGCGATAAGTCAAGGGATGACACGAAGGTTAAAAAATGTAGCAATTGCGGTGGAAACCACACTGCCAACTACAGAGGATGTCCTGTTTATTCTATTGTAAGGAAGACGTCTCAAAAACCAAATACTCCCCCTAAGCAAAAACAATATCGACCAAATGACCATTACCCTCAGCTAGGTCAACCAACCACCCAACATATTTCATACGCTGACATGCTAAAAAACAACCAAGTTCATAAAGCGCCATCGTCAGTTAACCCGAACCAACTTTTGCACCCGGAACCTAAGGACCAAACACCTTCGGTTAACTATAGTCGTCTGGAAGGAACCATTGATACATTAGTACAGTCGCTAAACACTTTTATGAGCTCTATGGGTAATATGATGCAAGAAATGTTAAAAATGCAATTTATGATATTGCAGGCAGTACTTACCAAACCATGAACTGTTTAAAAATATGTTTCTGGAACGCAAACGGCTTACGCCAACATAAAAATGAACTCGAATACTTCCTTAAGAACCAACAAATTGATGTCATGCTGATTGCAGAAACACATTTAACAAGAAATAGCTTTTTTAAAATCAATGGCTATATTTTATATGACACCAAAGACCCCCGTGGCAGAGCATGTGGTGGTTCAGCAACACTTATAAAGACCCGCATCAAACATTATTTACTGTGTGATTTTTGTGAGGATTACCTTCAAGCAACAAATATCATCAAAACTTAGTTATTTCTTCAATTTATTCACCTCCTAGATTTCAAGTATCAGAGAGTCAGTATAGCGACTTCTTCAAATCACTAGGTCCCTGTTTCATAGCATCAGGCGACTACAACGCTAAACATACATTTTGGGGATCACGACTAATAACACCAAAAGGTCGTGTTTTGTTTGACACAATTTCAAAAATGCGTCTCAATGTGATCTCGAGTGGCCAACCCACCTATTGGCCTACTGATCGACAAAAATACCGGATGTTATTGATTTTGGCGTGTTTAAGGGTATTTCAAGAGAAATTATTAAAGCTGAAACATCACTAGAATTATCCTCAGATCATTCACCCACTATTGTCTATATATGGAATCAACAAAATATCGTATCACCAACAACCAGGACAAGCATAAATTGGCTGAAATATAGAAAATATCTCAGCACGCATTGCTCCGAAAACATCCCGCTAAGAACACCAGAAGACATAGAGCAGTGTATAATTGATTTTGATCGAAACATCAAATTAGCTGCCCAACATGCAACTGTAACCCGACAAATAGACAGATGCAATCACATTTATTCTGCAGATGTCGAGCGGCTCTTGACTGAAAAAAGAAAAATTCGTAGAGAGTGGCAATCATATAGATCTCCTCAACTTAAAAATAGACTTAAAGATTGCACGAAGCGGCTAAGAGACCTACTAGAATCTCAAAGGGTGGCATCTCTGAAAAATTACCTGGAAGATCTGGACCCAACTCCACAATCAGATTATTCATTATGGCGTGCATGTCGAAACCTCAATAGACCAGTCGTACGTAAGCCTCCATTGCGAACTTCTTGTGGAGACTGGGCAAGAAATGATACCGAAAAAGGTAATGTGTTTGTTGATCATTTAAAAAACGTGTTTACTCCAATTGTCTCGACTGATATAGCTGAGCTCCCACCTATAGATATTAGTCCGGCAGTTACCCTAAGGTTCGAGCTTCGAGATATTGAAAAGGCAATAACTGATTTAAATACTAAGAAAGCTCCTGGCATTGATAAAATCAGTAACAAGATGTTATTTGAATTGCCCCGTATAGCCCAAAAAATCATTCTTTTTGTTTTTAATGCCATTTTACGTCTTGAGTACTTTCCTACAAAGTGGAAAATTTCTTTGATTACTATGATACCTAAGCCTGGAAAAGACAACACCAAGGTTGAATCATACAGACCTATAAGCCTATTATCAAATATATCAAAGCTGTTCGAAAAAATATTAATAATTAAGTTGAACCCAATTCTGAGCGCCAAAGGATGTATTCCGAACCATCAATTTGGCTTCAGAAAACAACATAGTACGATCCAACAAACACACAGATTAGTAAATGTAATTAAAAAGACCTTTGAAGAAAAAAAATACTGTTCTGCACTTTTTAACGATGTTTCTCAAGCATTTGACAAGGTATGGCACGAAGGCCTTATATACAAGTTAAAGCTGAATTTGCCCAAAAACTTCTATAAGCTCATAAAAAATTATTTAACTGATCGAAAGTTCATACTAAAAGAAGGAGATTTCTTAAGCTCGCCTCAGCTTATTAAAGCCGGAGTTCCACAGGGTAGTATTTTGGGACCCTTTTTATACTTGCTGTACACATCCGATATGCCAATTAGCATCTAGTGCACACATCAACATTTGCTGATGACACAGCTTTTTTAAGTATTCATGAAAGCGCGCAAGTAGCATCACAAGATTTACAAAATCACGTACTCAAATTGGAAAAATGGTTGAAGAAATGGAGAATTAAGGTGAATGAACAAAAATGCACTCATATAACTTTCACACTACGTAGGGACTCATGCCCCCCTATTCGCATAAATAATCAAATGATACCCCAGCTTTCAGACGTCAAATACCTCGGTATACATCTTGACCGGCGCCTTACTTGGAAAAGCCATATAGAATCCAAATTGACACAAATGAAGTTAAAAGCAGTCCAACTAAACTGGCTTATTGGCAGAAACTCTATCCTCAGCTTAGATTGCAAATTACTACTCTACAAGTCGATACTTAAACCAATTTGGTGCTATGGGATTCAATTATGGGGTACTGGCTCAGCTAGCAATGTTGAAAAAATACAAAGGCGCCAAAATAAGATTCTTCGAATGATCACAGTTGCCCCCTGGTATATCAAAAACTCTAATATTCACAAAGATCTAAACGTGCCAACAGTTAAATCAGAAATAGCGAAACATGCGATAACGTATTTGAAAAAGCTTGAAACTCATCCAAATCCACTGGCGCGTAACATTCTTAATGCTCCTGGTTACATTAGACTAAAAAGAAGAGATACTGCTTTTCTTGGCCGTACAATAGAGGGATGACCCGTAAATAATTTCAACAATCGTGAAACATACATTTTTTTTTTTTGTCTTACACTGGCTGGACTTAAAAAGTATATTTTATTTTAGACTTAAGATATGAGTAATTATTGTTAGTTCAAACATATTGAAGATACAATAAATAAATATGAATTCAAAAAAAAAAAAAAAATTAATTTGTTTTAATTAAATTATTTTGCTATTTCAGAAGTCGCCGTTCACTTAAAATCCAAAACTAAATATGAAAACTGAAAATAAATTTTCTATTTAAATTCAATTAAACTAAAAATATGTATTTTTATGTAATTTAGTGCAGCATCATTTAATATTAATGATTACGTGGTGGAGCAAGCTTTCGTGTTGACCGAATGTTGGTACGAATGCAACCAATCCCTTGGCATTTTCGCTCCTGCTTTTTTCACAAACGATACGAAGGCGTATTTGATTTCATATTTTGAGACTAGCGTGTAATGGGCCAGTTAAGTAAAGCTTTCGGTTTCTATTTCAGGACTTAGATCTCCCGCAAAAACATTATGAGAACTAGTTATCAGAACTAGTGGCACAATTTACCTAAAATTAAAATGCAATTTATTTTCCGTATATATAACAGTATATTCAGATTGATTTGCTTACCTTATTTTCTTTATCGAGAAATAAACGTTTATTCATAGCTGTTAAGGTGGTCGTGGTTGATTAATAAAATCAATAACCAGAGGGATCATTGCTCATGTAAAATTTTACAACATTTCAATGAACCCATTTTACTAAAAAAGCAACTAAATACGAAGATGCATCAAAATTCCCTACACACATTTTCGGTTGTAGTTATATATTTTTTTTTTAGCAGATTTTTGCTTTTTTTACTAATCTAGTACATATTTTGGTTGATTGTAGATGATTTAGTTCATTTGCTGGCAAACACTCTTATTTATATTTATGAAATATAGTCGTATACTGTTTTAGGTTTTCGTTTCTTAGCTCCTCAATTCCACACGAATCCCTTAAAACGATAGATTTGGTTTGTAATAATATTATAAAGTATCATTACATAGGGCATCGAGGGAATATTTTTTTTATTTCTCACCGCCATTATCATGTACGAGAACATTTCCTTATGTTCTGGTTGCTAACGTGCACTTCGCCGGAGAACCATTCATGTAATATACATAAGCATCTATGTATATTGCACAACCCTTATGAAGTCACATACATGTATAAAATTGTTTATCATAAGGAATCAAATAATTTAGACGGGACTCCTCCGCTTCCAACTGCATTTGTGTCCAAATTTTCCTTGAATTCTCTTTAACATTGAGACTTTTTGAACAAATGCCACTTAAAAAAACATTTATTGCACATTTTTTTTTCCAACTTTATGATCATGTTGTATTTTTGTAACTTTTAACTGCTCTTTGCAACAACCGTAATATATTTTAATAACGAATTTATTGTACCAGTTTATTTTAAATATTATTAAGAAAATATAATTTTTGTTTAAATTTTGTTACCAATTTTTGTTTACATAATTGAAAACATATGTTAGTGATGGCAACATATAGCTGGTACTTCTTACTCATTGCTTTAAACATTTTTTGTTATCTTTTTATTCACTTTATCGAAAGCTGCAAGTACAAATGATAATGTACTTTTTTAAACGTCACAAGTGGGTAATCTGGTTAGTTTTCTATGATAAAAACGTCAAACTAAAAAAACTTTTTTTTACCAATAAAACATATTTTATTAAAAGCAAAACCAAGGCGAATCACTTTACCAGGTGAAAGCGAGACGAAAAAAATACAACAATTAAAAACAGCTTGTACTTTGATTTGTTGGCTGGTTTTGTCAAAATAAATTAATTCGCCTTAATTGATATCAAAGCAAAATATAAAAAATAACTTTGTTCGCTTACTTTCAAAGCAGAAACTTCCAGCATTTATGAAAAATATTTAATTGAATTATTTTTTACACATTAATAATTTAGGGGCTTAATAACCTTATGAGTATCCACAAAAGATGTCAAACAGATCTGCAATGTTTCCAGAGCTGCAGGCTGCATTATCATCAAACAACAAAAAATAAATTTATGAACTATTTTCAATGAAAGAACAAACCTAATGTGTTTGGTTTATATTTACTAAAAGAAAAAATTAGAACTAAAAATATAAAAAGCAATTATAATAAAAGCATAAAAAAGAATCTGGACCCACAGCAGCATATTTACATTGTTAAAAAGTTGTGAATATTTGTGTTATGTGTTCCGTTTATTATAATTTTAAATAAAAATCAACATACATTGATATTTGACGCCTTTTTTAAATACATTTTTTTCATTTCAATTTTTTTGTTTGTTTTAATTATTGTTTCTAAATAAACAAATTTTGAAAAAACGAGCCTCCAAAAACGTAAACAAACAAACTTCTGCTGGGCTATCAACACCACCTAATATAAATTTGCACTGAGCAAAACTAAACATACCAAACTCTTCAATAACAAAATCTTATTAAAGTTCATGATCACTATCGTACACAATCGTACGATTCAATCACAAAAAATATCTCACAGAATTCTGTCCTACTAAAAAAATCGTTTCAAAACGATGATGTAGATGCCAAAGTATCAAACAAAATAAGATTTTGCAACTCTGATCGCATGGAAAAATAATATTTTATGAATTTTTTTAAAAGATTATAAAATCTGTCAAAAAGTCTGCCACATTTGTTTAATTAAGACGTCAATTAGTTTTCTTTACACAAATTTAAGAAGATTAATCGCAGAACAGTTTTAGGTTAAAATAGTGGTTTTAACACGTTGAAACCTTAGATAGATAGCAATAATAGTCAAGCTAATAATATAGAAACCAAGTCACAAGCTTCAGACAATTTTAACACAAATAACCTTAAAACCTGGCCTGAGTCACCAGAAACATGGTTTAGTCATGCCGAAATTCAGTTCTCTTTAAACAATAACATAGATGACATAACAAAATATCATATTATATCTTTGCCGCAAGAAATAATTAATAAAATTTAGATGTTATACAAGTTCCTCCGACCTGTTTTAAGTATAAAAAAAGCTTTGTGCAACAGATATACCCTCAGCGAAGAGTCTCGGCTAGAACAATTATCTTCTATTTCTAAACTTGGAGATCGCAAACCTTCAGAATTATTTGTGCTATGAAAACGTTAATAAACAACGATACTGCAATAAATAGCGAATTTTTATATTTGCCCCAAACGATTAAAATACATTTAGCTTCTTGTAGTCTTCAAAATATTGATGACAAAGTTTCCATTGCAGGTAAGATACATGCAGTAAACTCAAAACCACAAATATCTAGCGTTGAAAATAATTCTATAAACTATATTTATATATTTAACTATATCTATATATTTAAACGTCTGTACAACAATTAACGGAATTAACTGCTAGTCTTTGTAGAAATCTAAATGAAGTATTACTAGAAGGCGGAGAATTAAAATATAGAGGACGTTTACCTAGAGAGAAAATTATCAAAACCAAAACTGGTCTCAACAACGTTCAAGATCTCGTAATAATACAAAAAAATTATATTGGTATCATTTTCTCAGAAATAACACTAGTTATAATAATCTTGTAGCTTTTCTAGTTCTACAAATTGTTTTGCAGATAGTACTATTAAAGTAAAGAAAACCCTCATGTCGGTGGCAAATGATGGTTTATCTTTTAAACCAAAAAGCCGCCTATTTATTTTCGATACTATAAATAACTTAAAATTTTTATTTGACACGGGCGCCGCACAGTGGTCAATTTCGCGAGATAGCGGTCAAAACTCTATAACTTTTGACCGGATTGGTATTTTTTACGCAATTTGTTTTGTTCAATAGGAGGGACTTTAAGCTTCAATTTGCGTGTTCAAACGTAAAAATCTACTGATAGGAAAGTAAGTAATGTGGTGTTAAAAATGCATTTTAATTTTTTGTTGAGTTTTCATGTAAAAGTTGAATATTTTGACATTTTAAATAGGTATTTTTTTATAATTTCTTATTTTCTTCAATCGTATTTTACAACCAATACTTATTTATTATTCCTAAACTTCATTTTGGTCAGAAAATGCCAACATTTGGCTCCTGACATTTATTTAGTCTCAATATTCACAGGGGACAAAGGTTGGCTTTTTTGGAAGAAAGCTAATTCGTGTGAGGATTAAACTGAAAAATAACACTGAAATTCCCAACAATATCAATACCATTTGGATATATTATATACAGAACACAACATCGATAAAATTTTAAGTAAACTTTTACTATTGAATTAAAGTGCACATATATTTTATTTAAATGTATTAATAAAAATTTATACTAAAATTAGAAACAAATTATAATCTTTAAACTAGTATTAATTAAACAATATTAGTAAAAATTTCTTCCAAATAGCTTTGATTTTCATTTTGCAGTAGTTGTTTAGCTTCTTCATCTAACTCCAATGAGGTTGATTTCCATTTTTGTCGAATACTGGACATATATGGGTCTGATGTGCACATCAAAATATTAATAAGATCTTCATTAGTACAATATCTGGAAATTTTTCTTGTATTGTGCTCGCGAAAGAATCTGTAATCTTTGTTCCTTTTTTCTTGCGCTTCTTCTGAGAGATCTCCAATTGGAAGCATATTGTGCTGAATTAGTTGTTCCCCATGGAACAAAATTTTGTGAACTGTGGTTGGCATATGTCTCCAAGAATATTTTTGGTTATAAAGGGTTGCTGTCTCATTAGCATACTGACCAAATTTTTTTGCATCTATCTTTTTGCTACATGCTATAACTTCTAATATGATTTGGAATCGTCGTATTAAATCATAATCTACTCCAGTTATAGAAGCTGCAGTTTCTGGATCGGAAAAAAATCTCCTTGGTGTGTTTCCATCATTAGAATTTCCTTCTCCTTGCTTTGGCTGGTCAATTATAAGGCCTATCTCACGGTATTTTTCTTGAATATCTTTTTTTTTGCTTTCTTTTTTCCGAATTTTCTTTGTTGTTTCTCACTGTTTCGCCTAACGGGCCAAATTCCAAATCGTATCCCAATTTAAGAATATGCTCCATTAAACGAATTCTAGCATGAAGAGGTGACATTCCAAATTCATATGCTTCATTAAAACTATCGTCTTGTGTTGGTGGTTGGCTCAATTGACTTGATGTTTTTTGGCATATGGTGCAGCTTGACGAAGACTTTGTTTCGGTTAAAGCTTGTGCAACTTTTAAATCGATCATTGTAAGTGACATTTTAAAGTTAACTTCGATGCATTGGTGATTAAATTCAAATATCAGTGGTTGAAGTTCTTTAATTTTATCTGTTATTTTGCCAACTTCTTCAGTTATGACATCTTTAGTTTCTTTTTTGTAAGCAAACTTTATTGGTCTACAAAATTTTGTTGACGAGGGAATTTCATTCTTCCATACATCTATCTCTGCAGCTCTACTAGTTGACGGCTCTGAACCAATATAAGTTTTTGTTAAACGTAATGGAACGAAAGTCGATGGTTGAATTTGATGCAGAAATGAATCCTTTATGATGCTACAAGAAACTTCTTCATTGATATGTTTAAGCTTGCGTCTTCGTGATCTTTCACTACAATTATCAATTGGCTTTGCTGGTCGACCACCTTTTCCAGTTTCCGTGGTAGTTACTGATGGCTTTTTAAAAATAAGTTTATTTCTTAGCCATTCTTGGTTGCGTGAGTAAAACAATTTCTTGTTTCTGGAACATGGATTGTACCGTTTTCTTAAAGTATTTAAAAAGTTTTTTATTTTTAAGTTATGAATTTTAATTTCTTGTTTGTCGCATATTTTGAAGAATGGATTATTCATTATATGTAAAATAATGTCGTTTTCATCTTTCCGTTCAAAATATATATCAGATAGAACACTATAACTGAATTTAGCCATTGTTTAAACAATAATGAAGAAAAAAAATGAATGCATGGATTAATATACTATTGCTCGAAGTTTCAACATGATCTTTTTTACCTCTTTGAAACATAATATAACAGATACTTGGTTTTACCAGTTATTTCCATTGGTTTTAAATTTATTTGCAATTTTCAGGTATTTAAGTTGTGTAATATTAGATGGCAATAAAATCATTTTTTACCTTTTCCAAATGAATTGCCAGATACCACATAATTTGAGAGATCTATTGTCATTTTTGTCAAAAATTTGATACACCCTTCTATGTGGACTCGGTCCAAATATGGGCCAATTTCTCCTAATTTCAACAGAATTATATTTTGGGTCAATAAGAACTCTTGTACAAAATTTCATCAAAATATATGCATAATAGCCACTTTCACATACAAATAACTTCTCAAAAAATATGACGTGCATTTGTACCGAATATCTTACCTTGCTATAGCTCAAAAAGTGCAGTCCCGATGCATGGACATGTATATATAGGAATGTAGGGGAGAGTTAGGACTACAAAATAGTAAATTTGTGTTTTGACTCAGCTTGACTCACAGGAGTTGTGCTCTATGAAGTAGGAAATTTCCGAGAAATTTGACCTTTTTTAAAAAAAATATTTAAATTGTTCTGAAAACAGTAGAGTAGAGAAAAGTTATGATCATTTAAACTTTAAAAATTAATTAAAAATATCATAAATTTACTAAATTCTGAAAAAGCCCATTTTGGACCACCCTGTTCTCAGTGAAATAGTTGAAATAGAGTTCTAATTTTTTGGCTTCCGAGGTTTACTACTGTCTACTTTCATATGAGTCTAATAACTTTAAAATCGGAGAACAAAAACCAAAAGGAATTTTGGCCGCTATCTCAAAATATTGACCACAGTGCGCCGTTGTTTCAGTTGTTCCTTTCCCTAAGTTTAAATCATTAGCTAGAAATTCAAATTTAGAATTATCTGCAGCAAACGGATCTATTATTCCTATATATGGAACAAAACGTTTTAAACTTAATTTAGGTCTTCGAAGAGATTTTGAATTTCCCTTCTTAATAGCAGATATTGACACACCTATTATAGGACTCAATTACTTATAGCAGTTTGGTTTAATTGTTGATGCTAAAAATGGATTATTAATAGACTCAAAAACTTCACTACAATCGAAAGGCTCTTTGGGACTTTGTTCCATTTATTCATTGAAACCACATATTAATGTTAATATTCATAATAAATTAAAAATTTTCCATCACTTACTTCTGAACCTCATTACACAAAATTAAGC
The DNA here is from genome assembly GCA_949628195.1 of Phasia obesa. NCBI lineage: Eukaryota > Metazoa > Arthropoda > Insecta > Diptera > Tachinidae > Phasia > Phasia obesa. The sequence continues at coordinate 104,423,899 of OX451216.1, forward strand.
GAACACAAAACTGTTCATTATATAGAAACAAAAGGTTGTATTCCATTCTGTAGACAGAATTTGAATATTAAGTAGAAATTGGAGTTTGCAGACTATCTTCTTCCATATATGCTTCTCCTTTGCACCTTGTTCCAAAGAAAGAATCCAACGATTGAAGACCTTGTGGAGATTATAGAAGGCTTAATTGTATAACGATACCTGATCGATATCTATTATCCCACATACACGATCTTAGTATTAATTTTAGTGAGGGCATATCACCAAATTCCTGTAGCTGTAGTTGATATTCCTAAAACTGCAATCACTACATTCGGAATGTACGAGTTTCTTAGAATGCCTTTTGAACTTAGAAATAGTCCACAAACTTTTCAACGTTTTAAAAATTAAGTTTTTTTTGGGTTTGATTTGATATTAATGATATCTTAATAGCTAGTGAGAATGATTTGAACATCTTAAACAAGTTTTTACACAATTAGAAAAATATTCATTAAATATTAGGATTTTTAAATGTATTTTCGATGTTTCATCTATAGATTTTTTGAGTTATCACATTTCATGAAATGGCATTCAACCGTCCAAAGAACGAGTGAAAGCTATTTCAGATTATGAAATTCCTACATCTGTTTTGAAATTTCAAAAATTTTTGGGAATAATAAACTATTATCATCGTTACGTACCAATGCTAGCTTCTACGCTCAGTCCAATATATGATACTCTAACTTCAGCAAATAAAAATAAGGAAAAATAAATTATTTGGAGTGATAACGCAAAGAAATCTTTTGAAAATGTTAAAGAACTCTTTTCTAAAAACGCTACTAGCACATTTTAATGACAACATTAAAGTTTTTCTATCTGTAGATGCTTCTAACTTTGGTATAGGCGCTGTTTTACAACAAATTAATTCTCTCGCTTATTTCTCAAGAAAATTCTATTCTTCAGAAAAGAAATTGAGGGTGCTGTAGCTTAAGTGGTTAGCACGTTGACTACTAAGCAATGGTCACGAGTTCAAATCGCAGCCGTGGCAACATAAATTTTTGTGATATGTATTAATTTTTCTTTATAATAATGCATATCACAGCGCCCTCCTTCGCCGGTATTACCACATAGCACTAAATCGCAGGCGAAGTAAAATAATTATAAATTGGCTATGCTAGCTTCGAACTAATTCGCCTAAATAACACCAGAGGCGCTGAAATACTGTTCTAAAAATAATCGTAACGTGCATTTGCAGTGTTGCCAGAATCGAAGCTTTACTATCACTAACCATCTGTCTTATCTACTACTATCCCGTTCCAAAGGAAGTACCACAGTTAATGTAGATATTAACTGCCTGAGTGGTACTTCTCTTAAAAAAAAAAAATATTCAACTTTTGATAGGGAGCTTTTGGCGATATACAAAAGTGTAAAACATTTTCGACATTTTTTAGAGGTCAGGTATTTTGTTATATATACCGATCATAAACCGCTAACTTTTGTCCTAGACTCAAAAATAAAACGTTCTCCGGGACAAACAAGACAATTAGATTTTATCGCACAATTTACTAATACATAACATACGATATATGTATTTCTGGAAAAGAAAACATCGTTGCAGATGCCCTTTTACGTATTCAAAAAATTGATGTGATAACAACAAGCGATATTAAAATTCAGTCACTTTCCAGTCCTTTTGGCGTTGATAAGTGCGGACGCGATTTTTTTTAAGCTCGCATTAACAAAAAACAAAACATACATTGTGTGAATAATTTAAAACAAAAACAGCAAAAAACCTTTTAATACAACAACAAAGTGGTTTGTAAAATATTTTTTTTTCTTATTGGAATACTCTAACTTGCACTTTTACAAGACCATTTGCATCGAAAACACTACACTATAGAAAGCTTAAGAATTCAACAAAAGAGAGAATATGCGATGAATTTAAAAGAAGACACGGACAATATAAACGCGAACTACAGAGTGGCAATACTTTTAAACAAGATGTGATATTAATTTAAGTTGTGTTGTTTCGTTTGAAATTAATTAATGTTATTTTTCAATTTTGTGTTATATGTTCCTTGTATTTCGTTTTTAAAACCAGAAATGTAAAAACAGAAAAAATTTTTACTATATTCCTTGAAAAAGTCAACAAATAATTGACAAAACGTCGGGAAAAATGTAAAATAAATTGTTTTATTTACATTAAAGAAGTCAGGCCTTATTAGCTTATTTATTAAATAAAGAATTTTTTTTTTCTTTTTCCTTTTCTTTATTTTTTACAACGGCGTATTGAATTGCTACTTTAAAAATAGAGCCTCTTTAATTTAAGCAAGAAAAATGTTGACAATGTTTAATTAAATAAAAACAAAAAAACTGAAAATAATTTGTGTATACAGTTATACATGCCCAATCTTGTTCTTCGCCTTTGCTAAGCGATGACAATAAAATAACTACAAACAAGTCGCCTTCTTTTAAGGGAGAAATATTCGAATGAATTAATAAATAAGTTAATTTCAGTTATCGGGGAAAACTCATTCTATGTAATTCCTATGTAGCGTGGTAACTTTGATGAAAGTAAAATTCAATTTATAGATGAAAGTAGTTATTGTTAAGCAGTAAAGGAGTTTGAATGCGGCAAAAAGAACTTTTATACCTATCAGAGTCATCAAAGGTGTAGACTCATAATAATCCAGTGAAAATAAAAGCTGGCCTCCAAAAAGCAGGATTTAAGGTTAAAAGCGTTGACAATCTCAGAAATCGAGAGCGTGTCCCTGAACCTCTATTTCGCGTTGAACTGGAACCTGTGGATATTAGATTGAAGAGGAACGAAACACACCCCATTTATAATCTAAAATACCTGTTACACCGCAGGATAAGTGTAGAGGAACAACATAAGCGATCAGGACCCGTCCAGTGTTTAAATTGCCAAGAATACGGCCATACAAGGGCTTACTGCAAGTTGCCTCCGGTTTGCGTTGTGTGTGGAGAGCTACATTGTTCCACCCAATGCGACAAACTAAAGGATGACTCGAAGGTTAAAAAATGTAGCAATTGCGATCACACTGCTAACTACATAGGCTGTCCTGTTTTTTCTATGGTAAGGAAGTCAACTCAGAAATCAAATACTACTACTAGGCCACAATACCAAGCAAATACTCATTACCCTCAGTTAGCTCAACCCACAACCAAACATGTTTCATACGCGGATATGTTAAAATCAAATAATATTTCAGCACACAAAGCGCCACCGACAATCAATTCTACCCCAAATTTGCACCCAGAAGCTAAAGAACAAACACCATCTGGTAACTACAATCGTCTCGAAGCAAGCATCGATACATATAGCATTCGTTAAACAGTTTTATGAGCTCAATGGGGGTTTTCACACTAGATTAACTTTTAATCCGCACAACTTTTGTTCTTGCGTATTTACACTAGATTAATTATGCTGGCATAAAATTGTGCACGTATACACAGCTTTGTGTGTGTTAGTATTTTCTTTGTTTATTTGACGTTTGCCTTTCGTTCGTTAAACACACACATAAATTGCGGTACATACTTGATGAAAATATGGCTGAAATAAGTGATGATGAATTGGTAATAATTTTAGGAGGAATTTCTAGTGCCTGTGTCTTGCAAGCTGCATCATTACTCGTAGAAGCTGAGAAGGCAAAGAAACCCAGATCTTGCTGAGTGAAGCCATGGAGAGAGACCCGTGATTCTGGTGGAAACATCCAGTTCCTCCTCAAAGAATACAACTTGTTTTGTGATGAAGAAGCATATACTTCGTTCTTGCGGATGGACCAGCGGTGTTTTTCCTTAATACTGAGCTACGTGAAATCAGATATTCAGCGTACTGATACACATATGCGGAAATGTATTCCAGTTGAAGAACAATTGGCTGCCACTTTACGATTCTTAGCGACAGGGGAAAGTTTTAATGAAATTGCTCAAAATAGTAAATTGTCTATAGCGTATTTAAGTTCAGCTATTATAGACGTATGTAGTGCAATTTACACAAACATGAAAAGCGAATATTTAAAGGTATGTACATTATACCGGACAAAATTTTTTTTTGTCTAATGTACTATTTTCTTTGTTTTTTTAATTTCAAAGTTCCCTAACTCGAAAGAGGAATGGTTGCAAGTTGCAAACGAATTCAAAACGAGATGGCAATTTCCCTTATGCCTAGGTGCCCTTGACGGAAAGCATATTGCATTCCAGCCAAAAAAGGAGTCAGCCAATCTATTTTACAATTATAAAGGATTTACGAGTATTGTTTTGTTGGCTTTGGCAGACGCAAATTGTAAGTTTTTGTTTGTTGACGTGGGGTGTAATGGCCGAATCTCCGACGGCGGAGTGTTAGATCGTTCAGATTTAATGCGTGTACTTGACAATGATGACAATTTCCCACAGCCTAAAGTAATTGGCAACAACAGGACACTGCCTTATGTTATAGTGGCAGATAATGCGTTTCCAAATGGTAAACGTATTTTGACGCCCTACAACAAGCAAAGTTTGGCAAGAGACGAAATTGTTTATAATTCCAGATTAAGCCGTGCCAGACAAAATATTGAAAGAGCTTTTGGTATTTTGTCAAATCGGTTTCGAGTATTCCAAACCAAAATTCAACATGCCGAAGTCAACACAACTATTATTGTACAGGCATGTTGTGTACTTCACAATTTTTTACTGGACTATACCCAAACTTATATGGACAACGCAGATTTAATTGATCCAGACACTGACAGCGAATTCCCAAATACGGCATCAACAAGTAACCACAACAGAAAGTGTGAAAGTATAAGAGAGGAATTCAAAAAATATTTCAACAATGAGGGCAAATTTTAAACTTTTACTTTATGGATTAAGCACGTAAAAAAATCAACTCAATTTAACTTTAAACTTAATTTCCCTTCATAAAATATTATAAGAAAATTGAACTAAGTCATAATAAAATCTCATGTACATAATTGATATCATTTACTTCATATGATTTATTTAGAAATATAATAAAAATAAATTCCATAAAACATAAAAACTTAATAAAGTATTACTCGGATGTATCGAAAATGGAATCAATTGCCTGTTGTAATATGTCCTTTTTCAATATTTCCACAGATTGGATTTCAACCCTATGATTAATATTTTGGTTGTTGCCTTCAAGGTTTTCAATGCAATCTTCTCCCTCTTCCACAAATGTTACATTGTCAAATGACTCAATTCCCGATGTTTCCATCACCAACGTCGAATTATGGAAGGAGTCATCGTGGTATTCATCTATAGATGATAATGAAGAGTGCAGACTTGATGACTGCGACTGCAGTGACGATTGTTCAGAAGTGCAAGGGTCGGAATACATTGTTGGTTGACGTGGAACCTGCCAAGATAATTTTTTACGCTCTGCAGCTTTCGCCCTACGAACCATCAGCAACATTTCTGTAGTGACGTTTTCGTACGTTTCTGTCAACTTGAGCTCTTTGAGTTCACTACACAACATTTTGCAAAAAATTTCTTCTTTAGTTTCTTCTTTTGCTGATCGGTTTTTAATCAGGGTGGTCATGAGCTCCAATGATTTGTTGGCAGATTGCTGCAATGCAGCTGCCTCATCCAATCTCGATCGCTTAACCTGAAAGTTATTTGTTAACAATAAATAAATTTTTTAAATATGTAAATAACCACTAACCTTTTTTGAGCTGACACTGCATTCCCTTTCGGTAAATGAATCGTCAATTCTTTTATTAATTTCAATGTTTGTTGGCGCGACCAACCACTTTCTACTTTTAAATTCATCTTTACGCGTCGATGGACAACTAAACACTAAAAATCGCTCTGCAAAAAAAAAAACGCAGAACCTGTGTTTTCATAAGTGTGTATGTGTTAGTTTTGTTCTGCTTGTGCGGAGTTGAAGCTGGTTGAAAAAATTGTGCCAGCCAAAAACCACTCCCTTCACCGAAAATGCCTACAAACTGCGATTTTATGCCAGCACAATTAGTCTTGTGTGAAAACCGCCAATGAGCACCATGATGCAAGAAATGGTTCGCATGCAATCTATGATGTTGCAGGCGGTAGTTAACAAACCATGAACTATTTACACCAACACAAAAATGAACTCGAGTACTTTCTTAATAATCAGCAAATTGATGTCATGCTGATTTCAGAGACTCACTTAACAACAAATAGCTTTTTTAAAATTAATGGCTTAATATTATATGATACCAAGGACCCTCGCGGACGAGCATGTGGTGGATCGGCAATACTTATAAAGGCCAAAATCAAACATTATTTACTGTGTGATTTTTGTGAGGATTACCTTCAAGCAACAAATATCTGCCTTGAAGAATTTCATCAAAACTTTGCTATTTCTTCAATTTATTCATCTCCTAGATTTCAAGTATCAGATAGTCAGTACAGCGACTTCTTCAAATCACTAGGTCCCTGTTTCATAGCATCAGGCGACTACAACGCTAAACATACATTTTGGGGATCACCAGGGTTCTTAGATTTATTTTAACCCATTTAGCCAAAATCGATGTGAAAAATCGCCAAAATCGCCAAAACTGTTTTTTCTTTAAGATTTTCCTCTAATATATACAATAATTTTTAATTTTAAAAATATTTTTAACAAATCAAAAAAAAAAAAAAAAAAAAAAATAATTTAATCGAAATAGCTAAAATTCGCCAAAAATAGAAAAAAAGTCGCCAAAATTTATAAAAATTTTGTTTTTTATTTAAAATGATTAGTGAACACAAGAAAGGTAAAATTTTAACTTAGACCAATGAAAAAAGTGGTTATTATAATAAATAGAGATCTGAACCAGGTTTGGTAAAGTTGATACAATTGTACTTTTTTGATCCATTTTAAACTTGAAAAGTACAATGGTACACCAATGACTAATTTGTAGAATATACAAGTTTTGATGGCTTTACGTTTAAATATCTATTGTTGTTATTTTAATTTTTGGAACTTTAAAAACTTTTTTTTGTTATTACACAAATACTCAGCTTTTAAGCGCAAAATTCCAGCATAACGGTTTTTTTTTATTACCTGAGACAAAAATAGGAAAACTATCTTACACATAGATTTGAATCGTTAAGATATAAAATCAAAATAAAGATGAGCTTAACGAAAATAGCGAGTAAAACCTTGATAAATATTTTTCTCCCACAAATCTCGCTATGTTACTAGAACAACAATTACAATTGAAGAAAATATTTCAATTATCCAGTTCTTCTGTCTATAGTTTAGAAAGGGTATGAGAGGGCGATATACCGGGCAACCTTTACAGATGAAACGTATTCTCATCAATCACATCACTACGACACATTCTGTTATACAGTCCCCATGCAATAACCAATAATCAGAGCACCAATATCCTTCAATTAATTTCATTAGAACCTCAGACGACTTCAGAACTACGGTTGTAAAGTTAGTTTAACATTTGCATGTTTGGATTGGGATTTCTCAAACCTCTTCTATTTTGATCCGTTAAGAAAGTTACCGGTATTGATGCCGTGTCCATGCCCACAGATGAATAGAATTTTCCAATATCTCGAATAAAAGTTGATTTAAAATTTAAATTCACAAGGAAAATTTATATATAACAATTTCTGTTCGAAAAGTACAGTTTAAAAAGCTGGTTGGTATAATTTGAAAATTTAATTTACCATCCCTGATCTGAACATACCCATCCTTAAGGGATTTGTTTTAGAATATGATTTATAGGAATAAAATTTATTCAACATTTCAAAAGATCAACAGATGTGTGCCTTAGCCCTATTTCAATTTATAGCATATGTTTCGCAGTCGAGTTTTAGTGGAATTCATTATTAAAATCGATCATTCTATCTAGTAATTACCAGCATATAAATTAAAAAATATAATTTTTCTTTAAAATTAATTAAGTATAAAAAATAAGTATAAAAAATTCATTGGAATTACCACCACATCAAATGCAAAACTAATGTAGCTGTACATAATTAGATATCATATATTTTATAATATTTCTAAAACAAAAGTTTATGTTTTCTATTATGGTTGATAAGTATAAAAAAGTATGTTAGACTTTATAAAAAATTTTGTTTGTGATAAAAAATTTTAAAAACATTTTAAAATCGAAGGATGTTTGTAAACTTTAAATAGAGTTTCATCTTTGGATATGAAAAACATTTTAAAATATGAAATATTGTGAACTTTAAACAAATTTATGTTCCGAAAGTTTCCGGTATCCAGAAGTAAAATCATATTTAAATATAAAAAACAACTTCAATTAATTTGTTATCCATTTTCATATTCATTTATTCAGTTTCTAACGTTGACCAAAAGTCAATGAAAAATCGCCAACAATATCGCCAAATATTTTAAAAATCGTCATAAAGTCGCCATGTCGCCAAATCCAAAATTTTATCGCCAAATAAGATAGAAAATCGCCACGTTTGGCGAGAAATCGCCATATCTGACAACCCTGGGGATCACACCTAATAACTCCAAAAGGTCGTGTTTTTTTGATACAATTTCAAAAATGCGTCCGAATGTGATATCGAGTGGACAACCCAACAAATGGCCTACTTATCGGCAAAAAAACCAGATGTTATTGATTTTGGCGTGTTTAAGGGCATTCCGAGAGAAATGCTTAAAGTTGAAGCGTTATTTGTATTATCCTCAGATCATTCACACACTATTGTCTATATGTATATGAAACCAGCAAAATATTGTGTCACCAACAACTAGCACAAGCATTAATTGGTTGAAATATAGAAATATCTCAGTACTCACTGTTCGAAAATATACCGCTAAGAACACCAGAAGACGTGGATCCAAGTCTTATTAATTTTGATCAAATCCTTAAATCAGTACTCACTGTTCGAAAATATACCGCTAAGAACACCAGAAGACGTGGATCAAAGTCTTATTAATTTTGATCAAATCCTTAAATCAGCTGCCCAACATGCAACAGTAACCCAACAATCAGTTAGATACAATCAAATTTACTTTGTAGATGTCGAGCGGCTCTTTGTTGAAAAAAGGAAAATTCGAAGAGAGTGGCAATCACACAGATCTCCTGAACTCAAATCTTGACTTAAAGATTGCACGAAACGGCTAAGACAGCTTCTAGAATATCGAAGAGTAGCATCTCTAAAAAATAACTTGGAAAACCTCGACGCAACTGCACAATCAGATTATTCATTATGGCGTGCAAGTAGAAACCATAAAAGGCCAGTCGTACGTAAGCCTCCCTTGAGAACTTCTTGTGGGGACTAGGCAAAAAATGATATCGAAAAAGTTAATTTATTTGTTAAACATTTGAAAAAGGGATTCACTCCAAATATGTGTACTGATATAGATGAGTTGCCACCAGTAGAGAATAGTGCCGTAATACCCCTAAGATTGAATTTAGCGATATTGAAAGGGCAATAGCGGATTTAAACACCAAAAAAGCCCCTGGCGTTGATAAAACAAGTAACAAGATGTTATTTGAGTTGCCCCGTTTAGGTCGCAGAATTATTCTTTTTGTTTTTAATGTCATCTTACGTCTTAAGTACTTTCCCACAGAGTGGAAGGTCTCTTTGATAACTATGATTCCTAAACCAGGAAAAGACCACACAAAAGTAGAATCATACAGACCTATAAGCCTTTTAGCAAACGTGTCAAAGTTGTTTGAGAGAATATAAATAACTAAGCTGAATCCAATTGTTAGCGCGGAAGGATGTATTCCGAACCATCATTCTGCTTTAGAAAACAACATAGTATGATTCAACAAACACACAGATTAGTAAATGTAATTAAAACGACCTTTGAAAAAAAAAAATACTGTTCTGCGCTTTTAAGATAAGGTTTGGCACGAAGGCCTAATATTTAAGCTAAAGCTGACCTTGCCCGAAAACTTGTATAAGCTCCTAAAAGATTATTTAACGAATCGCAAGTTTTTACTAAAAGAAGGTGACTTTTTAAGCTCGCCACAGCTCATTGAAGCCGGAATTCCCCAAAGTAGTATTTTGGGACCAATTTTATATTTACTGTACAAATCAGATATGCCAATTAGTCCACACATCAACTTTTGCAGATGACACAGCTTTTTTGAAGTATTCAGGAAAGTGCCCAAGAAGCATCACAACTTTTACTAGACCAAAATTTAGAAAAATGGAGAATAAAAGTGAATGAACAAAAATGTACTCACATAACTTTCACACTGCGTAGGGACTCATGCCCTCCTATTCGCATAATACATCTTGACGGTCGCCTTACTTGGAAAAGCCACATTGATTTCAAGTTAGCACAAATGAAATTAAAAGCAGTACAACTAAATTGGCTTATTGGCAGAAACTCTACCCTGAGCTTAGATTGTAAACTTCTACCGTACAAGTCGATCCTCAAACCAATTTGGTGTTATGGGATTCAGTTATGGGGCACTGCCTCAGCTAGCAATGTAGAAAAAATTCAAAGGCGCCAAAATAAGATACTACGTATGATTACATCTGCTCCCTGGTATATAAAAAATTCGAACATCCACAAACATGTAATCATTTAAAGCAGAAATATGCAGTCACATATCTAAAGAGGCTTGAATCGTATCCAAACCGTTTGGCGCGTAACATGCTGAATGAACCTGGTTACATTCGACTAAAAAGAAGAGATACTGCTTTTCTTGGCCGTATTTCATTTTAGATTTAAGATACGAGTAACTATTGTTAGTTCAAAAATATTGAAGATACAATAAATAAATTATGAAAAAAAAACAAAAAAACTTTACAACGAACAACGAACAACAAAATGATGATACTTCAAACTTAATTGTATCTAAAACTAATTCTAAATTCAATTTGAAAGAAATACAGATAATTTTAAAATATGGTGTAATGTATCCAAAAATACTCCTAAGCCATATGTTCCACCAATATTAAAAAAATGTATTTTTGACAAATTACATTCCTTATCTCATCCAGGTACGCGAGCTACTAGAAATTTGATTCAAAATAAATATCTTTGGCCAATAATGGGAGAAGATATAAGTGATTGGGCTGCAAAAAGTCACTCTTGTCAAAGTTCTAAAATTATCTGATATACAAAATCACCTATTAGACGTATTGATTTAGTTGGACCATATATATATATATATATGGTTGTATATATATATATATATATGTGTATATACAATTATCGATAGATATTCACGTTGACCAGAAGCATACCGCCTACGTGAAATAATTACTCGATCTGTTACTAAGTCTTTCATTGGAAATTATGTTCCGCGCTTCTGAGTTCCTCTTAAAATTCCTACAGATCAAGGTACACAGTTTACTTCATCGCTGTTCAATGAACTCCTATGATCAGATAAAATTCATACTTGTCCTTATCATCCACAAGTCAACGGATTAGTTGAACGATTTCATAGGCAACTTAAATCTTCTTTAACATAATTCTATTAATTGCTCGGAAATGTTTGTTTTACTAGGTTTGCGAACTTAAATTAAATTTGAGCTAAAGTGTTTTCCAGCTGAACTTGTTTACGGTTAAACTCTTCGTATTGCAGGTGAATTAATTATTGAAAAAAATATTGAAAGCCCAGTTGAAGAAATTTTGAAAAAGATCAGAAAACATTTTTCTGAAGTTAGATCAAAAGTTGTTTATCACAATATATACTAAGATTTTGTACCAAAACAACTTTCAACGTGTGAATTTGTATACGTTAAAGTAAATAATAAATCTGGATTAAATCCTTGTTATGAAGGACCTTTCGTGTAATTGAAAGAAATGAAAAATTTTTTAAAATTTATAAAGGAAATATTACTAAAGATTATCACATTGATAACGTTAAAGCAGCTCAGCAAAACTTTCACTTTTAAAATTAATTAATTTTTCTTTATTTACCTTATAATGGTAGGGTACTTCCCTGCTCATTTAATTAGTTTTATTAAATCTAGTTTTTACGTTTTCAATTAATAAAAATTGTTTTTTCAAAATTGTAAAATTCTGATTATTATAAAATAATTTTTAAACTTGAATATACGTATTTAGAATATAATTCAATTATAAAATAATTTAAAGAATTAAATTTTCCCCATATAGGGTTGTATGGGTATCATTGGAAAGGTAATTTAAAGTACTATCTAACTAAATAAAAATAAAAAAATTAAAAAACAAATTTAAAAAAAATTTCGTTTACTAAAGAATTTCTCCTCTATGGCATAACACACAACGGCTTCGCTAACTTAAGATTTCCTGCGTAACCGGTCGCAGAATAAAAATAAAAAATATTTTTCTTTTACTTGAAATTTTCCATTTTTTTATTAATTTACTTTGGTTGGATAGTACTCTTCATTACCATTCCAATGATACCCATATTGCCCGATTCCGTCGTAAAATACTGGAGATATACCTTACTTTGGGGGTCCGTAACTAAGGGTCGCCCCCATTTTTTTCATTTTACATTTTACATCTCAAAATTAAATTTTACACATAATAGGCTACTTTTTAAAATTTTTATGATGTGCCCGTTAATTAGATTTCAGCCTAGCATTCTTATCAACACAGACATAAATCAAAGAATAGTCACATGTAAGTAGATTGCATATTTTTCAGTACTTTTAAATATCGTAAAACCATGTAACTACTTAACAAAATAGTTAAGTAAGCAACCTAAAAAAATGTTTCTTTAAAACTTGCATAAAATTAACAGTCGCAGCTATATTTTGACAAAATATTAAGATTGTAGGAGCGTGCATATTCAAATAAAAAGGACGGAAGAAATACGAATTCTATCCGTCTCTTTCTCAAATTGATTAGTTTTCTTTTGTGTTATTTCGTAAACATTAGTTTTATTTTGAGCTCTTTGCTTATTCATTATTTTCTTATTATTCTTATTTTTTTTTTTATTTCGGACCAGCACTCAGGGGATGACCCCTACTCATGCAAAGCATTGTGACAGAACTAGGAAATTAGGTTATGGGAAGGAGGATAGAGGGAGTAATGTTTGTGGACATTCGATTTGAATTTTCCAACATTGTAGTTGACAGGAAAGACCTCTGTAGGAAGATGATTCCACGAGCGAACTGTACGGCTAAAAAATGAATTTTCTCTGTAATGCATTGTGCGATTCACTGGCCAATCGACCTCAAATGGATGAGCTCTTAATGAAAAGCGTGTTGTGCGCGAAAACGTGCGGATATCGGGAACTAGTTCCCTATCTCATCAGAGCACATTCCATTGTAGTAGCGATAAAACAGCGAAACACAACCCACATTGCGTCGATGTTCAAGAGAGTCAATAGAGTTGGATACCCTACTGTCACCTATGAGTTTCTTCGCCCTCTCCTGCACACGGTCAAGTAGTTCCAAAATAGACTTTGGAGCACCGGCCCATACATGAAAGTTGTATTCCATTTTTGGCCGGATGTAAGTGGTATAAATAGTAAGGAGATCGGATGAGGTGAAATATGTTTTACACCGTTTGAGAAAACCGAGACACTTGAAAGCTTCTTTTGAGACTTGAAAAATGTGCTTAGTACATCGAACGTCACACTGGATTTTCATGCCAAGAACATCAAGAGCTTCTGATTCCTTAATACTTATACCACCCATAATTACAGATGTAGCACCATTATCGGCCGAACGCCGTTGCGTTAGCATACAACATTGAGTCTTACGAGCGTTAAAGTCGACTCTATTTGCCCGGCCCCAATTAGATATTGTTACGAGATCGTGATTGAGCGTATCATTCATGTTTTGCCGCTTGGCTCCAATCTCTAAAAGGCTCGGCCGTCTGCAGAATGAATACGAATGGCAAATGCTGCTATCATCTGCATAAGAGTAGATAGGGTTGGAAGTTTGACAGAGAAGGTCATTTAGAAAAATAAGAAACAGGGTAGGAGAAAGAACAGAGCCTTGCGGTACCCCTGAATTAATCTTGAACTCGTTTGATGAAATCCCATCTATAACAACTCGTATAGTGCGATCCCTGAGAAAGCTCGATATAAATCGAGAAAAGCTATCACCGACACCAAAAGCAATAAGTTTTGACAGGAGTGCACCATGCCACACTCTATCAAAGGCCTTGGAGATATCTAGAGCCACCACCTTACTTTCGCCGAAATGGTGAATGGATTGACACCATTTTTCCGAAAGGAAAGCCAGCAAGTCCCCTGTAGAGCGCCCCCTACGAAAACCATACTGGCGGTGGCTTAGTAAGCTGTTGGAATCCAGATACTTGACAAGATGAAAATTTAGCATACTTTCCATTACCTTAGAAAGAGTAGAACAGACTGCAATTGGGCGGTAATTTTCAGGGTTGTTAGCCTCTCCTTTTTTGGGGATTGGCGTTACATTAGCTAACTTCCAGCACATTGGGAACTCACCAGTATGATACAAGGTGCTGAAAAGAGTCGCTAATGGACATGCTAGCGTCGAAGAGCACTGTTTTAAGACCAATGCTGGAATGCCATCCGGCCCAGAAGACTTGTTGATATTAAGATCTGCTAAGACCTTTTTAACTGCACGTGCTCGAAAGAATATCTTTGGCATAGTTACTGATACTCTGTCAAGCACGGGTAGTGGCTGATTGCTTTCCGGCAAGTAGGAATTTCTTGCAAATTGACCAGCCAGAAGGTTAGCTTTGTCAGCCGGGTCAGTGAATATTTTTCAAAAGAGTCGGAATTGAGGAACTAGCATTATCCTTTATTCTTTTGACAAATGACCAAAAGCTCTTACTGCCCCGAGGGGCAGAAAGAACTTTAGCACGAAGACGCTCATCGTGTAGACCTTTTTCACGCCTAAGTACTTTGGCACACGAAGATCTCGCTCTTTTGCGTAGCGAATCAGTGTCTGCGTTTTTATTTTTACCCCAGGCACTGAATGCTTCCTCTCTGAATCTGACTGCATTTTTACACGTCTGATTAAACCAGCATTTCATTCTAGGTTTAATCGAAATTTGCTTTGATGGAATAAAAGCTTTCATTCCTAGCAAAATTATGATTACAACCAATTCCGCCATGGCATCAGTGTCTTATTATTGTAAATGTGCGTAACTTTCATTAAATATATTTGTTAAGGCCTTTGTTGCTTTGCGTGACGTTTATAACTTTGAAAAAAAAGCGTAAAGCAAAAAGTGTATGACACAACAAAAACTTTGACAACACTCGCGTTGTTTGTTTATCTTTAAAAAGTGGTTGGCGCGTAAGTTTTGCTATTAATTTTTTGTGTTTTAATAAAGATTAAAAATGCTTTTGGAGGATTTATTGGAAATAGTTATAATTGTGGTGCTAATGGCCGAAGCGTTGGAGTTATTAGGCAAAATTTCCACACGTAGGTTTTGAGTGCGAAGGCTTTACCAAGATCGCGATTACAACGGGCTTTTGGCTACTAGTTTTGATGAAATGCATCAAGCGGATCCAGAGCAGTTTGTAAAGAGTGTCCGGATGAGCCCTGCTGTTTTCGATATGCTGTTAGAACTTTTGAAGAGACGCCTGGACGGAAAATATATTACAATATCATGTCCACCAAATTCTGGATCCTTATACTATAATTATAAAGGAAATTACTCCATTGTGCTTTTAGCAAGTTGCGATGCCAAATATACCTTCACGACAGTGGATATCGGGGCATATGATTCCCAAAGCGACGGTGGTGTATTATGGCATTCAGGCTTTGGACAGCGATTGTTGAATGGTAACTTAGATTTGCCTGAAGATTCTTATCTACCTGGAACGTGCACTAAATTTCCCTATTTCATGGTCGGTGACGCGGCATTTCTACTTAAAAAAGTGCATTATGCGTCCATATCCGGGTTTGTACACTTGCTTAAACTTCTGCTTAACTTCAGTTATAAATTTTTTTTCTATTTTGCATTTAGGAATGCGTCTATCACCCGAGAAACTTTTAATAGGCGACTATCACGAGCCCGTAGAGTGATTGAGAACACTTTTGGAATTTTATGCGCTCGTTGGAGAGTTTTGTTAACTCCTATGTTTATGCACCCAGAAAATACGGAAAAAATAGTAAAAGCTGCTATAGTTCTGCACAATTTTGTTAAATTCCACGATGACAGTTATTGTCCACCTGATTATGTTGATCGATTTGATGGCGACGAAGTTGTGAACGGGCTGTGGAGGAGTGAAGTTTCGACACCGTTGCAAAATCATGGTAGAATGACTTGCAATAATGCATCAAAAAATGCATTCGCTATAAGAGACTCACTAAAGGACTATATTATGTCCTACACAATTTAATTAAAACTAAAACAATTTTTTTGTTAATACATTTATTTAAAAACATAAAATTAAAAAATAAAATTTCATGAATTCAGAACTAAAGAATAACAACGATTTTCGTACTTTGAGTATTGAACTGTTTTACAGTTAAAAACAAAAAAAATTCATATTTTTTTTCCAAAAATCCAATAAGTTTATGTTTTTATCAGGATAAATAAGTTGAAGGTTGCTTTTACCGTACAAATAATTATTGGGAACTTGAGTTATTTAAAATCGTCAAAATTAAGGTATAAATCGTATCATCGTCACCATGTGATTTTTAGGTCCCAAATCGTTAAATCTGGCAGCTATTGAGGAAACACATAAGAGGCCGTCTTCACTAGTCATCAAATTGAACAAAACATAAGCATAACGCCGGCAGAGCAACGCAATTATTTGTGCTTGCTATAGGTGACGAATACGTGTTTATAAAAGTCAAACTTCATATAAAAAAACGTTATTTTTAATACTGGGTTTTTTTGTATGAAGTTTGTCTTTTATCAAGACAAATTTTTGTCCAGTATAGACACTAGGTTACAGATGGCACTGTTCACATATACTACTGTCAACCTAAAATACAACAACAACGTCATTGTCATGTTATAAAAGAATAATGTTTTAACAACCATGTTAAAACTTGGAAATAACATTAACATGGTTAGCCTACATTTAATACTAACATGATGTTAGTGTTAATGTTTATCATATACGATTCAGAATTGATATTGGCCGATTTCCGAAATACTTGCGGCAAACTTTAAAAAATTCGCAAAAATTAGGTAAATCGTTTTTTACTTATAAAACCGAAACTGTTCGCTATACCTATCGATAGAGGGCAAACTACGATTCAGAATTGGTATTTGCAATTTTCCGAAATACTTTCATTCAAAGGTTATAGTGCAGCAAACCTTAAGAAATCGTAAAAAATAGCTAAAATGAGGTAAATAGTTTTTACTTATAAAACCGAAACTGTTGTGCCGCATTGCCCCTATACCAATCGATAAAGGAATGCAAGTATTTCGGAAAATGGAAAATACCAATTCTGAATCGTATTTTAGTCCTCTATTGATTGCAATAGGTCGCTATATGGCACAATTAATAGTTTATGTTTTATAAGTAAAAAACTATTTACTTAATATTAGCGAATTTTTTCGAGTTGATAAAGTTTGCTGCACTATGTCAACGACTCTTGGGCCAGCCCAAGGCATATTAAACTAGGTGGCATCGCGACGACAACAAATATAGCAATATTTGATCTAAAAAATTTTCGATTATACCGGTGTAACAGAATCTCTCGTGGAGGTGGAGTAGACATATATGTAAGAGAAGGTATTAAGATTAATGCTCCTATTACGGTTTAGAACTCAACTCAGTTGAGTTGTCTAAAGCCTAGTACTCTGTTCGAATTTGTGAAAAATGTTTAGCAACATTTATTATTTCACAGGGAAAATTTGACATTTAAAATGTGGTGTCTATCTCGCGATTTTAAAGAATTTTCCGATTTTATTGTTTTTAAGTATACCACATTGTTTAAGAAATGTTAACAAAAGCCAAGCGATCAGCTGTTGTTTCAAAATTCCACATAAAATAATGCCCCTTTTCTTTATTTCACAGCTTTGATAAAATGTTGCCAGAAACATTTCAATGTTTTTCCATAGCAAAAACAGAGTACTACTTCTACAACATTTTTTCATAGAAATTTTTTATGTATGTAATTTGATAGCATTCCGCATGAAAAACTGAACAGACAACTGCTAATGATGAGTTCTTCTTCTTCCTTAATTATGCCGTTCAACCTAGAACGGCAGTATGATGAAAAAAAAGGCTTCTGGAGACAATAAGTCCATAGTGAAGCCTTTACTTAATTTATGTTATATTTATTTATATTTTATAGTTTTTCGTTATTTTAGTTTTCGTTAGTTTGTAAAATTTTCTTTTTTTTCTCTTTTAAATTAGTTTATATGTATTTTATTTATTATTTTATTTATTATTTTCATTATATGTTTTAAGTTTCTTTTCATTTATTAAATATTGAGGTTATACACGATAACCAGAACGATTGCACATGGCTGATTAATGCAACCACCAATTAACTGTACTAAAGTACAGCTAATCGTGGAAGCCAATCACCCAGTGCGAGAGTGAGACGTAAATCACTCGAAGGCCTAGCAACAAGAACGGCCTGATTGACTTTACACGATAATCCCAACTAATGATGAGTTGTAATTTGAAACAACTGCTACTGATGAGTTGTCATTTTTTAAACTTTTATTAACCGAACTAACACAGGGTTGTAAACGGTGAAACTACAACAGAGTGATAACACAATTTAAATTCAACTTAACAATTTTTGACTAGTTGAGTTGTGAACCGTAATAGGGGCCTAAATCAGATCAGTGTAACAAAATATTGGTTCATCGAAGTCACATCTTTCAAAAACCAAGTTATTATTGGTTGTGTTTACAGGCCTCATAGCAGAATTTGTACAGACATTTTTTTCAAAATCTTCAAGATGTTTTACTGAGGTATATTATTATCTGTAGGGATTTTAATTAAAATCTTCTGGCGGAAAATCACTTAGTAAACGATATGAAAGCTATTGGCCTATCTCCTACCAATACATCATTATTACCACTCTACTTCTAATTCCCTATTGGACGTTATTTTTGTGAGTAATAATAATAATACACATTCAAAACTAAATAAACTAGGCAATGTTGTAGTCGTAATAGTTATTATTCATTTGTACTAGTTTGTGTAGAACTTCAACATCAATTCTAGGTTCCTCCGGTGATTTAGATTTATCAATGCCCATCTTACGTATATTTTTCTAATTTTTTTAGAGTCAAAACAAGAACTGAAGATTCTGGAATAATAAGCAGTCTTAGCGCTCTTTATTTTGCGGTTTACCAGCCTTCTTGCATTACAGTATTCCTCATGAAAATCATTTGTCTTGTAACGTTTCCACCGAGCAAAAAGTTTATCTCTTTTGAGGATAGCATTTTATTTTCGATTTCTGCATTGAACCATTCATTCCTCCTGTTTGTGTGCGATACTGTTTTTAAGGGCATAGTGGTTTTTAAAACGTGATCTAGTTTTTCTTCAAGAAAATTTAGTTGACATTCAATGGAAGGCATAAAATAAATAGATTCCCAATCAATGAAGGATAACTCAAGATTGAGAGCTTCATAGCTCAAGTACTTAAAGTCGTAGTAAGTGTAGGTACTTGTGATCACTTCCAATATAAAATCAAATGCTAAGAACATCATAACATGCTTAGAGAAACACGGCATACTGAGCTGATCATACAATAATACTTTATCCTCACTGCTAACAATAAACACTATAAGCCTAACAGACCTTTTTTAAAAAAATGTATGCAAAAACAATACTTTAACTAATAAATACTTTAACAAATTTTGTAGTTTGATTCTGGCAAGGCCATTATTTTCAGTTGTAACTTTTTGAATATTCTTGTATGTGATGGAAAACGATGAATTTCCAAACGATCGTTTTCGAAGGGTGTGATGAATTTTGATCGATTTTGAGAATTATTTTTGAAGCCATCTCCTAGCATTCGGGGTTAAGAGATATACCAGTAGTTACGAATCAAACAATAATTAAGAATTTAGACAAAAATATTTAAAAAATTAAAAATTAGTAATAACTAATTTTTTTACAAAACAATAAATCGTTTTCAAAATCATATTCCATCACATACCTGATTATATTAAATGTGCAAAAAATGTTTTCATTTTTTCAGCAAAATTTGCATATTTTTTTGTATATATTATTTTTATAAGCTATTTAATAAAAAAACACAAAAAAGTAAAATTGCAAGATTTACGAAAAATTTACAAAGTATTTTGGATATAATCTTTATGTGTGTTCCTTCAGCTGGGTTTCAGGTGTTGTCCCACAATCTCTTTTGTCTTCTACAATGTCTACTTTTGTAAGGTTAATAATTCTCACCATTTGACCATTTGAACCATTGTAGACAATCACTTCAAAATTTGACAGAATGTCCAATATTTATAATCAGAAATTAAATATTTATAATTAGAAGTTAAAGGGTGTCCCAATAGTTGATGTAATTTAATGTATATTGCAAAACTTTTCAACCGTAACAGAGAGACGGTTGAAATTTACAAAGAACCTGTATATCCAAGTCCTTTGTAACATCAAGTATATAATTTTAATTTGGAAACTAAAGGGTGTCCCCATAATTGATATAATTTTACCTATCTAGTCCTATCTTTTGAACCGTTATAGACAAACACTTGAAAGTTAGACAGAATCTCCACTACTATGTCCCGTATAATAACATTTATAAATATTTAAAAGTATAAAGGGTGTCTCAATACTTGATGTAAATTGATGCATATGGCCAAACTTTTGAACCGTTTTAGACAGACATTTGAATTTTAAAGAATATGTCCTTTAAAATAAGTGTTTAATTTAAAATTGTACATTAAAGGGTGTCCCCTAGGTGACATTGTTTAACGTATATGGCTATATCTTTGAAACCGTTACTTTTTATTACTGTGTCAGTAATAATAAGTGTAAAAAATAAAGGGTTACCTCATATCTGACGTAATTTGTCGTATATGGCTTTATCTGCTGAACCGTTGTGGATAGACATTTAAATGTACAGAACGTATATTACTATGTCCGTTAGAGCAACAAGTATAAAAGTATTTGATTTTAAATTTTTAGTTACTTGTGTCAGTAATAATAAGTGTAAAAAATAAAGGGTTACCTCATATCTGACGTAATTTGTCGTATATGGCTTTATCTGCTGAACCGTTGTGGATAGACATTTAAATGTACAGAACGTATATTACTATGTCCGTTAGAGCAACAAGTATAAAAGTATTTGATTTTAAATTTTTAGTTTAGAATTGATGCTTTGTAGTCGGTTTTTTTTGCAAGAATTATTAAATGTTTAGTTAAAATTTAATTAAAACTTTTTTCCCAAAGATTATTTTTTTAAATTATTTTTTCATTTTAACATTTTCTAGGGATTTCTAATGTCACTTTTTAAGGATATTTTTGATGATTGTCCTTTTATAAGGATTTTGTCTTACGATTATCCTTTTATAAGATTTTTTTTTTTATAAGAATTTTTTTCGATTATCGTTTTATAAGGATTTTTTCACGATTATCCATTTTGGTACAAAAAGAAAATAATAAAATCTCCAGAGGAGTGCTAAGGAACCACTGCTACGAATCACCGTCTTTTATTCATATCAAAATAGTTTCTGCAGGTTAAAGTGCTTGCCAGAAACAAACATTGACATAAGTTCTGCAGGTTGAAGTCCTTGCCAGAACCAATAAACCCAATTTTAATTAACATTTTTGGTGACCCCGACGTGATCCTGTTACAAGTGCAGGACATCTAAATTCCTTGAGCCCGCAACACATTATTCGCGAGCAGCTGAATCATAGCAGTAATAACTATAATGGTGTCATGCGAAGAGTTGATTCAAAGACAAAAGATTCATGGAGAGAACATTGAAACTATCATCAGGAACTTTAAGAAGGATTCCCAAACCAGATAGGAGTCGGTAAGCTATTTTCAAGAGAAACTTCGACGATTAGACGAAGAATGGATGGCGTTCGAGACGAATGATAACCAGATTCGGCTACTTGACAAAATTCCACTAGATCACCGCTATTTTACTGAAGATTATTATTCCACAATTCAGAAGGTTGTCGAGCAATATAGAGAAATCTATATATCTATCGAAAAGGCTATGATGAAGGTGAAGCCATCTTCAATTCCACCAAAGGAGAGCTGTGGTGTATTAGCAGTTGACACGAATGAGTTCATAAAGCTCAAACGTCGGCAATCAGTAATGATGTCATCTTTAGAACGGTTGCTAAGTGACGAATATACCCATCAGAACCGAAATATCGCATCAAATATATGGCAAGGCATTGAAGCCATACATTTTTAGATCTATGAACTCTATGACAACCCAGAGCAACAAGGATACGATTCGGCACGATTTATACATCTCGAAACTAAGTTGCGAAAGATGATCAATACAACAAGCGCGAGTGATCAGTCTCAGCAGAACATCAGTGATAAAGAATCCTTGCCTATGCCAAAAGTCGCACTACCAAAATTCGATGGAAATCACCTCAAATGGCAAGAATTCTATGATATATTCTTGTCTCTGGTGATAAGACGACCAATGCCTAAAGTTCAAAAGATGTGGTACTTAAAAATACATTTAGTAGGAGAAGCAGCAAATTTGATAAAACACTTCGCTGCCACTGAAGAAAATTTTGACGCTGCCTGGACTATGGTAGTGGACCGATATAACATCAAAAGGTTACTGGTCAACAAGCTTATGCAAGAGTAAGTAGATACCCCAATCAAAAGTTCTACTAACAATTACAAGTCGCTCCATGACAGAACTAAGGAGTGTCTATTAGCGTTTCAAAATCTTCAGGTGGATACGAAATCATGGGATCCAATATTATGCTACCTACTACTAAAGAAATTGGACCAAGCCACGCGTCTCCGATACGAGCAATCACGGAAGAATCCTCGGGAAGTTCCGACAATCAGAGAATTCCTGGAATTGTTGGAAAGGGATTTCCAGTCAATGGAAGTGTTTTCTGGAAAACCGCTGCATTCAAAATCAAGGGTGTGTACTTCCATCACCACCAAACAAGCCAACAATTCATGTAATATGTGTAACAATGGAATTCATCCTTTATTCACATGTATCAAGTTTCGTCTGTTATCAACAGTAGCGACGATAAAATTCATTCTAAAGCAAAGATACTGTGTGAACTGTTTAAAGCCTGCTCACAACTCTAAAACCTGTATGTCAAGGGGTTGCAAAAAATGCAGCAAAAAGCACAATACATTGCTTCACTTGGAGAGCACAAATCAAGGCCATAACCCAACAAACATCTCAAACAACAAAAATCTGCAAGGCGAGCACTCATCATCTGAAAATCAAGAGGCCATATCACTAGCTACGTACAACTAATCCAAGGGTCCAAGTTACATTCTTCTGAGCACAGCAATGATAAAAATACGAGCTAATGAGAAGGAGATGCCATGCAGAGCACTTCTCGATTCTGGATCTCAACTAAATTTTGTCAGCGAACGTCTAATTAAACGCCTTGGAATTTCAACTTAATCAACTTTAATCTCCATTTATGGCATCGCTTCTAATAATACTAGGGTAACACGCCGAGTAAACGTAGCATTACATTCAAGAATCAAAAGTTTACCGCACGGTTTGAAGCAGCAGTCCTTCCGCACATAATTTTACCTCAACCAGCACAACCAATTCCAAAAAATATAGTGCTAGCAGTTCCGGAATTCAATCGACCTGATAAAATAGACATCTTACTAGGCGCAGAGTTCTATCACCAATTAATGTCAGCAGGACAGGTCAAACTAGGACATGTCTTGCCAATTCTTCAAAACACATAATTGGGTAGGGTTATTGCTGGCAAGATAGGAGGAAATACACCATTAACTGCAGTGTGTGGAATGTGCACAGAAGACGACACCAATCTCGAAGAAGTTATTGCCCAACTTTGGAATATGGAAAATCTATGTCAGGTTGAAAAAGTGCTATCAACAGCAGATAAATACTGCGAAGATCATTTTGCCCAAACAAACACAATCGACAGTCATGGAAGATTCATGGTAAAATTTCCATTTTGTGACAGTCCTGATACATTGGGAGAGTCACACAATATTGCACTCAACAGATTTCTTTCACTGGAAAGGCGTTTATCCAAAGCACCCGAAATAAAAGCACAATACATAAATTTCATTAAAGAGTATGAAACACTGGGTCATATGTCACAAATAGACGTGAACTCCATTGCATCTTCAAATTATATTATCCCTCACCACTGTATCCTAAGATCAGAAAGTGCCACAACAAAGCTTCGAGTGGTCTTTGATGCCTCTGCAAAAACTTCGACTGATACCGCTCTAAATGATATAATGCACACAGAACCTACAGTGCAAAGTGAGCTCTTTTCCATATTACTTCGCTTCCGTTTACCACGTTTTGTTTTCACGACGGACATAGAGAAAATGTATCGTCAATTTATCATGCATCCCGACGATAGAAAATTCCAATTTATCATCTGGAGGGAAAATTCAACAATGCCACTTAAATATTATCAACTAAACACGATCACATATGGAACACGTTCAGCACCATATTTAGCAACAACATGTTTACAAACAATTGGTAAATCAAATACAGCTAGATACCCATATGGAGCACAGTTCCTGCTTAAAAATTGTTATGTGGATGATGGAATGGGGGAAGCGGATCACTTAAATACAGCCTTGACAATTCAAAAGGAATTAAAGCACATACTAAACCAGCATGGTCTCAACCTACAAAAATGGACAGCAAATCACCAGCAGCTACTACAAAACACTGCAAAAGAACAGCAAGAAGTTAATTTTGACTTTAGGAACGAGAACCACACTGTCAAAACACTAGGATTAAAATGGATGCCAATAGCTGACAAATTCTGTGTCAAGGTCTGCCAAAGGGAAGTTAAACACCTCACCAAACGCACTTTAAGTTCAGATTTAGCAAGGCTATTTGATCCTTTGGGTTTGCTATCACCAATAGTTGGCACTGCCAAAATATTTATCCAAGAGGTTTGGCAACTAAAACTAGGCTGGGAATTGAAACATGTCGACAATCTAAAATTATCTCGACATATGTTTGAAGGACAAAGATCATCAAACATACAAATTCATGCCTTTGCAGACGCATCAGAAAAGGCATATGGTGCAGCAGTTTACATTAGATCAGTCATCAAGAACAATCAAGTAATTGTGAGACTATTATGTGCACAATCACGTGTAGGTCCCTTAAAACACCAAACCATACCTCGTCTCGAGTTGTGCGCAGCATTATTAGCCACTCAGTTAACAGCAAGGGTCAAAAAGGACTTAAGCTTTGATGACATCCCCAAATACTTGTGGATCAGGTCACAATCATCATTATACCAAAATTTCGTGGCCAACCGAATATCAGCAATTCAAGATTTATCTATTGCTGAGCAATGGCGACATGTTAGTTCAAAAGATAATCCTGCTGACATTTTGTCGCGTTGTATCTCTCCAAGAAAACTCGCATCAAACAATTTGTTGTTCTACGAACCAATATTTCTACATGGACAACAAGAAATATGGCCAAAAGAATTCTCCAAAGCAAATATCATCAATCAGAATTTTGATATAGAGCGAAAGAAAGTAGCAGCAACAACAAAAGCGAGTGATCCCATAAATAGTGTCATCTACAACATCAAACATAATGGCTCCTTCAGAACTCTACAACGTGTAGTTGGTTGTGAGTTTCGCAAACAATACAAGAAGGGCCAATCAGCAATCGCAAATATTATTAACAGTTTCAGAACTAGAACAAGCACTGACTTTGATTGTACGGGCAATGCAACACTCAGAATTTGACGAAGAACTAAAACACCTAATAAGATACAATCAAGTAAGCAAAAATAGTCCATATAAGAACTTTGCTCTATTTTTGGACACCCTATGTTACTTCCTTATAACGATCCCATATCGAAATTATTAATGCAGGTGGTACATGAAAATAGCCGTCACTGCGGACCTCAAGCACTTTTATCTCACTTACGGCAACGGTATTGGCCAGTTAAAGGAAAAACTGCAGTTACGGTCAATTGTTCATCATTGCATCAAATATGCCAGAGCTAAGCCAAAATTACTCAATCAAATTATGGAAAACCTGCCGTTACCCGAGCTAGACCATTCATCAATTCCGCCATTGATTTTTGCGGACCTTTTTGGATTCACTACAAAATAAGAGGAAAGACGCCACAAAAGGCTTACATCGCCGTATTTTGCTGTTTTGCCACAAAGGCAGTACATTTGGAATTAGTCAGTGATTTAACCACAGAAGCCTTTATAGGCGCACTTAAGCGATTTACAAGTCGAAGAGGTCACTGCAGAAATCTATACTGTGACAACGCAACAAATTTTGTTGGCGCAAGAAATCAACTTATAGAGCTGTCAGATGCACTGTATAACCCTTCAGCGCATGAAGAAATTAATAAAGAATGTACCTCCAGAGGAATAGCCTTTAATTTTATCCCACCAAGAGCACCCCACTTTGGTGGCTTATGGGAGCAGCAGAGAAGTATATCAATGGCATCATTAACATACGAAGAACTTGGAACTGTGGTAATAGAGATCGAAGGCATTCTTAAATCCCGAACAATTAGTCCAATGTCAGAGAATCCAAATGATTTAGCCGCATTAACTCCGGGCCATTTTCTCGTCGGAGGAACTCTAAATGCTCAAATCGATACAGAAGGCACCCAACCAAAAATCAGCTTGCTTGCTAGATGGAAGTTAGTTACTCATATATCGTAATAAGTGGCAAACAGATTAACGATGCAGAATCTTGTACAGTCCCTAACCTAGAAGATGTTGAAGAAGCGATTAACTCCCTTGGTCAAACCAATGCCAATAAATTCCATAACAATAATGACAAATCAACTTCATCTTATAATCAACACAATGACTGTGAAACTCCCAAAAAAGAGAAGAACAACATTTTGACAATCATGATAGCAATCCTACTAGTTCCGTTGATATTAGGAGGCCAATAGATTTGACATATTCCACCTGGTTCCAATACCAAATTGGGTCAACAATACGTTTGTGTCAATAAGGCCATGTTCATCGTTTTTGATTATCAACCGTGTTCGCAATCAGTATTGTGCTCTTATTGATAGTGAATTCAATTCATGTAGTCTTCTTGAAAAAGAATTATATCTTTGATCGAAAACTTTAATAAGACATGAACCAGGTTCAATAGCATGTAGTTGTGAATTCAATTTGCTTCACAATAGAATCCAATTAGACTGTCTAGTACAGCTAATGAAGGACACCGCATCATCGATTTCACTCTACCACTCTACGCTGGATATTACTTGTTGTAATATCCAGCTGCAGTAAAGCATCATACACCAGCCTCTGGGAAATAACGACACAAAGCCATGAAGAGCGTTTAAAGCCATTACTAAATGAAATACACACAAATGAGTACATTTCTCAAGTAAAAAATTTTTAAAAATATTACAAACTGCATTGCACGAACAAAAGATACTACAGCTACCAAATAAAGTTGACACCCAAAATTACCATCACATCACAGTGGGCTACACATCATTAATAATTGCGGTAGCAATCCTGATCTACTTATTCACCAGACGGAGGTCAAGAAGGGCTCAAACTCCAATTCCTATCCCTCGTACACAACAACAAACTTTAGAATTCTCCGTCCAAATCAACTCAGTAGCAAACAGACGATAAAGAATGCCAGCACAGCACTTATTACATCTCGCTGATTATTTACGTCTCTTCCCACATCTTTGGTTTACGTAGTTTAATGTTTATTTTTTTTTTCTTTTTTGAGCTCCGCTCAACGGGGAAAGCATATTTATACATATATTTTTATTTCTTTAAATATGTTTATACATATGTTTAATTCTTTTAAATAAAAGTTTATACATTGGATATTTTCAATTTTTGTTAAATAAACATTATTTGATTTGACTTACTTATGAAAGGCCAATGACATTATTGCTAAAATTTTATTTTTTCTACTTTGTTAATAATAACTTAGTCATGCATTTTACTAATTATTTTGTTTATTAAGAAACTATTAATTTCTTATTTAGTAATTAAGTATTTTACAGTATGTAAGCATAATTTTTGTATAAAAAGTAAGTAAATAAAATCTCCAGAGGAGTGCTAAGGAACCACTGCTACGAATCACCGTCTTTTATTCATATCAAAATAGTTTCTGCAGGTTAAAGTGCTTGCCAGAAACAATTATTGAAGTAAGTTCTGCAGGTTGAAGTGCTTGCCAGAACCAATAAACCCAATTTTAATTAACATATATATGTTAAATTTGAGTTTTCAATCACTATTTAGTTTCACGGTCAATGATACAATGATTTTTACAATTAATAAGAAAAGAAGTTTAAGTTATACAAAATTTAAATAGAAAAGGGAATAAAAGTAGCGGTAAATGAATTGTTTGTGTAAAATATTACTATTGCAAAAAATAAAGGAATGTTAAGAATTTAATGTACAGTGACTGGTAAAATAGGGGTTCATCTCTGAACATTCCGGCCCCCATGAATCGGTGTGGATCAATATACATTTTTCTTATTTATTTGAGGGGAGTTGTTGTTGGTGTTGATATTAAAACATCAGGAAAGGTTGAAGTTGAATCATTGGCGTAGTTAATGCTGGCTGACATGACTATAATTAAAAATATGTTGATTAATAATAAAATATAAAATATTTAATTTTGTTTAGCCGAAAGATTTTTGTTATGAGCCTGGTGATGAGCCTATTTTCTGTTTGAATGTCGACAACTCTTCAGTTGCTATCGGCACCAAGGTAGATTTTTGTAATTCAGCCCACTTGCAATTCATTAGGCGGCAAATTGTTGTTTTTTATAACGAATAAATCGTTGACGTTGACTTGTTGAACCTTCCATTTATATCTGCGATGTGTGTAGTTCAGATATTCGGATTTCCATCTTTGGCAAAATAAATGATAGATGACCTTAACTTGTTTAAACGGTTGATGGGAGTCAGGTTTTCGCTGCTTACATCAGGTTCGGCTGCAGTTAAAAATGAAGTACCAATCAAGAAGTGTCCAGGAGTAAATGGGTCAAGATTATTTGGGTCATCGCTAGCAGGACTTAAGGGTCTAGAATTCAGGCATGATTTTTTTCTGGCGAAAGTTTTATACAGCTCTTCAAAGGTGAATTTTATGTTGATAATAATTTTATTCAATGTTGGGTTACTTGTGTTTAAAGAGTTTGCATAAATTCTATTCGTTCCTTTTTGTTGAGTTCTGCAGCTCCGACGAAATTCGTCCCATTATCTATTTAAGTGAGTGCTGGATATCCACATCTTCCAATGAAGCGGGAGAATGCTGCCAAGAATGCTTGGGTCGAAAAATTATTTGCTGATTCTAAATGTACCGCTTTTGTGGCAAACCACACAAAGGTTGGTAGAGTTGAGCGTTCTGGCTTTAAAGAAGCCATAATCTAATTTTGTGTGTTTTTGTACAAAACACAAGTTTTGCAATTATGGATCACGGTCTTTGATAAGTTTTTATTTGAAATATCCAGTATTCGGCGCAAAAGCTTCGGATCCTAAGTTAATTGCCTCCATGTAGTATAATTTTGTGTGTAAACTCGACTAATAGGCGCGATAATTTGGAATTATGGGGCAATAATGTTGAATGGCGCTCATTGCATGCTAACGAGGGTGATTGAATAAGACGTCCATTAGCTCGTATTATACCTTTACGATCTTTTAAAGGATTCTGCGCCAATAGGCTGCTATATTGAAAGGTATTTTGTTTTAATTACACCTGTCCGTACTCGATTGGAATAAAGTTTCTCTTGATAAATTTTATAAGGTGATGATTGACAGTTTTAATTTCTTTTGATATTATTATGGGTGAGGATGTTCGAAGTTGAGTCCTATTTGCACCAGTATTTTTCCAATAAGCATGAGATAAATTTGAAAAACAATTTAATGCATATGTTGATGTGGTTGACGTGTTTGTTGGTTTTGCTTCCAGATTTGTATCACCATAGGTTGTGGGCTTCAAGTGCATTTGGGATACAGTTGTTTAAAGTATGGCTACTTGCTGACACATAACCAACATACATAATTTGTTTCAAAATTTTTGATGGCGGGGGATTAATGTTTTTACATCTTCATATAGTTGAAGCAGTATAGTTATGGCCAGAAAAGGTGTACAATTTACTCCGAACGTAACAGTTAGGAGTTCGTAATCCTCAATAGAATCTTTGGGTGATTTACGAAACAATATTCGTTGATATCGTCGCGTTTATTCTTAAACCACGTAAGCGCCAAGAAGTCGTTTTTCAGAAAACAAAAAAAAACTTAATAACTTCTTTAATATGGGTTTCAAAATGGCTGAAGGGTATAGAAACTTTTTTTTTTCAATTTGTTACTTACAATTAATTGTAGCCAAATATGTCGCTTACGTGGTTTTGGAGCATACAGCAAATTGCAAATTTATGTGTGTAAATAAATATTTATTTTGGTATTTATCAAAAAAAAAAAACCTTTTAACTTTACTAAAAATGGTCCATTGAGACTTGGCATGAGACTTTCATAATTTTTTAAATTTAAATGCAAAAAACTTAGTGGTTGAGACTTTAACATTTCCAACTTGAAATATAAAAACCATTATATTTTGCATGCAAATGTCCTTTGTATGGCGCTTACGAGGTTTTGAAAATGGATTTATTTATTTTTCATACAAACTTGTTAAGATGAGGATGTAGTCTGGTGGAAAATGTTATTTTCTACAATAAAAACCAAAAATGCCAATTTCGAAAAAAAGTCGCTTACGTGGTTTAAGAAGAAACGCGACGATATTTGATTTGAGTTGGGTCAATAAGTATTTGGCGATATATTTGCTATGTCGGCTGTGTAGACAAAACGGTGAAATCTCCACTTCAATATTAGAAGAACAATAGCTGAAGGATGGGTCCGGGATATAAAATGTCATTAAGACTATTCTTATTTGACGCCGGGTTGGAGGCGTTGAAAATTACTCTAAGCTTTGTTTTCAGCCAGTGGGATTTTATTACTGCGTGATGCGGCAGGTAATAATTTGGTGCCTTATTTATATCCAGGGGGGAAACCTTTTTCATGTGTCCCAACTCTATAAATTCTAAAATCAACTCGTCGCATTGTTTTTTGAGGTCGGGTTTCTGGCTTAGCATACGCTCCATTCTCAAAAACTGGGCCATGGCTACATTTCGAGAAGAGCCTAATCCTTCTTCTTTTTTAAAGGGTAGGGTAACAATATACCGTCCCGTTTCATTTCTAAGCGACTTGGTTTTATAAATGGTGTCCTCGTTTGACCTCAAAATCTCTTTTGGGGTTTCCTCCACCTCCCAAAAGTGTGTGAAATAATGGTTGTTTTTGGTTGATTCGTTTTCGAAATTCGTCCCCCCACAATCAAGCCAAATGCTGTTTTTTGTGCCAAAAGAGATCCAATAGACCGCATCGGTTTTGTTATTGGTTGAGTCGTTTTCGTAATTGGTTCCCCACAATCAAGCCAAATGCTGTTCTTTTGCCGAAAGGGATCCAATAGACCTCATCGGTGTTGTTTTTGATTGAGTCTTTTTCAAAATTGGTCCCCCCACAATCAAGCCAAATGCTGTTTTTTGTGCCAAAAGGGATCCAATAGACTGCATCGGTGTTGTTTTTGATTGAGTCGTTTTCGAAATTGGTCCACCCACAATCAAGCCAAATGTTGTTTTTTGTGCCAAAAGGGATCCAATAGACCGCATCGGTGTTTCCTTGCAATGTATGCTCGCGCCTAAGTCGAGGCCTATTAGCAGGTTGATGGGTCGGTATTGATTAAAGTGAGGGTCTGCAAGTTCAAATTTAGCAGCCTCACTGACTTGCCTCGAGTCTAACATTAGAATGTTAGAATGGAGGGTCCTAAGGACCGCCGTCCAGACTTCTAATTTAAAACTAGGGTCCACGCGGGTACAAAAGTTAAACAAGCAGGCGTTGGTTGAAGTTTCTGATAGTATTTGACTTAAACCTGAAACGAGTACTAAATTTGGTTTAGTTGCTAAATTTAATCGGTTCTTCAATTTGTCTGATATGAATTTTGATTGTGAACCAGGGTCGATGATAACTCTGGCCTGGAATCGTTGACCTCTTGTTTCGATGTGAACTAAAGCAGTGAATAATAAAATTTCTTTATCTTGTAAGATGTTGTTAATTCGGCTAAAGGTCCATCCAAAATAAAAACAGCGTTTATATTTTGTTCTATAAAATTATTTTATTTTATTCCAATATTTCGGTTAGCTTCGCTAACCATTATCAAGGAAATCTATTTAACAAGAAAAACATTTGATAAATAACAAACACTATAATACATAAATTATTTCGTACATACATTTAAAAAGACGATAGTTAGACACAAAAAAATATCACTATTACATTCAACGGACAATTGGAAACTGAATTTATTTTTGTTTATGTTTACTTATTATATGTCTGTACAATTGCGCACAATTGTCGGTGTCTGTTTTATAGTTCAATCGTTCATTTGGTGGTACAGAAATTATATGAAGCATTTCAAGAGTAAATCTTTTCTTGTAGTTGTTTTCTTCTTGTAGTACTCTCACGTTCTCAAAATTAGGTTTGTGATTTCATTTCATTTGGTGGTACAGATATTATATGAAGCATTTCAAGAGTAAATCTTTTCTTGTAGTTGTTCTCTTCTTGTAGTACTCTCACATTCTCAAAATTAGGTTTGCGATTGTGTCTGGCACAGTGTGCCGCAAGCGCCGTTTTTTGGATTTAATCCGTCACCATTGCAATTTATTTGGTATATTAAATTGGACTTGTCTTCTTTTTTCAGCTTGTCTTTCATTTTACTAAATAATTTGCTCAATTCATTGCTAGTTGAAATGTGTTGTTATTGTAAATATTTGTATTTTTAATTCTTTCGGTTAGTCCCGGAATATACGTGATTGGTTTGTAGATTTTCGGTATTTTATCTACGTTTGTAGTATCTCTCCGTCTTCTTTTGACATGCTTAATTAGTTCGTTTATAGTTTTTCGAGGAAATTCATTCTTGCTTAGAATTATTTTAATTTTATCTATATTACTTTTATAAAATGTCTCGTCACTAATGTCAAGTACTCTTTGGATGAAATTTGTTGCTGTATTTATTATAGTTTTTCTGGGATGCTTGGAGTAAAAATTTATTAATCTGTTTGAAGCTGCAGTTTTTTGATACCAGTCAAGTTTTAGTAATCCTTCTTTTCTCTGTATCATGGAATCTAAATATGGTAGTTTATTGTCATTTTCAGTTTCTATTGTGAATTGGATATGACTGTGGAATGAATTTAACTTTTTTAATGTTTCCGTTACAAGGTTAGTTTTTACAATAGCAAAGAGGTCGTCCACATATTTGGTTATTATTCTAGGTTTGTTCTGCATTTCTCTTAAGGTTGATTCTAACAGTTCCTCCATTATTATGTCAGCTATCACAGGTGATGCTGGTGATCCCATAGGCATTCCTTTTAATCCTCCACAACATTTTTAATTAAGTGTAAACAATTAGGTATTATACCAAACTTTATTCTAAATGCCACTAAGAACTTAAATAACATATTTAACATAAATAAATATGATTTTTCGAGCTCAAGGCCAGTGTTTTTTTTTTTTTTTTTATTAAATAAATCTTCCTTTATTTATTTCCAATATTTCGATCTGTGCAATATTAAATGACGATTAAGCAGCATCAGTATTTTTTAAGTTTTTTGTTATAAAATCCACTTTAACTCCCTGATGATGATCTTCAATGAAGATCGAAATATTGGAAATAAATAAAGGAAGATTTACTTAATAAAAACAAAAACACTGGCCTTGAGCTCGAAAAATCATATTTATTTATTTAAAATTGAAAGGTCGAATAATTACAACTATAATTAACATATTTAACTTTAACGATCATTATTATTATAATATTAAAACAGATTTAGAAAAATGTATTTATAAATTCCACACAATTATACTAAATCTACTCATACAATACAAACACAAACAAATCCACATGAACACAATACAAATAACCAAAACAGAAAAACTGATGAGAGACTTACTGGATGAAGAAGATCTAACAGTACTGCTAATAAGTGAAAATAATTTAAAAGAAAAACTCAAAAACGACAAGAAAAAAGTACACATCAAAAAACTAACAAAACTTAAAGAACAGATGATGGAAAAACTAAACATTAAGAATAACCAAGATTGGTTGGTAAACACAACAAATACGATCATACCTACAAACATCAGTTGGTTATTATCTCTAGGACCGAAGCATGCATTACCGTATACAAAAACAATGTTTCCACTATTTAAATGCATTGCAGACAGTGAAGATATTATCCAAACATTGGATAATAAAGAGGAGCAAGAAATTGCGAGAAGCAAAGTGACGACTCTTATTGATAATCACTTAAACAAAGTGAACATAAATCAAAGAGATAAAATGATACTAGACACAGTGCAACAAACTAAGCAATTTCTTGACAAAAATAAAGAGATACTAAGTTTAAGTTCAGATAAAGGAAACAAGACAGTAGCAATAAGTAATGAACGCTACAAGCGTGGAATGAGAGACATTCTTTGGGATATGTGCACATACAGACGTTTAAGACAAGATCCAACATCATCATTGCAGACAAAAAACAATTTGTTCGTCAACAAATTATTCAACATGAACTTGATTGATGAAAGGGAAAAGGCAATATTAGTAAGTAAGACTGCAATAACACCTAGATTATACGGATTACCGAAGATTCACAAACCTGATATACCACTGAGACCGATATGTTCATCAATAAACTCTCCATCATACGGGCTGTGCAAATATATAATAACGATTTTAAAAAACTTGACTAAAGATTCAAAGTACAATATAAGAGATGCTATAGAGTTTAAAAGTAGAATTAATAACACATCAATTGAGGATGATGAGCTTTTGGTATCATTTGATGTCATATCGCTATTTCCAAGCATCCCAGTAAATCTAGCGGTCAAGAGAATTGAAAAGAAATGGGATATTCTACAACAGTTCACAAATATACCAAAAAACTTATTCATGGATATACTAAATTTTTGTACTAAAGACTGTAGATACTTTAAATATGACGATAAGATTTATCAACAATTAAAAGGAATGCCTATGGGATCACCAGCATCACCTGTGATAGCTGACATAATAATGGAGGAACTGTTAGAATCAACCTTAAGAGAAATGCAGAACAAACCTAGAATAATAACCAAATATGTGGACGACCTCTTTGCTATTGTAAAAACTAACCTTGTAACGGAAACATTAAAAAAGTTAAATTCATTCCACAGTCATATCCAATTCACAATAGAAACTGAAAATGACAATAAACTACCATATTTAGATTCCATGATACAGAGAAAAGAAGGATTACTAAAACTTGACTGGTATCAAAAATCTGCAGCTTCAAACAGATTAATAAATTTTTACTCCAAGCATCCCAGAAAAACTATAATAAATACAGCAACAAATTTCATCCAAAGAGTACTTGACATTAGTGACGAGACATTTTATAAAAGTAATATAGATAAAATTAAAATAATTCTAAGCAAGAATGAATTTCCTCGAAAAACTATAAACGAACTAATTAAGCATGTCAAAAGAAGACGGAGAGATACTACAAACGTAGATAAAATACCGAAAATCTACAAACCAATCACGTATATTCCGGGACTAACCGAAAGAATTAAAAATACAAATATTTACAATAACAACACATTTCAACTAGCAATGAAAACAGACAATTCATTGAGCAAATTATTTAGTAAAATGAAAGACAAGCTGAAAAAAGAAGACAAGTCCAATTTAATATACCAAATAAATTGCAATGGTGACGGATTAAATCCATGTAATAAATTATATGTTGGCACAACAAAAACAAAATTGAAAACAAGAATGTCCTCTCATAAATCGGACATCAAAGCAACAGACAAACCAATAGAGCAAAAAACGGCGCTTGCGGCACACTGTGCCAGACACAATCACAAACCTAATTTTGAGAACGTGAGAGTACTACAAGAAGAGAACAACTACAAGAAAAGATTTACTCTTGAAATGCTTCATATAATTTCTGTACCACCAAATGAACGATTGAACTATAAAACAGACACCGATAATTGTGCGCAATTGTACAGACATATAATAAGTAAACATAAACAAAAATAAATTCAGTTTCCAATTGTCCGTTGAATGTAATAGTGATATTTTTTTGTTTCTAACTATCGTCTTTTTAAATGTATGTACGAAATAATTTATGTATTATAGTGTTTGTTATTTATCAAATGTTTTTCTTGTTAAATAGATTTCCTTGATAATGGTTAGCGAAGCTAACCGAAATATTGGAATAAAATAAAATAATTTTATAGAACAAAATATAAACGCTGTTTTTATTTTGGATGGACCTTTAGCCGAATTAACAACATCTTACACATAATTAACCAAAGGTCAACAAATTACTCAACATTTCTTTATCTTGTAAATTTGATAAGATTTGGTTTTCTTCTCGTAGGGTCAAGGACGTATATTGTGGAATGTGTGATTTGGTTGTGGACTGTATTGTTTTGTTTCTTGCTGAGGCACTTTTACTTCCGTGCTCATTAGCACTACTATTAGCTGTGCTGTTAGACTGGGTCGTGTTTGATTTGTGCAACAATGTGTTATGATTTTGCTTGCACAATCTACAGCTGAACTTACTTTTACACTCCTTGACACTGTGGTCTACTGGCAGACAATTGTTACAAGAATTTGTGACTCTTTCTGTGTGAATTTAATCATTTACGGTTTTTTCCAAAAATTTATGACAAAATTTCTTTACAATGTTGGCAGTTATGAATGGGGTTGTGAAAAATGTTCGATGGAAATTGTTTTATTTTTTCTTGAGTCGTGTTTCGTAACGCTTGGATTTCAGCCATTACTGACACTGAACACGTTTTGTAAGCAGAGAAAACTTGTTTATATCTATCGCGAAGTTTCTGCTTATCGATAGGTTGTTCGTTGTCTTCTTGTGTTTTATCTCGACAGTGTTCGTAGGCCCTCTTCACTTGATTCCAGATTGAATCGAGTTCAACACGAATTACTTCTAATGAATAAATGTTGTCTTCAGAACTGCCTTCTGAATAACTGGTTTCAAAGTCAACAAGGTCATTTGTACAATTTACAAATTTTCCATTGTTTTGTGGATCAAAAACGCAAACGAAACAAAATTTCGGTCGGAAAAAGTACCTGCTAACGATTTAACAACAAGTAGTATCGAATACTTTTATTTATTTAAATTCCAATTAATTATTTGAGGGTGTTTTATTTTTCCCCGTTTAGTTTAAAATTATTGGATCGATGGTAACTCTTTTTTAATTCTGCTTTTCTCTGCCGTTGATCTTGGCAGAACTTTTGCTTTATTTATTTATTAAAATTTGTATTTAAATTTGTATGTAATGTTTTCGTACTTACTGTTTTTGTTGTTGTGTCTTAAAGCTTGGTATGTCTTTTTAAGACGGTTTGTTGTTGAGCCTTTTTGCTTTATTTGGAACTTTGTTGTTGGGTATTTTTTTCTTTGGTTACATATTTTTAAATTTTATAGCGGTTTATTTTTTTGTTCTTTTCACAACTGCAACTTATTTTTTGGAATTTTTTTTATTATACCCTTCACCACAGGTGGAAAGGGTATAACTAAGTTTGTCATTCCGTGTGTAATTTCTACAATATTCATTTTCGACCCCATAAAGCATATAGTATGTATATTCTGGATCCTTATACATAGAAAAGTTGATTAAGCGATGTCCGTCTGTCCGTCTGTCCATCTGTCTGCCGTCTGGCCGTGTTAGTGTTGTAATGTCATTTGCCAAGGCTCCAGAAGAGATAAAAAAAATTTAAGCACACCAATCTGTCAGGCAGAGGTTCGAAAATTTTGGTATTGCAATTCAGCAACATCGGATCATTCCTTTGGAGGCTGCGGGCCAAAAACCACGCCCACCTATATTTTTTCACGTTTTTTTTTTAATTTTTTCGGCTTAAATGATTCTGTTTTGCCTTTTTTTATCAAATAAATATTAGACTGAGAGAGGTAGATCGCAAGGAGTGCATACAGATCTCGGGGGATCAATAACCCCCTGCGAGGGGCAATTTTTGTTTGTTTTTAGATTGGTAGAGTTTTTCTGCTTTGATTTGTATTAGAGACCTTAATAGAAAGCAATACACATAGAGGTAGCCAAGAGACCCACAGGGTACCCACTGGTAAATAGGAGCAGTTAAAAGGCACGTGGGGGGTCAATATGAGGAAATTTTTGTTTTTTAAGGATTTCTTTTTGCTCTTCTAACTCAATACAGATTGCAGAAAAGTCCTAAATTTAAAAAAAAAATTTCAATAAAATTTATAAAAAATTTTTTTTGAAAAAATATTTACAAAAAATTTTCAAAAAGATACAGAAAAATATTCGAAAAAAATTTTTTTTTTAAAATTTTCCAAAAAATTTTCGAATAAAGTTTTACAAAAAATTTAAAAAAAAATATTTTTACAAACAATTTTCGAAAAATTAAATCAAAAATTTCAATATTTCTTTGAAAATGAAAATCATGACTGTAACATAACATATACATATGTATTTAATATTAAGAATATACATATGTATGTATGTGTGTATATAGAGTAACATATTCTTTTAAATGCGTTTGATTTTTTTTAAATGCGTTTGATTTTTAAATAGATGAGATCTCTGTTTTAAAACCTAGGTGCATTAAACACATAGACATCATCAGGTGCCATATTCTGTAATTTTCGTAGCTTAATATATCGCTAAAATTCTAAAAATGCACCAACAATTTACGAGTATTCTTACAACAGCACTGATAATTTGTTTGTGCATTTTTAGAATTTTAGCGATAGATTTAGCTACGAGAATTACAGAATATGGCTTCAGGATACCGATGTCTCCTATTTCTTTAAAGTATGAATAATCAGTTTTTTCTTATATGACTTACTTTAATTTATGTAAAGAGTCAACAATATAAATAATACTGTACCTGTCTGTATAAATAAAATCACCGTGATGAAGGGTATAGAAGATTCGGCACGGCCGAAGATATCACTTTTACTTGTTTTTTAATCACTTTAATATTGTTAATATTTAATTGTTAATATTTATTTAACATTTTAATATTATTAAATTAAACAAAAACAATCCGGCTCGATTGGACGAAATGTTTAAGGGTGGTTTTCATTAATTTATTAAAACACGGTTCACTTTTTGTTTTATTGTTTATACATATTTTTATTTATTCTAATTTTCTTTGATGTCACAAATTTCTTTATAAAATGTTTTAGTTCTTTTAGTTTACATTTAAATGTTTGATTTAATGTTTAAATTTATTTACTTTTGTTTTTATGGTCACACTTTTTCATAAATTTGAGTTTTTAATCACTATTTAGTTTCACGGTCAAGAACCAACACTACCACCGTGTTTCACTGTAGACGTTACATTTTGCTGGGCAAATTCAGAACTTTTCGTCGTCAAAATTTAATCCGGCTATTTCTTACCAAATTTACTTTAGCCACTGAAAAATACATTCATCCAGAATATATTGACTGACTTTTCGTAAACTCTCGACGTTGATTGATTACCGAAATATACGGTTTTCTTCTTTGAACTTGTCCATACAGTCCATTTGCATGTAGTGCTTTGCTTGTTGTACTGGCACTAACAGAAATACTAGTGCATTGTATTATATTTCCAGATATTTTTACAGCTCTTTCTCTTGAATTTTTCCTCAATTCTCGCACAATGGACCGTATTTGAGTAGCGTTTAGTTTGGCTGACCATCCAGATTATGGGCGATTTTATAAATTTTAAAACTTTTTGTATTTATCAATTACATATATTATTTACAGTGTTGTGACTTCTTTTAATTATTAAAACGATCTCTGGCAAATCTTTTCTTTTTTCGTAAAATTTTAGCACAATTTTGCGAAGGTCTATTGAGGTTTGTTTGCCCATTATTAAAAAAGTACAAAAATAATTACATATTTTTTGAATTTCTTGTGACAACGTCAAATCAATTAATAATTTTTATAACCAGTTAGTATAACTATAAATATCGTACTATAACAAATCACAAAAATAACGGTTATTTTTTTTTTTTTTTGTAAAATCGCTTATTATCCATAAGAGTTGTACAGTTTCTTTTGACGCTTGAAATCAGAAGGTTTTTTGTTTTTGTTCTATATTTTTTGTTGTTAGAGTTTTGATTTTATTTTATAATAATACATGAAAGAAGGATATATGCTATATTAAAAATATAAAATATTCATTTAAATTATAAAGAAATTAATAAAGGTGAACAGTTTCTTTTGACGCTCACAGTACATATATGTACATAGTAAGAAACTAAATGGCAATGTAAGTACAAAATTCTCATTACATATGTATATACAAATAATTAAACATGCAAAAATCCCTTAATACAAAATAAATAAATTAAAAAGTTTCCCTAACTTCAAAGAAAAAAAAAAATTAAAAGTTTCCCTAACTTTACAGAATTATTAAAAAAGTGCCCAAAGAAAAGTGATAAAATTAAAAATTTCTTAAAATATAAATTCTCAAAAAAAAATTCTCATATTAAAGTGTCAAAACAATAAATATAAAAATTAACAAGTTCCTATATGTACAAAGTTGCTAAGTAACAAAAGAAATAGCC
Organism: Phasia obesa; assembly: GCA_949628195.1. Lineage (NCBI taxonomy): Eukaryota > Metazoa > Arthropoda > Insecta > Diptera > Tachinidae > Phasia > Phasia obesa. Next base: position 104,464,532 of record OX451216.1, read on the forward strand.
GAAATAAAATCATTAAAATTTTGGAAGAAAAATTTGAATTAAAATTAAATAAAAAGTGAAAAATCTTTTTTAACCGCTTGAATTTTGTTTGAAACTGCTTACTTTAAAAATGAAAGTTTAAAATTAAAAAAAAGTTCAGATAATTAAAAATAGAATATCACTATATAGATATAGTTTTATATTAAATAACATATGTATGTACTTACGAGGGGGTGCTTTAATACCATGTGAGATAAGGCCATGATGGCTTTATCTCTCATTCAATAGGGAGATAAAGCCATTTTTTTCTTTTTTTTCATTTAAATAGGGGATAATGGCCTTACCTCACATTAGCAATATTAGAAAATGGCTTTATCTCTCATTTCAGTTTTGAAGAACTTTTGCATTTTACATTGATTACAGTGGTAAACAAGGTTTATGTAACACAGATCCGAATAGCATTTTTATTATGTGTTTACCTTTCTGATAACGAAATAGTTATTAAAATGTAGCTATCACGTCTCATTTTTATGTTACCATCACATTTTACCATAATATCACATTATGTCTCTACTTGAAGTTCTACATACTTTACTTAATTTAATCTAGTAACTAATGTATTTATTTTACTAGTATAGTACCAAACTGTATATATGTATATATTTCAAAGATGCTCATAGGTAAAATAATGTGTTTAAGTTGTTTCAAAGAGAAACAAATTAATGTGTACAATTACATTAAAAATTTTTGTTTTTATAATAACTTTGTGGCGTTATTTTTCGCATATTGACCACTCTATTGCCAGTGTCTCTATAACAAAAAAAAAAAAAAAACAGACGTGGTATATGTTTTTCAGTTTCATTTTCGGATTCAGCACGTAAAAGTAAATAGGAATAAGTAAAAGTTATTCATGTTATATGAAAAAATATTTTTTTTGTAGACCTGTGTTATTAGTTTTCTAATTTTTATAATTAAGAGGTAATGATTTTCCCTTTTACAAAATGTTTAAATTAGATGTTAACATTCCGTAAAAGGGAAAATCAATAGTTTTCTTATTTTTATAATTAAGAAGTAATAATAATAATAAAGCAAAATTTTTGTAAACAAAGCACTATAAATTTTAGCAATTATATTATGAGGGGGTGCATTAACAGAAATGGCAATAAGGCAAAATTTGCTTTATTTCAATTTTAAATGAGAAATAAGTAAAAAAAATCGATTTTGCTTTATATCCAAGCAGGATTGGTAATAAAGCAAATATTTTTTTTTTTATTTCCCATTCATAATGTTTAATATTGTTTGACGGCTGCATGCAAAATGACCATATGAAAAATCACCAAGAAGCATAAATAAAAAATTTCCCAAGAAATCTTCGTACAAAATTCAGATGAAAAGTAACCCAAAAACGTTGGGTGTTTTTTTGTCATTTTTGGAGAATAATTCATTTTAATATTTTTGAGCGATTTTTCATAATGAAAAATTGCCCGAAAAAGCGAGCGAATCTTCATATTTTATGAAAATTTTTTGCCTGCGCCGCCTAATTTTAAAGTTTAACAATAAATAAATAATTAAATTAAATAATTAATTTCAACTCATATTAGCAAACTATTTGTACCTTTATTATTTTTTTTTTTTATTCACATACATATATTTCCTTTCATATTTATTTTAATGAACGCATACAATATTTATTTGCATACATTGTACCAAAAGGCTTCCTAACAGACTGTGATCACAGATTGGCCCAAATTTCCATTTTTCTTTTTTGGGTAATCTTTCATTTATTTAGGGTGATTATTCATTCGGCAATTTTTCATTTTTCTTTTTGGGCGATTTTTCATAGGACCATTTTGCATGCAGCCTTGTTTGACTATCTGCATACGAATTCTTTCTCTAACAGTATGTTTCCTGTTCTATGTGCATTCATTGAAGGGAGAGAATCTAATAATATTAATAATAATAACATTCTGTAAAAAATGTCTTCCTAGAGCGGCATAAAGTTTTCCTGCGTGCGTTACAAAAATAAAAAAAGTTTTTCTGCGTGGAGGCCTGCGGCCTTTTTAAATCTGGCTTCGCATACTAACGTTTTTCTGCGTGGCTGTGTGATTGATAACTAGTAACTGATAACACACATGTGATTAGGAACACGTTTTAAAATTGACATATAAGAACCAGCGGTTGTAAAAAAGTACATATCAGCTGCATATAATTGTATCAAGTCTGCAACGATATGTAGGTTTTTACTTTATGTAGGTGTTACATTTCAATATTCTGAAAAATACGGCTTTATCTCTCATTTGCGAAAAAAATATGGCGTTATCTCTCATTTCGCAAAATTTTAAATATGACCTTACCTCTCAATGATTGGAAAATAAGGTCATTATGGCTTTATCTGCCATTCAATTGAGCAATAAAGCCATCATGTCCTTATCTTACATGGTTTGAAAGCACCGCCCCCCCCCCCCCCCCCGTGCTTACAAAGTTAAAAAAGTGTAAAGTGCTAAAGGTGAAAAATTCATAGTGTATAAATAAAAATTTATCAGTTGCCAAATTTCTTTTGCATTCGCTTAAAATTGAAAAATAAAAAGAAAAAAACAAAAAGCCAATAAGCAAAACCTTGAAAACTGTATTATTTTCAAGTTCAGTGACCTATTTAATCTCCGCAAAAAAATCCTAAGTGAATAGGAGAGTGTTAAAATTTGTCAAAAACCACCACCAAAAGCAAAAAAACAGAGAATACACATCGGACAAACACATGTGCTCTTAATATTGATGATCATCTATTTATTTGTGCTCTTGTGAAACAAAAGAAAGCAAACAAAAACCGCACTCAGGGCTGTCTTAATAAAAAATTGCGACAAAATATAACAAAACTATATGTTTTATTAGTTAAAAAATTTAAAAGCAATTAAATATATTTAATTTTCTTGTGCAAATCAAAAAAAAATAAATAATAAAAAACAAGCATCAGTATAGTGTGTTTGCAAAGAATGTTGTAAAATTGTTAAAATAATAAAAATAAAAGTTTGAACAAGAGGAAAAATTTTTAAAAGAGAACAATTAAATATTTATCAACGCTTTTCATCAGAGAAAATACTGCTTTTGTCATCGTATGGTGCGTTTGGTTACTGCTCTGCGACGTCTGCGCAAACAGATATGCATGCAGTAAATAATTAAAGAGAAAATACATGCATGAAAAATATGATTCTGCTTTTGTCATCGTATGGTGCGTTTGGTTACTGCTCTGCGACGTCTGCGCAAACAGATATGCATGCAGTAAATAATTAAAGAGAAAATACATGCATGAAAAATATGATTTAAATTTTTAAAAAAATTTAACAAAATTTCTCTTTGTGATTAGCAATTCGGTTTTAAATTTCAAAATTCTTATTTATGCACTTGTTAGCACAGTGGTTATTAATGGTGTAAAATTTAAAAAAGAAAAAATTGTTTAAAAATTCTTTGAATTTATTTTACATGGTTTTGGCAATTTATGAGCAGTTTAAAATATTAAAAATTTCCATACACCAAAAAATGCTTTTTAAAAAACACAAAAATACTTGGAAATATCTTAATAGATTTTTATAATCAAATGGGCATACATATATTAAACTATTTCTCGTTTAATAATTGAAAAATTTCTATCATTTACAGTGGCCCAGTGGCATAGAATTTAAAATAAATTAAAGATTGGGATATTAAAATAATTAATTACAATATTATTTGAAACAAGTATGCTGCAATCTGGTTTGGGATTGTTACGTGATTTTCGTGGGGATTTATTGGGATTAAAGAGAATATTTTTAGAATTTGCTATTCATATTTCTTTGTGTTTTGAAGAGCTTTTAAAACATAATACAAAACAACAAAATCGTAAATCCAAATTTTACATTTGAAAATTAGTTGGTAATTGTTTTATCCAATTATCACAGCAAAAGTTAATTTTTTTCTCTGAAATTATACTGACAGCCAAACGGAACGAAAATGTCAGTCAGTCGTAGGTGATTCGCATTTGATGTGAAAAATTTAATTTCATTCTGTAAAAAACGTGACCAAGAGTCCTAAGGCGACTCTGAGTCCCTTTTAGAAGTCAAAAAGAAGGATATTGAATTACGTTGGGCTAAAGTGGGAGAGTCATTCGAAGAAGTTATGCTCTCTGATGAAAAGGAGGATGTTAGAGTTACTACGCAACAACAATATGAGTCCTGTATGGACATTTATTACACAAGTCTTTCCAAATTACTAGATGCAGTAAAGCTGACGATAGAAGGAGCGAGCGTGTGTTCAGCGTCTCAAATCGAAAATAATTATTCTCAGCAGATTACGAGAATTGGCCGGCATTTCGCGGTATGTTCACTGCTGTATATATATACATCATCCCAGGCTAACTCCGGCAGAAAAATTGTGCCATCTCAGAAACAAAACCACTGAGACGGCACACAGTGGTGTGCTGCTGGTTTCTATAGAGAGGTCTACACGTTTTGGTTGAAGAAAAATTATTGAGCTCGCACCATTGTCTCTATCGACACCACCGTCACCATCGTCGTCTAACGCTGGTTTCCATCGATAGGTCTACACGTTTTGGTTGAAGAAAAATTATTGAGCTCGCACCATTGTCTCTATCGACACCACCGTCACCATCGTCGTCTAACGCTGGTTTCCATCGATAGGTCTACACGTTTTGGTTGAAGAAAAATTATTGAGCTCGCACCATTGTCTCTATCGACACCACCGTCACCATCGTCGTCTAACGCTGGTTTCCATCGAGAGGTCTACACTTTTTGGTTGAAGAAAAATGATTGAGCTCGCACTATTGTCTCCATCGACACCTAACGCTGGTTTCTATACATAGATAGATAGATAGATCGTCACCACCGTTATCTAATATATGTATATGTATATGAAATTTTTTTGCCACCTGCTGCGTGCTACTGGAGCAGAAAACTTTAGTATGAGAAGCCAGATTTCAATACTTAACTTTAGTGTCTCCAGGAAGACATTTTTTACAGAATGTTATTATTATTAATATTATTAGATTCTCTCCCTTTAATGAATGCACATAGAACAGGAAACATACTGTTAGAGAAAGAATTCGTATGCAGATAGTCAAACAAGGCAATTTTTCATTTTTCTTTTCGCCCAAAAAGAAAAATGAAAAATTGCCGAATGAATAATCACCCTAAATAAATGAAAGATTACCCAAAAAAGAAAAATGGAAATTTGGGCCAATCTGTGATCACAGTCTGTTAGGAAGCCTTTTGGTACAATGTATGCAAATAAATATTGTATGCGTTCATTAAAATAAATATGAAAGGAAATATATGTATGTGAATAAAAAAAAAATAATAAAGGTACAAATAGTTTGGTAATATGAGTTGAAATTAATTATTTAATTTAATTATTTATTTATTGTTAAACTTTAAAATTAAGCGGCGCAGGCAAAAAATTTTCATAAAATATGAAGATTCGCTCGATTTTTCGGGCAATTTTTCATTATGAAAAATCGCTCAAAAATATTAAAATGAATTATTCTCCAAAAATGACAAAAAAACACCCAACGTTTTTGGGTTACTTTTCATCTGAAATTTTGTACGAAGAATTCTTGGGAAATTTTTTATTTATGCTTCTGGGTGATTTTTCATATGGTCATTTTGCATGCAGCCGTCAAACAATATTAAACATTATGAATGGGAAATAAAAAAAAAAATATTTGCTTTATTACCAATCCTGCTTGGATATAAAGCAAAATCGATTTTTTTTTACTTATTTCTCATTTAAAATTGAAATAAAGCAAATTTTGCCTTATTGCCATTTCTGTTAATGCACCCCCTCATAATATAATTGCTAAAATTTATAGTGCTTTGTTTACAAAAATTTTGCTTTATTATTATTATTACTTCTTAATTATAAAAATAAGAAAACAATTGATTTTCCCTTTTACGGAATGTTAACATCTAATTTAAACATTTTGTAAAAGGGAAAATCATTACCTCTTAATTATAAAAATTAGAAAACTAATAACACAGGTCTACAAAAAAAATATTTTTTCATATAACATGAATAACTTTTACTTATTCCTATTTACTTTTACGTGCTGAATCCGAAAATGAAACTGAAAAACATATACCACGTCTGTTTTTTTTTTTTGTTATAGAGACACTGGCAATAGAGTGGTCAATATGCGAAAAATAACGCCACAAAGTTATTATAAAAACAAAAATTTTTAATGTAATTGTACACATTAATTTTTTTCTCTTTGAAACAACTTAAACACATTATTTTACCTATGAGCATCTTTGAAATATATACATATATACAGTTTGGTACTATACTAGTAAAATAAATACATTAGTTACTAGATTAAATTAAGTAAAGTATGTAGAACTTCAAGTAGAGACATAATGTGATATTATGGAAAAATGTGATGGTAACATAAAAATGAAACGTGATAGCTACATTTTAATAACTATTTCGTTATCAGAAAGGTAAACACATAATAAAAATGCTATTCGGATCTGTGTTACATAAACCTTGTTTACCACTGTAATCAATGTAAAATGCAAAAGTTCTTCAAAACTGAAATGAGAGATAAAGCCATTTTCTAATATTGCTAATGTGAGGTAAGGCCATTATCCCCTATTTAAATGAAAAAAAAGAAAAAAATGGCTTTATCTCCCTATTGAATGAGAGATAAAGCCATCATGGCCTTATCTCACATGGTATTAAAGCACCCCCTCGTAAGTACATACATATGTTATTTAATATAAAGCTATATCTATATAGTGATATTCTATTTTTAATTATCTGAACTTTTTTTTAATTTTAAACTTTCATTTTTAAAGTAAGCAGTTTCAAACAAAATTCAAGCGGTTAAAAAAGATTTTTCACTTTTTATTTAATTTTAATTCAAATTTTTCTTCCAAAATTTTAATGATTTTATTTCGGCTATTTCTTTTGTTACTTAGCAACTTTGTACATATAGGAACTTGTTAATTTTTATATTTATTGTTTTGACACTTTAATATGAGATTTTTTTTTTGAGAATTTATATTTTAAGAAATTTTTAATTTTATCACTTTTCTTTGGGCACTTTTTTAATAATTCTGTAAAGTTAGGGAAACTTTTAATTTTTTATTTTTCTTTGAAGTTAGGGAAACTTTTTAATTTATTTATTTTGTATTAAGGGATTTTTGCATGTTTAATTATTTGTATATACATATGTAATGAGAATTTTGTACTTACATTGCCATTTAGTTTCTTACTATGTACATATATGTACTGTGAGCGTCAAAAGAAACTGTTCACCTTTATTAATTTCTTTATAATTTAAATGAATATTTTATATTTTTAATATAGCATATATCCTTCTTTCATGTATTATTATAAAATAAAATCAAAACTCTAACAACAAAAAATATAGAACAAAAACAAAAAACCTTCTGATTTCAAGCGTCAAAAGAAACTGTACAACTCTTATGGATAATAAGCGATTTTACAAAAAAAAAAAAAAAAAATAACCGTTATTTTTGTGATTTGTTATAGTACGATATTTATAGTTATACTAACTGGTTATAAAAATTATTAATTGATTTGACGTTGTCACAAGAAATTCAAAAAATATGTAATTATTTTTGTACTTTTTTAATAATGGGCAAACAAACCTCAATAGACCTTCGCAAAATTGTGCTAAAATTTTACGAAAAAAGAAAAGATTTGCCAGAGATCGTTTTAATAATTAAAAGAAGTCACAACACTGTAAATAATATTTATATGTAATTGATAAATACAAAAAGTTTTAAAATTTATAAAATCGCCCATAATCTGGATGGTCAGCCAAACTAAACGCTACTCAAATACGGTCCATTGTGCGAGAATTGAGGAAAAATTCAAGAGAAAGAGCTGTAAAAATATCTGGAAATATAATACAATGCACTAGTATTTCTGTTAGTGCCAGTACAACAAGCAAAGCACTACATGCAAATGGACTGTATGGACAAGTTCAAAGAAGAAAACCGTATATTTCGGTAATCAATCAACGTCGAGAGTTTACGAAAAGTCAGTCAATATATTCTGGATGAATGTATTTTTCAGTGGCTAAAGTAAATTTGGTAAGAAATAGCCGGATTAAATTTGGACGACGAAAAGTTCTGAATTTGCCCAGCAAAATGTAACGTCTACAGTGAAACACGGTGGTGGTGGTGGTTCTGCAGCCAATGGTGCAGGCAATTTGGTATTCATAAAAAACACTATGAATAAAACATATTTATTTAATGTCATATTTAATGTCAGAATTAAAGTGGGCGTGGCTAAAAATATTTTGAATACTTTAGGTTATTGTTTGAGCTCTAAATATGAACTGATATCAATTTCAAGATTATATGACTTCTGGTTTTACCGTTATGAGATGTTGCCTATAAGCAACATTGAGCCATGGTGATACATTTGAAAACTCAAAGGAATATTGATAATTAATTGTTTTTTATTAATTTTGGATACATTTTATGTGTGGTATGAAACAAAACAGTTTTTTTGTGGATTACAACATAAGTGTACCTTACATTTGGAGCATTTTGATTTTGGAATCCCAGTATGGCATAATCTATACCTTCCTTTTGCTCACCATTGAACCCAATGACCGGCTTGATCAAGACGAATAGATTTTGGAGGTTCGGATATGTATGATCGTTTTCCTGACGACGAAACGTTTGAAATATTAGATGATGCTGGAGAAGCCGGTGACGATGAACCTGATTCCAAGCTTGAAAGTGCTGCCGATGGACGACCTCTTTTGCGTTGGTTTACTGGGGTGATATCAGACGCGTGTAGAAGATCATTTGCTATCATCATTTGAAAGTTCAACAATGATATATGTTTCGTGTTCCCTCTTGATTTTTTATATCCCTTCTATACAGCAGCCAGCCATTGACTACTGCTGCGTTGATGCACCAGTACACAATACGCATATACCATTTCTTGGAACGGTGGTTGATTTTATATAGCTCTAATAACATATCAGCTAGGTCTACGCCTCCCATATGCTTGTTATATCAGCCAACAATAGCAGGTCTAGGTATATCCACGTACTTTTTTTCTTTGCGACACCAGCGTTTGCATTCTGAAACTGGATTTTCAGCTATATAATTAGAGATAAGTATAACGCTCTTGTTGTCGTACCAGCGGCAGGCAACTAAATTATGTGTTGCTTCAAATTTAAAATCATAGGATCCACGACCTTTTTTCTTGAGTTCCTTTTCATTCATAAGGCAACAGTTTTTCATTCGGTTGCTTCGAATTGTTGCTGCTGCTAAAATACCTTTTTCTTTTATAGTTCTTGTTTGGTGGAATATTTGAGGCTAAATGTAACACAATATCTGATGATATCCCTAATCCAAAAGACGGACATGTTCCTTCTCCTACATAGAGACTAAAATCGTATACGATACCTGAAACTCCAGCTCTTGTAAACATTTTAAAGCCCCATTTATTGGGCTTCATTGGTAGGTACTGTTTTAAATTGTGACGTCCTTTATATTTAATCATTTGATCGTCAACACTCTGGTATTCCTCCTGATCTATTCTGTTGCATTTTTCCTTCATTTTATCCAGTAGTGGACGTATTTTATATAGTTTATCAAAACAAGGTGATCCGCGTTCCGGCTGTTAAGTATTATCATTCAAATGAAAAGATTCTTTGATTTTCTCAAAACGTGGTCTTTATATGGAATCTGCAACAGCTGATAACCTAAAGTTAGGTATCCAAGCCATTCTCAAATTCGGAACTTGTATAACGCCTAAATAAAGCAGAACACCAAAGAATCGTCTAATTTCGAATGGCAAAAATTTCGTTTTTCGTTGGCCAAAATTCTGTAACTTTTGAACCGATCAAAATATTGAAATAATTTTTTTTAATGGATAGATATTTAGCTCAGCTTGATTCAGTTTTAATTAAATTAAAATTGATGGAGGACTTTTTAAGGAATTCGAGGTCAAAGTTGAACATTTTAATTTTTTTAACTTTCAGAGGAAAATATGGGTTTATTCTGTGTGTAATATAGTAAAATATCCCTCTAAGATCCACAAAAGTATATATATTCTTGATCAGTGATGAAATCTAAGACGATATAGCTATGTCCGTCTGTCCATCCGGCCGTCCGTCCATTCGCCTGTCTGTATGAACACGATTCAGTCTAAACGAAAAGAGCTAGACCCTTGAAATTTGGTACATATATATCTTGAAGGGTAGGGCAGGCTAAGTTCGTAAATGGGCCAAATCGGATCAGGGGGAAAAAAATTCCCCTAAGAAGAACTAAACCAACCCCTGAAAAACTACACATTTTTACAAGTTTTTTTGTAAATTTGTTAAGCAAATGAAACATTTTATGTCAAAGAAGGTTCAAGGTCTTTACCCTGGAGCCAGAAAATTATAAAATTTATTTTTGGACCCCGCCCCCTTTTTGTGGGCGTTTATATAGCATATTATATGCAAATAGTGTCAATAATTAACAAATTGTATTACCTAAGCCTAGATTGCATAAAAAATTAATTTTTAAGCTTTCATGACGAATGGAAAATGTACTCGGATCTTCTGCGCTACCTTCACCTCAACCCCCGCCCCCCCAAAATTTTTTTTTTTTTTGGTTAAGCAACAAGTAAATATAATTTTTATTAATTTGACTTAAATATTAATTGCAAATATTCCATATTTTGTTCTGTGCTATTTCTGTTCTTTAGTAGTTTTTTGGCTTCTTCATCTAAATCCCGATGGTCCACTTTCCATTGATTTCGAATACTGGATATGAACGGATCTGACGTTGCCAATAATATATTAAATAGATCTTCATTTGTTGAATTCCGTGAAATTTTCCTAGTATTGTGCTCTCTATAAAATATGTAATCCTTGTTCCTTTTTTCCTGAGCCTCCTCTGATAGATCTCCAAGTGCCACCAAATGATATTTAATGACGTCTTCAACATGATAAAGGATTTTGTGAACTGTTGCAGACATATTTCTCCATGGGTAGTTAGTTGTATATATTTTTGCAGTTTCCTTAGCATAATCTCCAAATTTTCTGCAGTCAATTTCTTTATTGCACGCAAGTACTTCTAGTATTATTTTAAATCTGAATCTGATTATTGTTATAAAATTGTTTATGACTTTGGTTGACCCTAACATTTGATAACAGGTAAATTTAGAAAGAGATCATATGCTTCCTGTAGAGCCCATTGTGATAATTTTATTACTTATTTTTTGCTGATCAAAACAAAGCCATTAAACCATTTCGAAGGTATTATATTATTTTTTTTTAGTTATACGTAGCCTAAACTAAAAAAAAATAAACTTTTAGGCAAAAAAGTGAAAATTTAATACACCATTGTATATGAATTTTTTTTTGAGTATTTTCATTAAATGAAAAAAGTGTTCTACAGGCGGCTCGTGGCGGGTGCAAAAGTATATATAACCTTAAAGAGGACACTTTCACCTTTCTCGTGGTTGTATACGTTTCTTGTTCCCTTTTGTTCCCTAGAAGTTCTATTCCACTAAAGTTTAAATTTGAGGAAAATATAGTAGTTTCATAAATATTTCATAACGCCCCTAATATTAAACGCTAGAGCTGTGTCTACTTACAACAACTAAAGACAATAATCCTACCAACATTATAAAAAAAACCGCAGACCATTATCGATGATAGCTTGCGAGTAGTAACCATTTAATTTTGATAAAAAACCAAAGAAAAACACCTTTTTCTGAATTAAAAAAAGGAGAGTTTGACAGCATGCCACGCCCACAATTATCAATATTTTAACATAATTTTTTGGCTACCTTAATTTGGATATATTAACTACAAAATGACGTAAAAATTTTAAAAATCGGTGACAACAAAAAATTTACTTTTGGCCAACGAAAAACGATTTTCAGCGACTGTGCGCCTTTAGTTTGCATCGAATACAGATTTGTTTCGTGACAAATCTTGTTTATTATTTCATCATCGAAGAATTCACTAAAGTAGTTTATTGGCTCTTTGACTTCTCGATAAACTGTATCTTCTTTCCAAGCACTTTCAAAATCAGGTAGGCCGGCGTTCTTCCATCTCAAACTCTCCAGATTGATTTTTTCAAAACTTTCCCTGGCGATGTTTTCTGTATCTCCAACATTTTCAACTTCTTGATCAGCATATACGTCTACTCCAACAATCCCGGAAATCAAATTTACTTCAACGTTTTCTCCACTCCACTTTTCATTACCTGACCAATTGTTTCTTCAATGACTCTCTCCAAATTCGAATCATATAACTCTGCAACTTCCTCTTCCACTTTCTTTCAGAATTATTCCAATCGAAATTCATTATTTGTGTTATTTCTAGTTCTGTGAGACCTTTTGGACGCATCTCTAAAAGAATGAAATATAAAATATTACTACTACTATGGACAAATGTTGCCTATAAGCAACATTGTGTTCATAAAATTCCTGACATCGAATAAAAAACTTTTTTTTAGTTTTGCAAACTTTATTTAATTTTCTTACCTGTTATTTATAATAAAATATACTTTTTATAAAAAATTTCTTGCGTATATAGTTTTTATTTAAATTTTTTTAAAAACAATTATTTACACTTTTTTTTCACACGTCAGCACACGATTTCAACTACTTTTCAACTAAACACTTGTTAAGCTTTTAAAAATGTTACTTCATAAAAGCATGCTCATACACCTTACCTACCGTAAGAAAAACCGTTAGCAAAAATAACAACAACTATAGAAACTATGACTAGAAATATACAATGTTGCCTATAAGCAACATTTGACGTTATAGGGTTAACTCAACATTTTAAAAGGCAACTTGGTAGAGAGCGTCGAAGAATTGAGCTTTGATCGCACTTGGGTCTATCAGCAAGGCAACGATCCCAAGGACACTGCTAAAATGGTAAAGAATAGCTGGGTCATCCCCCAGTCTCCCGATCTCAACTCCATTGAACATTTGGATCGGCAAATAAGAAAAAAGGGATATTAAAAGCAAGGACTCTCTCAAATCAGCGATAATGGAGAAATACTAGAAGAATTCTAGCTTAAAGGCTGTGATAAAATCAAATGGCAATCATACTAAATACTAATTGTTTTTTTGTTGTCATTTAAGTAATATTATTATTTTAATATAGTTTGTTTTGTTTATGTTCTATGTTTTTTGTTGTTGTTAGAGTTTTGATTTTCTTTTTTAATAAAACATAACTATTGTCAACATTGCATAACTATTGTCAAACAAATTTTTGGGTCAATTATAAAGCTGAAAAATTTAAAATTTTATACTTTCGATACGTTTTCAATTATATCCAAACTATCTGTAATAGCCAGGGCTGCTAGGTAAATTTTAGAAATAATCGTCAATTTCCAGATAAAAATTTAAAAATTCGTCTTTTCAGCTATACAAAATCGTTAAAAGTTATCTAAGTTAACTTTTAACGCGACATATATAATATATACTGAAATCAAAACATTTTCTTACGCTTTAAACACATAGATGACGGCGGCTACACGACTACAAATTCTGTTGGCTCAATTGTCGCAGTATAGTCAGCTACTTATAATCAAGACGACAGTTACTTCGTAAACTCTGACATTGTTGTAGAAATATATAATTTTCTCCTATATTAAGAAAATAACTTAAAAAAAAAAAAAATATATATATATATATATATATATATATATATATATATATATATTTCTCTAAAACCTTTGGCATGTAAATGAATATATAATTTTGTGACATTTTCTTTTGTTGAAATAATAAAATTGTCGCATACCAAAATAGAAAATACCCTAATTTGACTACTGCCACAACAGCGGCCGTGTGCTTTGATGACTTGAAAATAATCGTTTTACTATAAATGTGTGTATTTTATTTTTAACAGTCTGTACAGGGTAGCCTGATGTAGTCTATTTGTTTAATGCATTAACTTTAATTTTAAATTTAAAATGTATAAAAAGGATCTAGAGTTTGAAGGATCGTCAAATCTGGAAGCCATGGTAATAGCACATTCTGAAAGTAATTGATTTTTTAAGTTATTACATTTAAAAAACAAACTCATTGTGATCGCAGTTCACATCTCTTTTTTTGCCATTTATCGTTTTAAATTAAGCGTAGTCGTTACAAAGACAATTTATTTTCATATGTATGTATGTATGTATATGTATGTATGTATGTATGTATGTATGTATGTATGTATGTATGTATGTATGTATGTATGTATGTATGTATGTATGTATGTATATCTATGTATTTATGTATGTGAACAGTGAACATCTTTTCGTTATGAATACAGCTGTTAATAATTACTTTTAGTTTTTTTAATTCGAAAAAAAAACTTTCAGCTGAATATTTATTTATTTTCAAATAAATACAAATTCGGTCAACTTCGATAACTGATATTCCGAATCAGATTTATTATTTCCCATAGATGTCGGTTTTTTCGGGTGTACAACTATTTGTTGATCATGTTTTCAAAATCCAATCAAGCTCTAACCATTTTTCTGAAATTTGATCTTCATGGAGATTGGTTAATTTGACTAATGTTTCAGCCAAAATTGCACTATAAGAATGTGATTACTAAAAAAAAATTTTTTAAACAAACTATATACGAGTATGTATGTATGTAAAACTTTTTTGAAAAAACATATTTTTTTACTTTTCGAGTATAACTTAAAAAAATCAGAATTTGTTGCTTACTCTCTTCTGAAAAAATGAAGCTTTTGAGATGCCAAACAAGTCTTCTAAACAATGTTTAACAATCTGAATACTTCTACGTCCTCTAAAATGGCCCCAAAAGTGCATATTTTTTGTATGGCAGCCCAATGTTAAAATCGTCACACGCATAACAATAACAAAAAACTCTGATTTTTTTTTTAAACTTATACTCGAAAAAGTAAAAAAATATGTTTTTTTCAAAAAAATTTTTTTAGAAAAACTCTCGGAAAACACGTTTTTTTGAAAAGCTTTGTAAAAAAAATTTCTTCGGCAGACTATCAGCTACAACTTTGTCGAAGACAGTTTATGGTTATCATTAAAACTGGAGGACACACGCAGACATAAACTGCTTGTGTTGCAATATGATGTCGCAATACAAGTTCATAAAGGTTCAATGTTCTTAATTTAGTGTCATACTTAATTATTAGGGGTGTTAACTCCTCCCCGTTTAAATATTAGCGTCCCGCTGATTAGACTTATTTCTCGATGGTAATTTCAGGTACTGTGCTGACTGGGAATTTAAGTTCTCCGAATATCTTCTTCCATAGGACGACAATTACACCCGCAGTTATGGCTAGTAAAAGGTAACCAGTTATGTGTGACCAAAATGAAAGGTTTAAATGGTATCTTAAATATCCAATATTTTCAGTATTTTTTTCATGGAGTTCATGCAAGAAGTTAACGTCAAATTTACGTTCTTTTTCATATATGTTGGCAACCAAGGGCGGTAGTGCTTGTATACTGGTAATTATTTCATTTGTAAATGTCCTGTTTCCAATTTCTATTGATTCATTAAAATATTTTATTAAAAATGTACCTTCTAGGCTCTTATTATTTTGTTGAGAATAAATGACACCATTGAAATTTGTGACAAATATAAGGTCATCTTCCAGTTGTTTTACCACAACCTCTTTGTAAGAAAGAAAGGTGCAATTTGCATTGATACCTCTTAAGATTTTGGAGAGGTAGTTTTCGTCCTTGAGTTTTTTAATTACAAATATTTTTAATCTACAAATTGTTCTGTTGTGCAACTATCCTTGATACCATACACATTTTCGTGATTCAGAAGAACTGCATTATATTTTAGATCGAGTTGCCTGTTCTGGATTATGGCTGCTTTTGCAGTAATTTTATCAAATTTCTTTGGGTTCACCTTCGGTATAGAGAGAATATACAGTAATGATGTACCATTAGAGAATATAGTTGATTTTCCATATTCGACGGCTTCAATCTCATTACTGTATGGTTAGTTATTCTTCTAATAGAACGGACGTGTTTTTTTTAGCTCGCAAAAAACGTATAAAACAAACAAAAGTTAGTGAGTGAATTTAAAATAAACACAAACAATAAAACCTGTTTGATACAGAACAACAAAGTTGTTGTATTTTTTTACTCTTGTTTACAACCGCATTACTAGTTGAATAACACACTGTGTAATTTTTTAAGTCATGGTAAAATAACCATATACGGACAACACTACGTCATAAAAGACCAAAAAAAAAAGACCCCTGTCTCCCAGTTTTGCCCAAAGTCCTCCAGGTTTTTTTTTATGGGTCCTCAAAGATGTGGGGCCTCGATGTCATTTTTGCAAAAAAATGATCATTTCCTCAAGCTCATATTTTGCAAACCGTTTGAAATTTTGATATACTCTCTGGGGCAAACTTGTAGCTATTTTTTATTTTTTTTCCGTGTAGCGCTGTGTAATAAGACAAACCAAATATACAGTGCGAGGGTTCATTTATGAGTCACTCGAATTTAAACATTCTTAATAAAAGTGCGAACGTAAGCAGTAGAAATGCTTACGTTACGATAAATGCCGATGAAAACAGCAAAATAACCAAAAACAAAAAAACTGATTTGTTTTTAAATGCCGCACCAATTCATCGCACACGTTCTTGCTCGCCATTGTTGCTAAGTAGTGACAATAAAATAAAAGTAAATAAATCATCGTTGCCTTTTGAATACAGTACGACAAAAACAATAACGGACAGTGCCCAAAAATCCAAGACTCAAGTGGGAATCGATAGCTACGAGACTGTAATGAAAAGAGGTCTTCGTAGTTAGCAGCAATGTCGAAAGTACATAAAGAAAAGGACGGAATAAGTTTCCAAATTCGTTTTGCTATCTTAGATAGTGAATCAAGTGAACCTAAAACGGTACCCAAGTCGTTCAAACCACCTCCAATATATTTAAGGGAGAAAAATTCAAACGAGTTAATAAATAAACTGATTTCACTGATTGGAGAGAATTCTTTTTATGTAATTCCCATTAAGCGTAATAACATTGATGAGACAAAAATACAATTCATTGATGAAAGCAGTTAGCGTAAAACTGTAAACGATTTTGAAAGCTACAAAAAAATGTTTATACCTATCAGCTGAAGAGTAGCAAAGGTCTACAGGTAGTCATTAAAGGCGTAGATGCATACGTTAATTCAGCTGAAATAAGAGCTGGATCTCAAAAAGAGGGTTTTAAAATAAAAAGTATAGATAATCTCCGAAATAGAGAACGTGTCCCCCAACCGCTATTTCGAGTTGAACTGGAACCTGGAGATTTAAGATTAAAAAAAACGAAACGCACCCTATATACAATCTAAGGTATCTATTGCACCGCAAAATCGCAGTAGAGGAACCATATAAACTATCAGGACCCGTCCAGTGCCTAAACTGTCAAGAATATGGTCATACTAGGGCTTACTGTAAGCTGCCTTCTGTTTGCGTTGTGTGTGGTAAGCAGCATTGTTCCGCTCAATGCGATAAGTCAAGGGATGAAACGAAGGTTAAAAAATGTAGCACACTGCCAACTACAGAGGATGTCCTGTTTTTTCTGTTGTAAGGAAGATGTCTCAAAAATCAAATACTCCCCCTAAGCAGAAACAATATCGACCAAATGACCATTATCCTCAGCTAGGTCAACCAACCTCCCAACATATTTCATACCCTCAGCAAGGACAACCAACCACCCAACATATTTCATACGCTGACATGCTAAAAAATAACCAAGTTAACCCGAACAAACTTTTGCACCCGGAACCTAGAGACCAAACACCTTCGGTTAACTATAGTCGTCTGGAAGGAACCATTAAGACATTAGTAGGAAGATCTGGACCCAACTCCACAATCAGATTATTCTTTATGGAGTGCATGTCGAAACTTTAAAAGACCAGTCGTACGTAAGCCTCCATTGCGAACTTCTTGTGGAGGCTCGGCAAGAAATGATACCGAAAAAGGCAATTTATTTGTTGGACATTTGCAGAAGGTTTTCACCCCTAATGTATGTAATCTGGTTAACATCTTATTTTCTTTAACCAAAAAAAACGTATTTTATATGTTTCCCACGTATTTAAATTAAAACACTTCAACAATTTTAAAACACTCATATTTTTGGCATTGTAAAATCGTCACTTTTTAGGAAAAAATCGTCAAATCGGAATTTTGCAATTTTTTGGACCAAAATCGTCAACATGACAATAAATCGTCAAATCTGGAAACAAACTCATTCTGATTCGCAGATCTCTTTTTTAACCGACTTCATTTTCATTTATCCTTTTAAATTATGCTTGGTCGTTACAAAGACAATTTATTTTCTATGTATGTATATATGTATGTATGTATGTATGCATGCATGTATGTATGTATGTATGCATGCATGCATGTATGTATGTATGTATGTATGTATGTATGTATGTATGTATGTATGTATGTATGTATGTATGTATGTATGTATGTATGTATGTATGTATGTATGTATGAATACAGCTGTTAATAATTACTTTTAGTTTTTTTAATTCTAAAAAACTTTCAGCTGAATATTTATTTATTTTCAAATAAAATTTAAAGCAACATAGACATGAAATTATAGTTTTTAATTTTCTAGAAAAGATAAAAATTCGGTCAACTTCGATAACTGATATTCCGAATCAGATTTATTATTTCCAATATAAGTCGGTTTTTTCGGGTGTACAACTATTCGTTGATCATATGTTTTCAAAATCCAATCAAGCTCTAAACATTTTTCTGCAATTTGGTCTTCATGGAGGTTGGTTAATTCGACTAGTGTTTCATCCAAAATTGTAGTATAAGAATTTCCAATTAGATGAAATGCATTCTCCAGTGTGATTGCTAAAAATAAAAAAAAATATTTACTGTTTAATTGTTTCTCTTAATGTTTTTTTCAAGACGACTAAAGTTGACGGATGAAGTTAGTTAGTTCTATTGTATTTTGAAATTTTGTGTCGGTGCGCGGTTGGGAACCAAATATCTTCCTTTTCATGAAAGAAAGCTCATAAAATACCTGATTATTTTTAATAAAAGTGGACAAATTATAATTTTTGTGTAATTGAGTTTCTATATAATAAATGACTGTATATATCCAAAGATATTCTGTTAAAAAATGTTTATCCTTCTTGAGTTAGTAAAACTTTATTCTTTTGTGTTTTTAGTTAATTCGTAAAATAAAAACAATCAAGTTAGAGTGCAATCTTATATACCGTTCTCGGCAAAATGATGTAAAATATTGCCTTACTCTGTTATGTTTCCAATTTGGCAACATATTATATTAGCTTTTTACTCTTATGGTTTTCAACTTCTGTTGTACAATTGTAATATAAAAATGAATAAATGATTTGGGGAAAATTTGATTTAATGGCGAAACTTAGATACTTCTGTGAACTTTCGTATTGTCGCTAGTTTTTAGCTTTGTATTGTTTAAAAATATATCGATTTTTTGGTAATATAACTTTTTTATAAATTTTAGTTAGTCAATGCAGCAAAGCTAAAACAATACAACCATACAACCTCTGTTTATAGCCATACAACATACAAAAAATAATACAATAACACAAAAAATAATACAATAACACAAAAAATAATTTAGTGAAAATGTGATAATTTAGTGAAAATGTAATTTTTAAGTAAAACTTCACATCTTTTCGTAATCAAGAGTTTGTGTTCAATTGAATCCTCGCTCCGGAAAGACCTGAGTTACAATCGGCAATGTATCAACCGGAAGTTTTTTTATGTGAGCATAACATGCCGGCAACTTTGCTCAAAACACTATTAAATATAGCTGTTGTAGAACAAAACTCAGGTCTACAAATCTGGATTTGTTCTGTGTATGACTTCTGCATAACGCGGTACATATGCTTAGTCAAGTGTACAGTTTGTAATAATTTGTACCACTTGTGGTTAGATCACCTCAACAACCATTAAAATTCTATCTGGATCGTCTAGAAGTAAAAACCTCGCAGCTATAGGCTTCAACGATACCCAACATACATATGCATAAAAATGCGCCCAATTCTTCTGCAGACAAACTATTGAACATATTACCTCGCAGAATCGGTCCAAAAGAGCAATAATAAGGATAACCAATAATCTCAAACGTTTTGCTTCACTCTCAGTGAATGAAGTAATACTATCTGCAAAGCAAAACACTTTAATACAGGTACCATAAATAACAGTTATCGTTTTAAAAAAATTATTTTAAAACAGTTATTTTGAGAATTAAATAAAAAAAATCCATCTAAAACAGTTATTTTTCAACGTAAAAATAGAAACTCAAATTAAAGTTAAAAACAAAAATAATTTTATTTTGCAGTCATAAAATAATAATTTTTAGGAGTTTTATTTTTTTCGAAAAAAAAAACTCTTTTTATGTAAATTGATAACCAACACAATCACCTTCAATTTCAATTGAATTAATCGTCATTAAAATAATGTAGGTTTTTAATTTGTTATTGTTTGATTACGATCTTCACCGGCTGTTTTCCCATTTTCATCGCATTTTTCCGACACATGTCGGAACAAGAAAGCGAAGACAATGAGTATGAGGTTGAAAAAAATTTTCTTGGACTTTTTTTTCTTTGGAATGAAAAAAATACATTATCCATATTCAGAAATTGGTATCAAATATTAACAGTTGGTTCCTGCAACCCAGGGCAGCGTGGAAACAAATTACGCAAACGAACAAAGTAAGTTTTATTTTTTGACAAAAAAAAAAAAAAATGAAACTCCTCAAAAATATTTTCTTTTCATAATTTATTTATTGTATCTTCAGTATTTTTCAACTAACAATAATTACTCATATCTTAAGTCTAAAATAAAAATATACTTTTTAAGTCCAGCCAGTGCTAGACAAAAATAATGTTTGTTTCACGGATTTTGCAACCATTTGCGGTCATCCCTCTAATGTACGGCCAAGGTTTATTCAGCATGTTACGGATGGGATTCAAGCCTCTTTAGATATGTGACTGCCTGTTTAGCTATTTCTGCTTTAACTGATGGCATGTTTAGGTCTTTGTAGATGTTCGAATTTTTTATATACCAGGGAGCAGAAGTAATCATACGGAGTATCTTATTTTGGCGCCTTTGAATTTTTTCTACATTGATAGCTGAGGCAGTGCCCCATAACTGAATCCCATAACACCAAATTGGTTTGAGGATCGACTTGTACAGTAGAAGTTTTTAATTTCATTTGTGTTAACTTGAAATCTATGTCGCTTTTCCAAGTAAGGCGACGGTCAAGATGTATACCCAGGTATTTAACATCTGAAAGCTGTGATATCATTTGGTTATTTATGCGAATAGGAGGACATGAGTTCCTACGCAGTGTGAAAGTTATATGAGTACATTTTTGTTCATTCACTTGTATTCTCCATTTTTCCAAATTGAGTATGGAGTCTTGTAAATGTTATGATGCTACTTGGGTGCTTTCATGAATACTTAAGAAAGCTGTATCATCAGCAAATGTTGATGTGTGCACTCGGGTGCTAATTGGCATCTGATGTGTACAGTAATTATAAAATTGGTCCCAAAATGCTACCTTGGGGAACTCCAGCTTTAATGAGCTGTGGCAAGCTTAAAAAATCACCTTCTTTTAGTAAAAACTTGCGATTCGTTAAATAATCTTTTAAGAGCTTATAAAAGTTTTCGGGCAAGTTCAGCTTTAACTTAAATATTAGGCCTTCATGCCAAACCTTATCGAATGCTTGAGAAACGTCGATAAAAAGCGCAGAACAGGGGGGTTACCGCGTATTTGGATTCGAAAGAAAACCTTTTCGAAACACAATGTATAAGTCATACAAATTCGAATGATTTTGTTCTCGAATCGAGTTACGCGGTAACCCCCCAGTACTTTTTTTCTTCAAAGGTATTTTTAATTACATTACATTTAGTAATCTGTGTGTTTGTTGGATCGTACTATGTTGTTTTCTAAAGCCGAATTGATGGTTCGGAATACATTCAGCTTAGTTATTAATATTCTCTCAAACAACTTTGACATGTTTAATAAAAGGCTTATAGGTCTGTATGATTCTACTTTTGTATGGTCTTTTCTTTATTTAGGAATGATATTAATCAAAGAGACCTTCCACTCTGTGGGAAAGTACTCAAAACGTAAGATGGCATTAAAAATAAAAATAATGATTCTGAGACCTATACGGGGTAACTCAAATAACATCTTGTTTGTTACTTGTTTTATCAACACCAGGGGTTTTTTGGTGTTTAAATCCCGTAAGGGTACTTCGGCACTAGTCTCTACTGGTGGATTTTTCGAATTTTTCTTTTTTGAGCCAAGAGCCGCTCGACATCTACAGAATAAATTTTATTGTATCTGGATGATTGTCGGGTTACTGTTGCATGTTGAGCTGCTGATTTAAGGTGTTCTTAGAGGTATATTTTCAGAACAGTGAGTACTGAGATAACGGGTGGTCCATTACGAGGTTCCCTACTTTTTTAAAGAAAAAAACACAGAAAATTTAAATTTAATGGAGAATGTTTATTATCATTCTCCATTAAATTATTTAGACTTTACATATTCCCACAGGAAAAAGTCTAACGGTGTGATATCACACGATCTTGGTGGCCAATCGACCGGCCCAAAACGTGAAATTATGTTCTCACCAAAATGTTCTCTCAATAAATCCATTGATTGATGCGATGTGTGGGAAGTGGCGCCATCTTGCAGAAACCAAATATCGCCAAGATTACGAGCTTCAATTTAAGGCATCAAATAGTAGGTTATCATGGCACGATAACGGTCGCCATTGACGGTTACGTTCTCACCAGCATTATTTTAAAAGAAATATGGACCGATGATTTCACCGGCCCACAAACCACACCAAACCGTTGTTTTTTCTGGATGAAGTGGCAGCTCTTGAATCTCTCCAGGTTACTCTTCGTCCCAAATGTGGCAATTTTGCTTGTTTACATACCCATTGAGCCATAAATGGGCCTCATAGCTAAACAAAATTTGCCTCGAAAACGTCGGATCTTCTTTGATATTTTCAAGAGCTCACAAAGCGAAGCGATTCAGGCGTACGTCTTTCGATTATGAAATGCCGAACAATATTAAACAAAAATAACATTTCAGCATGGTGCATGGAACCATAGACTATTTATTTAGTCTTTCTTACGTACAAAAAATGCCAGTATTCTTTTTAGCAAAACCGTTACATTTTACGTTGTAAGCTGTAAGGTACTAATTTTATAATTAAAGGTAAGTATTAGTTTTATGTATTATACAATTAATTTTTTTTATTGATATTTTATAGTATTATTAAATATGAAATATATTGAATTAAATAAAAATATATATGGCCCAACAGTATACTTTATTACACATTCCATTACATCTTATTCCACTTTTCCCACTAATTGCTGATCTGCATTTACTGCATTCAGCCAAATTTTGTTTTTTAACCAATTAATTAATTTATTTTATGTTTATTTTGTCTTTATTTAGTTTCTGATTGAATATTTCAATGTCTTATTGTTACTATTTATTTTTATCACTATTATTTATATAAATTTTTAAGTTTACATTAAGAGCTTAACTTTTAATCGTTTTGAAATTTAAGTACAGTTGACTCAAGAAGTAAGTGCTCATCTTGAGTTGAATTAATCACGTCCATGTTTTAAACCAGCTATAGTTTTGGAGTTTATATTTAATGTTTGAAACATTTTTTGCTTAAATAGACAGTTATTTTTTTCGTAAACAAGAATTTATTGGCGGTGAGCACTCACGTATTGAAGGCAGAAGTCAGTACCATTTTTATTTCTATTTTCTAAGTCTAAGTTTTAAAATGAAATTTGTAAATTTATAATTTTAATAAAGTTAATATAAGCTATAAAAAATATAAGTTGATCAACAAAATCATATTTGATTTTTATATAAAATGTGATTTAAAAAAAGTTTTAAGGTTGAGCACTCACTTCTGAGTCAACTGTAGCTACTCTCAATTGTAGCAGCCTTAGACTTATCTTAGGCAGTTAACACGGTTGACAACTCTTTGCTGATTAATGTCAATAACAACCCAACTATGTCAAACGCTGGGTTGCCAACTATTTAAGTGGCTGACAAGCGTTTGTTGAGTTTAGAGGCCAGAAGAAAAAATATAGCAAGATTAAAATGGGTGTGCCACAAGGAGGTGTACTGTCACCTATACTGTTCAACATTTATCTTTCTACACTTCCTGAACCACCACAATATGCCAAGATGGTATCTTATGCAGATGAATGCACCATCTATTCATCTGGTGTTAAAATTGAAGACATAAATTACTCGGTATTTAGCCACCATCTCAAAATTTTTACAGGAACGTAGACTTCAGCTATCACCCTCAAAGTCTTCGGTGTCTCCTTTCACTTCCTGGACTAAACAAGTAAGGATGGAATTAAACATCTCTATCGAAGGTCGTTGTAACCCTGCGGTACAAAACCCAAAAATTTAGGCGTGGTCTTCGACAGTCTCCTTGACTTCGCTTCGCACGCCACCTATATTAACCAGACAATGAAATCTCGGAACAAAGTCCTAAAAGCTCTTGCACGCACCTATTAGGGTATGACTAAAGAGACCATAATAACAACTTTCAAAGCAATTGTCCGCTCTCCCTTTAATTATGCTGCTGACGACCTCGTTCCTCAGCTAGACCAAATGGCGAGTTTTACAAACTTTACAAAATAATGTCAGAATCACTAATATAGATCACCTTCTTGGGGAGACCAGGATACTGCCGGTCAGGCAGCATAATGACCTATTGACTAGGCAATTCCTAGTGGCATGTCACCTGCCCACCCTCCCTAACCATGAAGTGGTCATTCAGGATCCATCTTCCCGTCACAAACGGCAGGACTTTCGTAGCTATCGCATTGACATTCGGGATATCATTTCTCTTTTAGTTCCTATAGAACTACCCTATGATGCAAAATTAAGAACCGGACGGTGCTACCATAAGCGTATAGTTCCCGCCACTTCAAATCACTGCCCAGCCTGTCTACAAAGCCCTCATGACACGGTGCATTCATTTCAATGTTCTAACAGGCCTACGTATCTGCGCCCCATAGACCTGGTTAAAACCGATTGAAATTACGCAATTTCTCCAGCTCCAAGTTCCAACCACGTGACAATTTTCACAATAATTAATAGATATACATTAAATCTTTTCAGGAAAAAACTTCGGACAGCACTAGAGCTGTTACAGCAACAAATTTTTGCGCTTAAGAGATGATATGATTGATATTCTTTCTTAAGGACATGTTTAATGTTATCTTAGGTGGAGATTTCAATGATTACCATTCTCTTTGGGGCGACATACTTGACTCTCCTCAATATGAGTTTTTTTTTTTTTTTTAATGGTGATTCTATCATCTTTCTTCCACACTTATTACTGATATGGGTTTTTTCTTCCTTATCAATCGATTGTTGCACTTGTCTAATGTTTCTGGTGGTTCGCATAATTTTTCTATAATTATAAGTTTAGAGCTGTTTCTATTGCACAAAAAAATTTTCTTTCGAAACATCACCTTTTAAATAATATATCCAAATTAGGAAATTTCTAATGCTACCTTCAAGTCAGGGACACTTATTACCAAGGCTTTGTAGGACGATTCGCTGCTTCGTTTTTCAGAAAACATGTTGCTCAAGAAAAAAGCTCAAAAATATCCAACTCAGGTGAATCGTAAGTAATTTGTTGTTGCTAGAAAAGCTAGAAGTTAGATCTAAAAGAAAATAGATGAGATCAATAGTCAATTGAATACTGCGTCTGCAATGCTACGAGAGCTTCGGTAACAACTGCTCTTATCTGCAACATTTCGTAAATCAAGTTCTTTCCAAAATCTAGATCATTTTTCCTACACTATCAAATAGTAATTTATACCATTTACATACAAAGAAATATAAGATGTTTTTAACTCTATGATGCTTGCCTCTACCGGACGCATTGATCGTGAAAACTATTTCGATCTGCATGTTTTTGGTAGACGTGTTAATTTGAACATGAATCTTTTAATAGATGGCTGACCTATTATTCAGGTTTACTTCCTTGAGGTTCTTGGTTTGACTATCAAACACACCTTGAGAGTAAATTATCATTATGATCAAGTGGTGTTTATATTAGCATGATTCAAGGGATACTATTGATATATGTTAATTTTTTAATATGCATGGCAACTCAGAAAACATAATTTTTTTCAGTTTAATGATACAAGAGTCAAACATCAGTGGCCAAATCACGGCATTCGATGTCGTTCGAAATTCCCATTTAAATTCTGTCGAAATTTCGATCGATATCGAACGAGTAAACCGTCGTCGTGATAACACGTATTTTGTATGCGCTCTGCAGTTTTGTACTTTCTTTTTTCTTTCTGCAATAAAATAAATAATTTTTACATTTAACTGTTCCTTTTTTAATAATCCTGATCTTAAATAAAACAATTATAAAAGTGCCAACCCAAAAACTTGCTTTTAAACAATAATAAAATAACTTAACTGATTAAAATAAACACTCTCTAAAATTAATAAATTGAAACAATAACAATTATTAAAATACTTGCCTTCAAATAAAACACAAAAACTAAAAAAAAAAAAACAAAAACTGCAATATATGAACTTTTTGCATTGTAAACAAATAACGACAAAAAGAAAATAAACGATTATTAATAATGTCTGAGAGCAGCTCCCGAAACAACAACACCCACGACAACAACATCAGCTATATTCAAAGTACAACTGATGCAACTGAAAACAATTGTAAAACTCCCAATTGTAGAGCACCTAAGAGAACCCGTGAGTCTATACCAAACTCTCTTTTTGAATACTCTATTAAAACACCTCGTTTATCGTCAAATGATTCCCCTTTTAAACTACTAAATCTGATAGATAAGAGATTTGAAAAAATGACAGACTCTATTCAAACAATCCTTAAAGAAAGCGAGAATAGAATGAAAATAATGCTTGATGAGAAATTCTTGGAACTTAAGAGTGACATATTAGATATAAATGAACGTGTAACTAAATTGGAAACAGTTGCAGACGACATAATGAGTCTTAAAACTGAAGTTCAAACTTTAAAAACTCAAATGCAGCGTCAAGAAAACTCTGTAGTTGCAACTGATTTACGCATTAATGGTATCCCGTTCAATAAAAATGAAAATCTTCTTAACATCTTTGAAAGCATTTGTCAACTAATAAATATCAACACCCCTGCAATAAAATCTATATATCGTCTTCAAAACCAGAACAACAAAAGCAATTCGTTTTCCCCTGAACCTGTTATAATGGTTAGATTATTTTCATCGTATGACAAAAACTTTGTTCTTAAAACACTTGCAGGGTTCAGAAAGAATACTGGGGCACCCCTTATGCTATGTCATATTGGACTTGGAAACGAACGTCCTTTTTACGTTAATGAGAATTTAACTTCGACAAACCATAAGATACTGCAGTCTGCATCGCGTCTTAAGAAAACTAAGAAACTATTTTCTGTATTCACCCTGCGTGGACTGGTTTACGTTAAGCTTGGTAGAGATGAAAAACCCGTTCGAGTTGAATTCATCAATGAGTTGGATGATTTAGATAATTTATTTCGCACTGATAATCCTAATGTACTTCACTAAACTTTATTATTTAAAATTTTTTTCTGTTGTAACTGATTTTGATTTGAATTTATGTTATATTATAAAATTAGTCTGTGGTCATTTATTAATTGTTATTTATTACCTAAATTCTGATGTTAGCCCTTTTAATTTATCGTTCATTGCCAAATCAATAAATTTTGCTTATGAACCAATATATAGATAATATAGTCTTCAGTTCCAAAGATGTGGGCTATAACATGCTACGTATTCTTTCCAAGCAGAGATCTGGATTAAATGTGTGCCATATAAATGCCCAGAGTTTAAATAATAAGATGGATGAATTTCGTTTTACGTTTGAAAATTCAGGAGTCGACATAGTGTGTGTTTCGGAGACATGGTTGAACGAAGCTGACCCTGATTCTCTATTTGATTTAAAAACTTTTCGATTATACCGGTGTGACAGAATATCTCGTGGAGGTGGAGTAGCCATATATGTAAGAGAAGGTATTAAGAGTAAAATATGTTGCAAATCAGATCAAAGTGACGAAATTGAATATTTATTCATCGAAGTCACGTCTTTCAACAACCAAGTTATTATTGGCTGTGTTTACAGGCCTCATAGCAGAATTTGTACAGAAATTTTTTTTCAAAATCTTCAAGATGCTTTACTGAGATATGAGAATATTATTATCTGTGGGGATTTTAATTCAAATCTTCTGGCGGAAAATCACTTAGTAAACGATATGAAAGCTATTTGGCCTATCTCCTACCAATACATTATTACCAACTTATTACCATTCTACTTCTAATTCCCTCTTGGACGTTATTTTTGTCAGCAGTGAGGATAAAGTATTATTGTATGATCAGCTCAGTATGCCGTGTTTCTCTAAGCATGATATGATGTTTTTAGCCTTTGATTTTATATTGGAAGAGATCACAAGTACCTACAGTTACTATGACTTTAAGCACTTGAGCTATGAAGCACTCAATCTTGAGTTATCCTTCATTGATTGGGAATCTATTTATTTTATGCCTTCTATTGAATGTCAACTAAATTTTCTTGAAGAAAAACTAGATCACGTTTTAAAAACAACTGTGCCCTTAAAAACAGCATCGCACACAAACAGGAGGAATGAATGGTTCAATCCAGAAATCAAAAGTGCTATCCTCAAAAGAGATAAACTTTTTGCTCGGTGGAAACGTTACAAAACAAATGATTTTCATGAGGAATACTGTAATGCAAGAAAGCTGGTAAATCGCAAAATAAAGAGCGCTAAAACTGCTTATTATTCCAGAATCTTCAGTTCTTGTTTTGACTCTAAACAAAATTGGAAAAATATACGTAAGATGGGCATTGGTAAATCTAAATCACCGGAGGAACCTAGAGTTGATGTTGAAGTTCTAAACAAAAAATTTGTCACTCTTCCACTAGTACAAATGAATAATAACTACTACGACTACAATATTGGTATTCCTGCAACGTCTATTTTATTTAGTTTTGAATGTGTTACTGAAGATGATGTTTTCTCTTGCTGTCTGGATATCAAATCAAATGCTGTTGGTTTTGACAATATCCAACCGAAATTTCTTAAACTTATTCTACCAGTTATGATTCCTTATATTACTTACACTTTTAATAATATTATCACAAAAAGCAGCTTTCCTGAGAACTGGAAGTATGCTAAAGTAATACCAATACCTAAAGCTAATGACGATTTTCGCCCAATTTCAATTCTACCATACCTTTCTAAAGTATTTGAAAGACTTTTGCATAAGCAGATCTACAAATATATTAATGATTATAGCTTAATAACTGATCGTCAATCTGGTTTTCGACCTAAACATAGCTGTATTAGTGCACTTATTGATGTTTCTGAGGAATTACGAAATAATATTGATAGTGGTCATGTTTCATTGCTTGTTCTTCTGGATCATTCGAAAGCCTTCGACATGGTTGATCATGAGATTCTCTACAAAAAGCTTGATTGTTTTTTTAACTTCTCAGCTTCTTCAGTACGTCTAATACGCTCATATCTTACGAATCGTAAACAGTCTGTATTTGCAAACAACATCACATCTAGATCGATCCAAGTTACAAAAGGTGTTCCGCAAGGTTCCATACTAGGACCATTACTTTTCACTATTTATATAAATGATTTAGCCAAACAGTTATTGCATTGCAATATACACATCTATGCTGATGATATTCAAATTTATATAAGTGCTCCTAATAAATATATTGACGATTGTGTGAGTAAACTGAACCTTGATCTTAAACGTATACATGAATGGGCAACAGCAAATGGCCTCTGTATTAATCCAAGCAAGTCAAAATGCTTAGTTATTAACAGGAAATCATCTAAACTAAGTTTTTCTCCGGAAGTAGTATTGAACAACCAAAGAATTGATATCGTAAAAAAAGCGAAGAATCTTGGCTTAATATTTAACAACACCCTAACCTGGAATGACCAAATTAATGCAGCTTCTGGTAGAGTATATGCTATTTTGCGAACATTGTGGAAAACACAAAATTTCACACCCTTGAGAATACGTATACTGCTTGCAAAGACGTATATAATGCCAACCCTGCTATACGGTTGTGAGATATTTGGAAGTAGTGATTCCACGAGCATCAGAAAAATCGAAACTACCTTTAATGCTATAATTAGATATGTGCATGGCTTAAAGAAATTTGACCATGTTACACAATTTCAAAGAAATTTATATGGAGTTACATTTACTAACTTATTGAAAATACGATCACTGATGATGTTGCACAAAATTATTTACACACGTGTACCTATGTATCTCTATAGGCGTCTTTCGTTCACTAGATCTCAAAGGTCTAATAATATACTTCATGTTAGATACCGCACATTAACATCATCATGGCAATTTTATACCAATTCTATCCGTCTTTGGAACTCGTTACCCCCAGAAATACAATTTATAAGTAAAGCAATGCATTTTAAAAGGGCTATACATTGTTTTTTTCAATAACGTCATCATTTTTTTATTTTTATTTTTAAATGTTTAATGTTATATTTATTGTTCCTAAACTTTAATTTAACCTTTTTTCTACATATTTTTTTTATTATATAATATTTTTTTTTTATATTTTGCTTTTACAAAATTCTAATTACTTTAACTAATCCTATACTATAATTTATAAGATTTAATGTCTTGTTGTATGGGATAACAAATAAATAAATAAATAAATAAATAAATAACTAAATATCGAATACCGTGATTTGCCCCCAGTTGTTGCGTAATTACAAAAGTTAAAAAATCTAGCAATTGCGGTGGAATTCACACTTCTAACTACAGGGGTTGTCCTGTTTACTCTATTGTAAAACAGTCTTCTCAAAAACTACAGACCCAAGCAGCCACAATATGTTTCAAATGCAAATTCTTCACAATTGTCTCAGCCAACCCTTCGACACGTTTCATACCCTGCGATTTTAAAAACAAATCGTACTCTAGTATATAATGCGCCACCTGAAACTAATTCAAATTCAATTTTGCACTCGGAACCGAACCAACAAATTCCCTCTGATAACTTTAGTCGACTGGAAGCAACTATTAAGATTTTAGTTGAGTCATTAAATAGCTTTATGAGTTCTATGGGTAACATGATGCAAGAATTGCTAAAAATGCAATCTATGATATTGCAGGAAGTACTTAAACCATTTACTGTTTAAAAATATGTTTCTTAAATGCAAGCGGCTTTCGACAACATAAAAAAAAACTCGAGTACTTTCTTAAGAATCAACAAATTGATTTCATGCTGATTTCAGAGACACATTTAACAAGAAATACTTTTTTTTTATCAATGGCTATATATTATATGACAGTGAAGACCTACGTGGCATTATAATATACGGTGTGATTTTTTTAAGGACTACCTTCAAGCAACAAACATCTGCATTGGAGAATTTTAATAAAACTTAAATTTATTCACTTCCTAGATTTGAAATATCAGAGAGTCAGTATAGCGACTTCTATAAATCACTAGGTACCTGTTTCATAGCACCAAGCGACTCGTTTGGGTTCTCAAGAGTAATTACTCTAAAAGGTTGTGTTTTATTTGAGATTAATTATGGTGTGCATGTAGAAACCTCAAAAGACCAGTCGTACGTAAGCAGCCCTTACGAAATTCTTGTAGTGGCTGGACAAGAAATGATACGGAAAAAGGCGAACTATGTGTTGGTCATTTAAAAAATGTGTTTATTTCAAATGTCTCGACTGATATAGCTGAGCTGCCACCTGTCGTCGTTAGTCCGGCTGTTATCCTAAGGTTTGAACTTCGGGATATTAAAAGGGCAACAACTGATTTAAACACCAAGAAATCTCCTGCCATTGATAAAACTATTAGCAAGATTTTATTTAAATAGCCCCGTGTAGCCAGAAAAATTATTGTTTTTAATGCCATTTTACTTTCCCACAGATTGGAAGATTTCTTTAATAACTATAATTCCTAAGCACGGAAAAGATCACACAAAGGTAGAATCATACAAATGATTACTTGATGAAGACATTTAGCATTAAAATATGGACACGAATTGGTACATGGAACGTTAGGACGCTTTTTAAACCCTCACTACGCACACAATTCTAGCGTGAGTTTATAAAAAATTAACTCGAGTTTAAAAACTATAAACTCTCAGACTATATGTAATCCGATGGCCTAACTTCGGAAGACGGTCTGATTATGCTCTACGCTAGCAAACCAGATAGACGTAGGATCTCTCTTGTACAGGGACACAGGTAAACAAAAAGATGTAAAAATTTCACCTATTTATTATATTTTTTTAGTGTAAAAAAACAGTTACATTTTTTATGCTCTCAGAGTGTGCATTTGTTGTCAAATTTCGTAACTTTTAATCAGTTATAAAAGATCTTTTGTCAACAATTATCATTTTATGCAGTTAATCAAATAGCACCAGTAGGCTTTTTTAAATTTGTTTTGCAAAATGTTGTGAAGAAAAAGTTAAAACGGAAGGTAACGTGTAATAATTTTATAAAAATTGTATAGTTAGAGATGCAATTCGAAAGGCATCCCATAACACCAAATTGGTTTGATGATCGACTTGCATAGTAGAAGTTTATATATATAACTATAATTATACGTATATTCTTATTTTGGCGCCTTTGCCCAATTATTGAATCCCATAACACCAAATTGGTGTGATGATAGACTTGCATAGTAGAAGTTTACAATCTAAGCACAGGGTAGTTTCTCCAATAAGCTTTTGTACTGCTTTTTATTTCATTTCTGTTAACTTGGAATCGATGTGGCTTTTCCAAGCAAGGCGCAGATCAAGATGTATACGCAGGTATTTAACGTCTGAAAGCTGTGGTATCATTTGGTTATTTATGCGAATAGCAGTGCATGAGTCGCTACGCAGTGTGAATCTTATATGACAGCATTTTCGCTTATTTACGTTTACTCTACATTTCTTTAACCATTTTTCCAAATTGAGTATGTGGTTTTGTAAATGTTGTGATGCTACTTGGGCACTTCATCAAATGTTGATGTGTGGACGCGTGTGATATAAGGTATAAAATAGGTTCCAAAATACTACCTTGGGGAAATCCAACTTCAATGAGCTGAGGCGAGCTTGAAAAATCTTTTAGTAAAAACTTTTGATCCGTTAAATAATTTTTCAAGAGCTTATAGAAGTTTTCGGGCAAGTTCAGATTTATCTTATATATTAGGCCTTCGTGCCAACTGTATCGAATGCTTGAGAAACGTCGATAAAGAGCGCAGAATAGTATTTGCTTTGTTCTTTTTAATTACTTTTACTAATCTGTGTTTTTGTTGGATCGTAATCTGATGGTTCAAAATACATCCTTTCGTGCTAAGAATTGAATTTAGCTTTGATATGTTTGATAAAAGGCTTATAGGTCTGTATGATTCTACTGTTGTGCGGTCTTTTACTAGCTTATGGATCATAGAAATCAAAGAGACCTCCTATTCTGTGGGAAAGTACTTAAGACATAATATGGCATTAAAAATAAAAAGAATAATTTTTCGAGCTAAACGCGTCAACTGAAATAACCTCTTGTTACTATTTTTAACAACGCCAGGGGCTTTCTTGGTGTTGAAATTAGTTATTGCCCTTTCAATATCGCTAAATTCAAGTCATAGGGGTACTTCGGCACTAGTTTCTGGTGCACTGGTGGCAACTCAACTATATAAGAACATATTTGAAGTGAAAACCTGTTCCAAATGTCCAACAAATAAATTGACTTTTTCGGTATCATTTCTTGCCCAATCTTCACCAGAATTTTTCAAGGGAGGCATACGTACGACTGGTCTTTATAGGTTTATATATGCACGCCATAATTATTAATCTTATTGTGCAGTTGCGTCGAGGTCCTCCAAGTAATTTTTAGAGAAGCTTTTCTATTTTTTGCCTATCACATAACCCAATTAAGTGGGATGTCCACTTGATATCACATTCAGACGCATTTTTGAAATTGCGTCAAACAAAACACGATCTTTTGGTGTTATTAGTCGTGATCCCCAAAATGTATGTTTAGCGTTGTAGTCGCCTGATGCTACGAAACACGGACCTAGTGATTTGTAGAAGTCGCTATATTGACTTTCTGATATTTCAAATCTAGGAAATAACGAAGTTTTGATGATAGTCTTCAATGCAGATGTTTATTTCTTAAACGTTGTCCTCACAAAAATCACACAGTAAATTATGTTTAATTTGAGGCTTTATTAGTATTGCTGAACCACCAAATGCTCTGCCACAGGGCTCTTTAGTGTCATATAATATATAGCCATTGATTTTAAAAAAGCTATTTGTTAAAAGAGCTCATAAAATTGTTTAAAAATGTACTAATGTTACCAGATGGTGTTTGTTCATTAGGTTCTGGTTGCAAATTTTGAGTAGAATTAGTTATCGGTGTCGCTTTATGTACTGAAATATGATTGGTTTTTAGCATACCCGATGAAACATGTTGGATTCTTGGTTGGGCTAACTGAGGATAATAAACTATTGTTCGATATTGTGGATGCTTAGCAGGAGCATTCAATTTTTGAGTCGACTTCCTTATCATAGAAAATACTGGACAGCCTATATAGTTAGCAGTGTGATTTCCACCGCAATTGCTACATTTTTTAATCTTCGAGTCATCCTTTGATTTATCGCAGTTAGCGGAACAGTGAAGCTCGCCACGCACAACACAAACCGGCGCAACTTGCAGTAAGCTTATGCTTAAGCGGTTTCTCTATGCTTATTTTGCGGTGTAACAGATATTCTTTTTCAATATGATATCTCCAGGTTCCAGTTCAACGCAAAATAGAGGTTGAGGGACACGTTCTCGATTCCGGAGAGTATCTACACTTTTTACTTTAAATCCCGTTTTTTGGGAGGCCAGCTCTTATTTCAACTAGATCAATATATGAGTCTACACCTTTAATAACTACCTGTAGAACTTTTCTACTCTTTAGCTGATATGTATAAAAGTTCTTTTTGCAGCTATGAAATTCGTTTATTGCTTTACGATAACTGTTTTCATCAATAAATTGTATTTTTGTTTCATCAATGTTGCCACGCTTGATGGGAATTACATAAAATGAGTTCTCCCCAAAAACTGCAATTAACTTCTTTAATAAGTCATTCGAATTTTGCTCTCTTAAATAAATTGGAGGTGGTTTGAAAGACTTGTTTTAAGTTCACTTGTTTCGCTATCTAAGATTGCAAAATTATTAAGGAAATTTATTCCGTTAGAGTTCTTATTTTTATATACTTTAGACATTGGTGCTGAGAAGATTTAGAGCTGCGACCTCTTTTTAATACAGTTACGTATCTGTTCATTCCCACTTGCATCTTGCGTTTCTTTTTTTTCACTATACATATTAGTTTTTGTTATACTCTGTTCAGGAGGCGAGTTGTTTTTATTTATTTTATCAATTACCAAAAGCGATGAGCAAAAGAGGCGTAGCATTTATACACAAATTATTTTCAGTTTTTTTTTGTTTTTATATAGTTCAATATTGTCTACATTTCTTTGACTTAAATTAGAGAGGCTCATTAGCCTCTGTTTTAGCTATTGTTTTATTTTCAAAGTAGCAAAGCAATAATGCCGTTGTAAAAAAAGAAAGAGAGAAAAAAAAAAAAAACTTACAGACAACTTTTTTGTTGTATTAAAATAAGTTTGTTTTTTGCTTATGTTTGAATTTATTCACAATATTTGTTTCTTTGTTAATTGCGATCTTAAAAATATCGAGTCGGCTCTTATCAACAACTCAACAATGATGGCCGTTTAATTAACGACAATAGAATTGTCAACAATAACAGCTGACTTCAAACAATAACCAGTGTTGGTTAAAAGTGTTGCTACGTTGCAAAATCGATAATCGATTTGTAGTTAAATTTTTTAAAGAATCGATATTCGTTAAAACAGGATATTGAATCGTACTACTGAACTGAGGGTTAAGGGTTCCGACCACGGTTCTGACCATGTACATGTCGGTCCCAATTGTATCTGATGTTTATTGATTTTAAAAGCAGACCATATGACTTCGTGTAGCACACTACTACACGAGAGCAGATCATATGACTGATCTGCTCTCGGTTGGAAAGGCGTACCTGACGAACTGGCCAAGCTTATCAAATCATTATACAGTGGAGAAACTTGCCAAATATTCCACGAAAACCAATTAAGCTGTACGATTCCTATAAACAAAGGCGTCAGACAAAGCTGTGCCAAGTCTCCGTCTCTCTTCAAAATTTTGTTGGACATAGTAATGAAGGAAAACCAAAATTAGAATATTCAATTCAAACGTTAAGTCAGTGCTATTGTATGGTAACAAGACATAGAACGCGGCAACGCGAGATCCTTTTTACAGGTCTTTATTAACCGGTGCATACGAAGAATATTACAAATAAAATGGCAGAACGCAATCCCAAACCCGAACAGCCATTTACTGGAACCCTTAAGGCAATCGCAGAAGAGGACGGACCGCCCACATATGGAAAAGACAGGTCGACAAAGAGGATGATAAAACAAAAAAACCAGCTAGTTCATTTCATTAATAAGGCTAGTATATAAGTATAGCGTATCACACAAGTTTATAATGCTTGCACCATAAATACCACTAGTAGCGCATCAAAAACATATCTCTACTTACGTATGGTGCAATCTATTATTGTATTTGAATTGAGTGACATATTTCTATTTGAGTGCAATTCTAAACACTAACCATTATGATTGGTCAAATGGAAATATGAATACAAACCCTAATACTAGAGACAGAGAAAATAGAATAATTATGTAATTTAGAATAAGTCAGAAAGGCTAAGTATAATTTTCATGTAGAGTATATAAACTCTAAAATTTAAATAAAAA
This sequence comes from Phasia obesa, assembly GCA_949628195.1. Taxonomy (NCBI): domain Eukaryota; kingdom Metazoa; phylum Arthropoda; class Insecta; order Diptera; family Tachinidae; genus Phasia; species Phasia obesa. The sequence continues at coordinate 104,501,470 of OX451216.1, forward strand.
GACAGACTTTGATTTAATAACTTAAACCGGCTACACAAAGTCTTTGTTTTAATTAAAGTTTCAGTTTATTTGGCAGTTCTTTTGAACGCCTAAGTTTCAGCTGGTTAAAATAAAATAGGGACCAGCTTTGCCACAAAGAAAAATATTTTTCTACCAAAGTTATCTTTAAAATCAACCAAAACCTTCCTAATAATAAATTAATTGTGTCCTTTTTTTGTCAACTTACAGTTCTGTTTTTGGCGTTGACAAGTGCGGACGCGATTTATTTTTAAGCTCGCATTAACAAAAAACAAAACATACATTGTGTGAATAATTTAAAACAAAAAAACAAACCTGTTTTAATACAACAACAAAGTTGTTTGTAAAATATTTTTTTTCTTTTTCCTTTTCTTTATTTTTTACAACGGCATATTGAATTGCTACTTTTAAAATAAAAAAAAAAAACAATAAAGGCTAATGAGCCTCTTTAATTTAAGCAACAAAAATGTTGACAATGTTGAATTAAATAAAAACAAAAAAACTGAAAATAATTTGTGTATTAATGCTACGCCAGTTATACGTGCCCTTGTTCTTCGCTTTTACTAAGCGAAGACAATAAAATAATTACAAACAAATCGCCTTCTGAACACAGTTTTGCCAAAAATAATATGGATAGTGTAGAAAAACCCAAGACGCATGTGGGAATGGACAGATACATAACTGTATTGAAAAGAGGTCGAAGCCCTAAATCTTCGCAGATTGCATCAATGGCTAAAGTACAAAAAGACAAAGACTCTAACGGAATAAATTCCCATAATCGTTTTGCTATTTTAGATAACGAAGCAAGTGAAACAAAAACGGCACCCAAGTCGTTTAAACCACCAACAATTTTTTTAAGGGAGAAAAATTCAAATGAATTAATAACTAAGTTAATCTCAGTTATTGGGGAAAACTCATTCTACGTAATTCCTATCAAGCGTGGTAACATTGATAAAACTAAAATTCAATTTATAGACGAAAGTAGTTATCGTAAAGCAGTAAAGGAGTTTGAAAGCTGCAAAAAGAACTTTTATACCTATCAGATGAAGAGTAGCAAAGGCCTACAGGTAGTCATCAAAGGTGTAGACTCATATGTTAATCCAGTGGAAATAAAAGCTGGCCTCCAAAAAGCAGGATTTAAGGTTAAAAGCGTTGACAATCTCAGAAATCGAGAGCGTGGCCCTCAACCTCTATTTCGCGTTGAACTGGAACCTGGGGATATTAGATTGAAGAAGAATGAAACGCATCCCATTTATAATCTAAAATATCTGTTACACCGCAGGATAAGTGTAGAGGAACCACATAAGCGGTCAGAATCCGTTCAGTGTTTAAATTGCCCAGAATACGGCCATACAAGGGCAAGTTGCCTCCGGTTTGCGTTGTGTGTGGAGACCTTCATTGTTCCGCCCAATGCGACATACCAAAGGATGACTCGAAGGTTAAAAAATGTAGCAATTGCGGTGGAAATCACACTGCTAACTACAGAGGCTGTCCAGTTTTTTCTGTGGTAAGGAAGTCAACTCAGAAATTAAATATTCCTGCTAGGCAGCCACAATACCAAGCAAATGCTCATTACCCTCAGTTAGCTCAACCCACAACCAAACATGTTTCATACGCGGATATGTTAAAACCCAATCATGTTTTAGCACACAAAGCGACACCTACAACCAATTCTACCCCAAATTTGCATCCAGAAGCTAAAGAACAAACACCAAACTACAATCGTCTCGAAGCAAGTATCGAGACATTAGTGCATTCGTTAAACAGTTTTATGTGCTCTATGAGCAGCATGATGCAAGAAATGTTTCGCATGCAATCTATGATTTTGCAGGCGGTACTTAACAAACCATGAACTGTTTAAAAATAAGTTTCTGGAACGCAAACGGCTTACGCCAACACAAAAATGAACTCGAATACTTCTTGAAGAACCAACAAATTGATGTCATGATGGATTCAGAGACTCATTTAACAACAAATAGCTTATTTAAAATCAATGGCTATATATTATATGACACTAAAGACCCCCGTGGCAGAGCATGTGGTGGTTCAGCAATACTAATAAGGGCTCGAATTAAACATCATTTACTGTGAGATTTTTATGAGGACTACCTTCAAGCAACAAACATCTGTATTGAAGAATATCATCACAACCTTGTTATTTCTTCGATTTATTCACCTCCTAGATTTCAAATATCAGAGAGTCAGTATATCGACTTTTACAAATCACTAGGTCCCTGTTTCATAGCATCAGGCGACTACAACGTTAAACATGCGTTTTGGAGACCACGCCTAATAACTCCAAAAGGTCGTTTTTATTTGACACTATTTCAAAAATACCTACTGATCGACAAAAAATACCTGATGTTATTGATTTTGGCGTGACTAAAGGTATTTCGAGAGAAATGATTCAGGTTGAAGCGTCACTCGAATTATCCTCAGCTCATTCACCCACTATTGTCTATATATGGAATCAGCAAAATATCGTGTCGCCAATAACTTGCACAAGCATTAATTGGTTGAAATATAGAAAGTATCTCAGTACTCATTGTTCGGAAAACATACCGCTAAGAACACCAGAAGATGTGGACCAGAGTCTAATTTATTTTGATCAAAACCTTAAATCAGCTGCCCAACATGCGACAGAAACCAGACAACTAGGTAGATACAATCAAATTTATTTTGTAGATGTCGAGCGGCTCTTGGCTGAAAAAAGAAAAATTAGAAGAGAGTGACAAGCACACAGATCTCCTCAACTCAAATCTAGACTTAAAGATTGCACGAAACGGCTAAGACAGCTGCTAGAATCTCGAAGAGTAGCATCTCTGAAAAATTACATTTGAAGAAGGTTTTCACCCCAAATGTATGTACTGATATAGCTGAGTTGCCATCAGTAGAGGCTAGTGCCGTAGTACCCCTAAGATTTGAATTTAGCGATATTGAATGGGCAATAGCAGATTTAAACACCAAAAAGCCCCTGGCGTTGATAAAACAAGTAACAAGATGTTAGTTGAGTGCCCGTATAGGTCGCAGAATTATTCTGTTTGTTTTTAATGCCATCCTACGTCTTGAGTACTTTCCCACAGAGTGGAAGGTCTCTTTGATAACTATGATTCCTAAACCAGGAAAAGACCACACAAAAGTAGAATCATACAGACCTATAAGCCTTTTATTAAACGTGTCAAAGTTATTTGAGAGAATATTAATAACTAAGCTGAATCCAATTCTTAGCGCGAAAGGATGTATTCCGAACCATCAATTCGGCTTCAGAAAACAACATAGTACGATCCAACAAACACACAGATTAGTAAATGTAATTAAAACGACCTTTGAAGAAAAAAATACTGTTCTGCGCTCTTTATATTTATCTCAAGCATTCGATAAGGTTTGGCATGAAGGCCTAATATTTAAGCTAAAGCTGAATTTGCCCAAAAACTTCTATAAGCTCATACAAAATTATTTAACTGATCGAAAGTTCATACTAAAAGAAGGAGATTTCTTAAGCTCGCCTCAGCTTATTAAAGCCGGAGTTCCCCAAGGTAGTATTTTGGGACCCGTTTTATATTTACTGTACACATCAGATATGCCAATTAGCACCCTAGTCCACACATCAACATTTGCAGATGACACAGCCTTTTTAAGTATTCATGAAAGCGACCAAGTAGCATCACAACATTTACAAGACCACATACTCAATTTGGAAAAATGGTTAGAAAAATGGAGAATAAAAGTGAATGAACAAAAATGTACTCACATAACTTTCACACTGCGTAGGGACTCATGCCCTCCTATTTATATAAATAACCGAACGATACCGCAGCTTCTAGACGTCAAATACCTGGGTATACATCTTGACCGTCGCCTTACTTGGAAAAGTCACATAGATTTCAAGTTAACACAAATGAAACTAAGAGCATTACAACTAAATTGGCTTATTGGCAGAAACTCCACCCTGAGCTTAGATTGTAAACTTCTACTGTACAAGTCGATTCTCAAACCAATTTGGTGTTATGGGATTCAGTTATGGGGCACTGCCTCAGCTAGCAATGTAGAAAAAATTCAAAGGCGCCAAAATAAGATACTACGTATGATTACATCTGCTCCCTGGTATATAAAAAATTCGAACATCCACAAAGAATGTTGAATGAACCTGGTTACATTCGACTAAAAAGAAGAGATACTGCTTTTCTTGGCCGTACATTAGAGGGATGACCCGCAAATGATTGCAAAATCCATGAAACAAACATTAATTTTGTCTAGCACTGGCTGGACTTAAAAAGAATATTTTATTTTAGACTTAAGATACGAGTAATTATTGTTAGTTCAAAAATATTAAAGATACAATAAATAAATTATAAAAAAAAAAACTTACAAATTCGTTTGCTACAGGTTTGTTAAACTTATACATTAGTATATTTACAAATTGTATTAGTAAATCGTATAGTAATTTTCAAGCATTTTCTTTTTGGAAAGTAATTTTAATATTTAAAATGAACAAATAATTTTTTCTACCAAAAAAGACAGAAGAACTGGAACAAACCAACCAAAGTACCAAATCATTAATAAATTTAAAAAACTACCAATTTTGGTCCGATCAGACCAAAGTAGCATCCCTGATAGGGACTATAGGGAACATTGAAACCCAATATAAAAACCCACCACATGGCGATCCTGCAAATGATCCTGCGATTACTAATCCTGTGACCACTGATCCTTCGACTACTAAACCTGTGACCACTGATCCTGCAAATTCACCTGCGACCACTGATCCTGTGACCATTGATCTTGCAAAAAAAAATAAATAAAGGAAGTCCTGATGTTAAAGGCCATCAAAATTTTCAACCGTTGCACTATAGGAAATTTTACCTCTTTTTTTGGCCAAAATTATTTACAGGCAAACGGCAGGACCAATTTGAATGATTTTTTTTTTTTTTTTTGACCCGACTTTTGGAAGGCTATTAAGAGTTTTGCATACACTAAAAGAAACTTTAGTAAAGTTATCGAAAAAAATAACTAAGAATTAGTTCAAAAGGGGTTTCCAGGGTTATAGGTCTCATATCCAAGATTTTTTAGATCTTTGATAGATTCTCTGGTGTTCTAAAATGGTTTTTTTACATTGTTTTTTCGAGTGTACTCTTACTTACCAATTTAAAGAAGTAACAAACAAAGTTATGTTTTAAAAGGATTTTATTCAAGAATTTGATTTTCGAGTTCCAATTCGTCAACTACGTTGTGTTTCTCTTGCTATGTATTGAATAACTCTGAATTTAACATGCAGTAGTCAGCTAGAAAAATACGTTTTTTATAAAATTTTGCAGATATCCGCAGTTGAAATTTATAAAATCCGGAAGGATTGTCCTAGAGAAATATTATGGTTTTATGGCTAGCATGTGCTAGCATTTTTTTGTAAGTCTAAATAAAATTTCAATTCATAATTCCATAAGTTCATGTTAAGGTCACTTTAATTTTTCCAATTTAATCGATCTAATAGATGAGTCTACCAACATTTCACTATATATCATTTAAGTACTCACCTTCGACATTATTGTCCATTACTTAGTTTTTGCAAATTATAAATTATTATTATGCAAACTTTTATTACAAACTATTACAAAATTCACTGCACTCAATCGTTTTTTGATAACTTATTTACAAAAGGCAAGCAAAACATGTGATAAAGTAACAGTCAGTCAATTCTTTCGAAAAATCTAAACAGAGATGTTTACTTTATTATTGTTTTTTTTGTTTTATTGAAGCAAAAAAAAATACACTTCAACAAAAATTTTGATTTTAACTTTTGGCCAAAAAAATGGGTAAAATTTCCTATAGTGCGTTGGGAAGAATACATACCCATCGGCACAGATACCACACAGGAGGCACCGAAATATATAGCACTTCCACGTTACTCAAGCCCGAAAGCAATAACAATAGAGAAATATAGAAATAGGAGTAAAGACGTAAAGAGTTAGCCATCTTATATAAGGAGCTAACCCTGGCTACAAATTTGGAAACAAAGAAAACAATTAAAAATAAAATTTAAAATGATATATAATTATATAATTAAACACTTATTAAAACAAAACAAAAATGAAATATATGTATTACTTTTGCCAATTTTATTTTAGTAACATTTATAATAATACAAGTCGCAATAATTCAAGATTTGAATAAAATTTTAAACAAATTAATTTCAAAAAAATGTTAGAGAAAATAACATTAATCCTAGCATTAATACTAAAACAGCATTTAGTAATTATCATATTTTTGAATATAATAAAATTAATAATTTTGCTAATATGAAAATTAAATGTTCTTTAAAAATAATATTAATTTTTATCCTCGTGATAACATCTATTTTTGGTATATTCTCAGATTTCGATGATATTGTTAGTCTTAAATAAAAAACTTACCTTCATTAATACATTAATAGCAAAAACTTAACAAATTATAAATATTCTACAACAATTACATAATTCAAATGGAACAAAATATTTTGGAACTAAAAGAAATATTAAAAAACACTTAAAGAAAACTCCAGGAAAGACATATATAGAAAAAAATATTCAGAATAAATTAGAAAGTATTGACAATATAAGAACAACATTTCAGTCAAATTCACTTGAGGAAGAATATAAAAAAAATCAACGGTTTTAGAATTAGAATTTTAGAATTAGAATTTGACAAAAGATATACAAGAATTAAAGAATATTTACCAAAAAGTCCAAATACAAATATAATATTGCCAAATTTTAGATCAGAAACCGTTTAAAAAGCTTTACCATTATTCGATGGTAATTATACAGAACTCGAAAGCTTCTTGATAACAGCGGAATTAATTAATAAAACACTCTCAGATACAGCCAAAACAAACTTTTTTCAATATGTTTATCATGCTAAACTAACATCTTATGTTAGAATAGTAATAGGAAGTTACAACAAACCAGAAAATTTCGAAAACCTAAAAGTTTTACTAGAACAAAGATACAAAAGTACCAAAACAATACCAGAACTACAAAACTAATTGAACACACTTTACCAAAGAAAAATGTCAGTTAACTCATTTAAAGAAAAAATCCTATTTATAATAGATACTTTAAATAAATTAGGGATAAAAGAATTAGAAAATTCTGCATCGAGAGCAGAAAAGAATGTAACATTAAAATTAAATAATAATCAAATTAAATATACGCATCGCGTCCAACCACATTACAAGAAGCATCAGTACTTGCCATTGAAAATAAAAAGAAAACCAATAACGACGCATTTTTGCATATCAGAAGAGAGAGACCACAGTATACATCGCATCTAGACAGAAGTAACACATCTTTTAATCACAACAATAACAGACCACACAACAAAATTTTAATAGAAACAATTACACTAGAAATAAGAATTATGGCAATAACAATTCACCAAGAGTCACAAATTTCTCTAGAAATTGAAACTTCAACAACAATAATAAAAACTACCAAAATTACCGATTTAACGGTAACAGAAACAACAACAGACATATATACTCCATACAAGATTCCGGAAACGCAACAGGCTCGGAATAAATAACTATTCCGGACAGCCCAAACTAAAAATATGCAAAGTATCTGACAATAACACAAACTTTATAATCACACAATATAAAAATAGACAACTATCAATTCTTGTCGACACAGGTGCGGACATATCATTATGCCGCATGTGTAAAGAATTTGAAGGTGAACAATATAATCCAGAAGAAAGATGCAAACTTACTGGGATAACTAAAAAAGAAAAAAATTCCGTAGGAACATAGAACTTGAACTCTCCATAACGGATGACAAATACATTCATTTCAATTAGAGAATTTACATTTTCTAATAGAAAGAGACGGAATAATTGGAAGAGATTTTCTAAAAAAAATTTCTTTGCAAAATTGACTATGAAAGATTTACAATTTCTTTATGCAAAACGAATACCAATATAGTTCTTCCAATGCATACAAAAGCTATTGCGTCACTACAAATAAAAATACCTACAAGAACAGAAATTATTCAAGCTATAAAATTAAATTTAACTGAAGACAGCGTAATATTTAATACGGAATTAAAAAAAGGTGTTTTCTTAAGTAATTCTATAGCTCCCAAAAGCGGTATGACTCATCTAAAAATTTTGAACACAACGAACGAAAAAATAACTTTAGAAACCATTAAACTGACTATGATATATTAAATTACAACAGCAATATAAACAACAATACCCGTTTTAATAAAGTATTGACTGACTTACAACTAGACCACAATGACGAATATGCGAGAGCACAATTAAAATAAATATTTAAAAAATATCAAAATATTTTTCTTTTAGAAGTCGAAAAACTAAGTGTCAGCCACTTTTATAAACAAAAAATCACTACCTACGACAATACTCCCGTTTATAAAGGGTGGTCCATTTCGAGGTTCCCTACTTTTTTAAAGAAAAAAAAAATACAGAAAATTCAAATTTTGAAGAATGTTTATTACACAGGGCAACAGCAAAAATATGCTCGAGTAACTACTATATACATTTGATGTATCATGGCTACCTTAGTACAAAAATGGTAAAATTTTTAAATTCTATGGATAGATTTTTTTTTAAAATTTTTTTTTTTTAAATTGCAATTTTTTTGAGACGTTTCTTCAAATAATTAATGATAACTCAAAAACTACTAGTCCGATATTATTAAAATAAATTCAGAAAAATTAAGATTTGCATAGCCTTTAATTCGTCTATATATCGCGTTTCAATCGGATCAATAGTATCGGAGTTATAATAAAAAACTTAAGAAAAAAATATATTTTTTACGTAAAAATGGCAAAAATTTTCGTTTTAAAAAAATCATAAAAAATCGAAAACGGCAAAAAACTTCCAGATTCATTTTTTTATCGCATAGCGACATATAATAGCAACAAAATGAGATACCGACCATAAAAATCGATTGATTTTTTTTCGAATTTATTCACAATTTAGTGAATTCGCTCATTTTCACAAAATTTTAGTTTTTTGCTTGATATACGCATTATAGCGGGTTTTCAAATGTGTGAAAAACATAAATTTTCCAATTTCAAGGGGTGCATGTCGGATTATTGTTAGATTTGATGAGAAACTTCCACCCACAAAATTTTAGTCGAATTCGACAACGTTAACACGTAGCGCATAGGCCCCAAATCTGAAAAAAAGCGTTTAAATCGAAAATAATTGACAAATTTTCAGTTTTTGCAAAATTAACGCTATTTATTTCCCCTTTTGCAAAAAAGTGGATCCTGGTCCTTAGGGCAAACACAATGAGATTTACAATAAGCTACATGTCTTTTAAATCGGTTAAACAGTTTTCAAGTTACTTGCCGAAGGCAATTGACAAAAAAATGTAACTAAGTCAAATCGATGGAATAGATCGAAAATGCATTTCATTGTTTTCCAAAGCCGGTTTTTGTAGTTAAACAAAAATAGCAATCAGATTCATGATTCGTTGTTTCTCTCCATAGCATAGGCTTCGAAATTCCCCAGTGTGGTCTGAAAAATTTTTATAACAGAAAATTAAAAATTTTATAAAATATTCCAAATGTATTAACCTATACTTACTTTTTGTTAGATGAGCTTAGAGTTAAATTGAATCGACATGAAGTACATATAGTACTCGGCGTCCAATGTTCGTTAAAATTCTTCGGATTTATATTAAAGCAATCTTCATATGACTTTTGAAATGAAGCTGAGAAGCATTTCCGTTTTTTTTTTCGTTAATATATTGGCCGCACACATAACAAAATGAGTCCGGATTGTTTTTACATAAAAATGTTCTAGTTTTCTTGCTCATGGCTGATTGAAAATTATGCTTCTGTTACCGCAAACACTTGTTGAATGAATAGAAATGGCTCAAGGAGCTCTTATAAATAATGATACTAAAATTTCGAACAACCCTTAATGTGGTCCTATTTTTTACCTATTCCCAAGAATCGTAAAAAACATTAAGGAATGCTATGCAAAAAATCAATCTTTACAGGTAGCCAGCGGAAAAACCCAATTCGGCGTGCACGCAAATTTATGAACGTTTATTACTTTGCCGCCGCAATTGTCAAAATGAAGCAAGGGCGACAGGTAGCCAACAGAAAAGGAGCATTTCATCGTTTATCAGATTTCTACTGAAATCGTAAAAATTAAAAAACTTTTCCTTTATTGCTTACTTTTTTTAATTCTGAAAATCATAAAAATGCCATAAAGATCTGTTCCAAACAATTTTCTACATTCAATACTGTATTTCCACAGTAACACGTGTCCCACAGAAATACGTGTTTTGCCCAAAACAGTATTTCGCGTACTTGTTTTGCCATACATTTCTCATTCATCCAAAACACTTTGGCAGTACCTGGATATTGTATAGTGGTTTCAAAAGCATCTAATTTTTTTATTTTGTTGCGTTGTGTAATAGGAAGATATCAGTCAATTTTAGCGAAATTTTATATTTTATTGTTAAAAAAGAAAAAAATAAAAAATTTTAAAAGTAAAATGTTTTTGTAAATTGTCTTCGGCAAGTTCTCAAGGACATATAATGGCCAGTGAAAATTGTAATAATTCGAAAACTTAAAGACATGTAGCTTATTGTAAATCTCATTGTGTTTGCCCTAAGGACCAGGATCCACTTTTTTGCAAAAGGGGAAATAAATAGCGTTAATTTTGCAAAAACTGAAAATTTGTCAATCATTTTCGATTTAAACGCTTTTTTTCAGATTTGGGGCCTATGCGCTACGTGTTAACGTTGTCGAATTCGACTAAAATTTTGTGGGTGGAAGTTTCTCATCAAATCTAACATTAATCCGACATGCACCCCTTGAAATTGGAAAATTTATGTTTTTCACACATTTGAAAACCCGCTATAATGCGTATATCAAGCAAAAAACTAAAATTTTGTGAAAATGAGCGAATTCATTAAAATGTGAATAAATTCGAAAAAAATCAATCGATTTTTATGGTCGATATCTCATTTTGTTGCTATTATATGTCGTTATGCGATAGAAAAATGAATCTGGAAGTTTTTTGCCGTTTTCGATTTTTTATGATTTTTTTAAAACGAAAATTTTTGCCATTTTTACGTAAAAAATATATTTTTTTCTTAAGTTTTTTATTATAACTCCGATACTATTGATCCGATTGAAACGCGATATATAGACGAATTAAAGGCTATGCAAATCTTAATTTTTCTGAATTTATTTTAATAATATCGGACTAGTAGTTTTTGAGTTATCATTAATTATTTGAAGAAACGTCTCAAAAAAATTGCAATTTTAAAAAAAAAATTTTTAAAAAAAATCTATCCATAGAATTTAAAAATTTTACCATTTTTGTACAAAGGTAGTCATGATACATCAAAATTATATAGTGGTTTTAAGAGCACATGAAATTTTTTTTATTTTGTTGTGCTGTGTTATCATTTGAAACAACTTTCTTTGGCATTTATTTTTTGAAGATTATGTCTGTCAAATGTTGGCCGTTGCTACGTCGCAGATGGTCCATCCGTTGAGTCCAATTTTCGATGACTCGTACGAGCATTTCGACTGGTAACTGGCGAATGACACGCGTGATGTTTTCCTTCAAGGCGTCAATCGAAACGGGTTTGTCCGCATAAACTTTAGACTTTACATATCCCCACAGGAAAAAGTCTAACCGTGTGATATCACACAATCTTTGTAGCCAATCAACCGGCCCGAAACGTAAAATTATGTGCTCACCGAAATGTTCTCTCAATAAATCCATTGATTGATGCGATGGTTCGGAAGTGGCGCCGTCTTGCAGAAACCAAATGTCGCCGAGATTACGAGCTTCAATTTAAGGCATCAAATAGTCGGTTATCATGGCACGATAACGGTCGCCATTGACGGTTACGTTCTCACCAGCATCATTTTAAAAGAAATATGAACCGATGATTTCACCGGCCCACAAACCACACCAAACCGTTGTTTTTTCTGGATGAAGTGGCAGCTCTTGAATAGCTACGGCCGCTATATTTTCTTCACAGCGAGCTGGACGTGGCCAATTCGGTCGAATATTATCCAATAATGAATGCTAGGTTTCAAAATGGGTGATGGTGTTACGAATAGTACGCTCGGTAGGTCGATTATGTTCACCATTATGTTAAGCTAAGTGCACGAAACACATTCCTCATAGAACGTGAATTTTCGTACTAAAGTTGAACGATTTGTAAACGTTGTAAGTCTTTCCATTAGGAAATGCCAAACAATACTAAATAAAAATAACTGGACAGCATGACACGACTCACACGTGATCTGTCAAAAAAGACTATTAAAAAAAGGATCTCTACTTGAATCACCCTTTATAAAAAATTACAGATTACCACACTCACATACTGACATAATAAATGAAGTAACGAGTGATATTTTAAGAGCTTGAGAACTTTTTTTAAAAAAAAAACGCATAAAATTTGCAAAATCTCATCGGTTCTTTATTTGAAACCTAACGTTGGTCCATGACATTTACTTTTTGAAGATAATTTCATTTAAATGTTGACCGCGGCTGCGTCTTAGGTGGTCCATTCGGAAAGTCCAATTTTGGGCAACTTTTTCGAGCATTTCGGCCGGAATAGCCCGAATTTCTTCGTAAATGTTGTCTTCCAAAGCTGGAATAGTTGCTGGCTTATTTCTGTAGACTTGACGTAGCCCCACAAAAAATAGTCTAAAGGCGTCAAATCGCATGATCTTGGTGGCCAACTTACCGGTCCATTTCTTGAGATGAATTGTTCTCCGAAGTTTTCCCTCAAAATGGCCATAGAATCGCGAGCTGTGTGGCATGTAGCGCCATCTTGTTGAAACCACATGTCAACCAAGTTCAGTTGTTCCATTTTTGGCAACAAAAAGTTTGTTAGCATCGAACGATAGCGATCGCCATTCACCGTAACGTTGCGTCCAACAGCATCTTTGAAAAAATACGGTCCAATGATTCCACCAGCGTACAAACCACACCAAACAGTGCATTTTTCGGGATGCATGGGCAGTTCTTGAACGGCTTCTGGTTGCTCTTCACTCCAAATGCGGTAATTTTGCTTATTTACGTAGCCATTCAACCAAAAATGAGCCTCATCGCTGAACAAAATTTGTCGATAAAAAAGCGGATTTTCTGCCAACTTTCCTAGGGCCCATTCACTGAAAATTCGACGTTGTGGCAGATCGTTCGGCTTCAGTTCTTGCACGAGCTGTATTTTATACGGTTTTACACCAAGATCTTTGCGTAAAATCTTCCATGTGGTCGAATAACACAAACCCAATTGCTGCGAACGGCGACGAATCGACATTTCACGGTCTTCAGCAACACTCTCAGAAACAGACGCAATATTCTCTTCTGTACGCACTGTACGCATTCGTGTGGTTGGTTTAATGTCCAATAAAGTAAACTGAGTGCGAAACTTGGTCACAATCGCATTAATTGTTTGCTCACTTGGTCGATTATGTAGACCATAAATCGGACGTAAAGCGCGAAACACATTTCGAACCGAACACTGATTTTGGTAATAAAATTCAATGATTTGCAAGCGTTGCTCGTTAGTAAGTCTATTCATGATGAAATGTCAAAGCATACTGAGCATCTTTCTCTTTGGCACCATGTCTGAAATCTCACGTGATCTGTCAAATACTAATGCATGAAAATCCTAACCTCAAAAAAATCACCCATTAGTACAGAACCATCAATAAGCCCATATAATAATCCACTCCTTATAGTACCAAAGAAAAATATGGAAGATAAAAAGAAATGGAGACTTGTTGTAGATTTTAGAAAACTTAATGATAAAATTGTTAATGATAAATTCCCTTTAACCAGATTAGAAGATATTTTAGATAAATTAGGTAGAGCAAAATGGTTTTATACTCTCGATATGACCAGTTCTTTTCATCAAATTGAATTAGATCAAGAATCCAGACCACTTACAGCCTTTTCCACGCCACAAGGACATTTCCAATTTTAAAGACTACCTTTTGGACTAAAAATTTCTTCTAACAGTTTTCAAAGAATGCTTACAATTGCATTATCCGGACTAGAATCTGAAGCATTTCTTTATGTAGATGACATAATTGTTTATGGTTGTAGTTTAAATCACCATAACCAAAACTTTGTTAGAGTTCTTGATAGATTACAACAATACAATCTAAAACTTAATCCAAAGAAATGTTGTTTTCTAAGAACAGAAGTAATCTACCTTAGACATTTAAAAGCAAAGGACGGTGTAAAGACAGATATGATAAGATATGAGGCAATAAAGAATTACCCGGATGAAGTAAGAAGATTTGTTGCATTCTGCAACTACTATAGAAAATTCATTTTCAACTTTGCTGACATTGCTAAAGATTTAAATGCACTATTAAAGAAATCAGCAAAATTCATATGGACAGAACAATGCCAACATGCTTTTGAACAATTAAAAGAAAAACTTATTAGTCCACCATTATTACAATATACAAACTTCGATAAACCATTCATTTTTACGACAGACGCATCGAATTATGCACTAGAAGCAGTCTTATCTCAAGGAGAAATAGGACAAGATTAACCTATTTCACACGCTAGTAAATCATGCCAAAAAAATGACATCAATAAACCTGTAATCGAAAAGGAACTTTTAGCAATTCAATGGAGTATAAACTTTTTCAAACCATACCTATATGGAAGAAAATTTATAGTTGTGTCATACCATAGACCATTAATATCAATTTTTTCACACAAAAATCCTTCATCGAAAATGACTAGAATACGGCTAGATTTAAGTGACTATGACTTCTCAATAGTATATAAAAAAGGAAAAATTAATACAAATGCCGATGCACTTTCTAGGATAAAACTAGATTCTGACATACTAAACAAATGATACCAAATGAAATTGAAAATTACAAAATACTAATAACTGCGAGGGCTATGAAGAATAAAGAAGATGAGGAAAATAAGAATTTTAATAAAAATAAGGACGCAAATAATATTATAGAGAATAAAAATACACGTGTAAGGGACGGTGATTCTCAGAAGTCTGATCAACTTCGTATATGGGTATGTACATCAATAAATGACGTCAAGAATATAAAGAAACTGCAATTTAATAATATAAAATATATATAAGAAGAAGATATATTTATAGAAAATAACATTGTACACATTGGACGTGACGATAATTCATCGCAACCAGTTTCGAACATAAAGAAATCAAGTACCAAAGCTATGAATGAAATTTGATTTCATTCCTTGAATTGCTATTCATTGTTCTAATTCATTTGAATGAATTCAAAATCAATTCAATTCAAACGAATTGTAAAAGGAATTGCAATTCACTTTAACAAATTCATATGAATTGGAAATGAATTGCAATTTATTTTTCAGATTCATTTGAATTGAAAAATAAATTGCAACTCATTTTAAAAATTCATTTGAATTGGTTTTAGTTTGTGCGTTGATAAGTGCGGTCGCGATTTTTTTTCAAGCTCGCATTAACAAAAAACAAAACATACATTGTGTGAATAATTTAAAACAAAAACAAAAAAAAAAACAAACCTGTTTTAATACAACAACAAAGTTGTTTGTAAAATATTTTTTTTTTTTTTTTCGTCAACGGCATATTGAATTGCTACTTTAAAAATAAAACAAAAACAATAAAGGCTAATGAGCCTCTTTAATTTAAGCAACAAAAATGTCGACAATGTTAAAATAAATAAAAACAAAAAAAACTAGTGACAATTTGTGTATAAATGCTACGCCAGTTCTACGTACACAATCTTGTTCCTCGCTGTCGTTATGCGATGAGAATAAAATAGCTACAAACAAGTCCCCTTTTCTAAACTCAGTATTACCAAAACGAATATGGATAGTGTAGAAAAACCTAAGACCCAAGTAGGAATGGACAGATACATAACTGTACTGAAAAGAGGTCGAAGCCCTAAATCTTCCCAGATTGCACTAATGGCTAAAGTACAAAAAGACAAGGACTCTAACGGAATAAATTCCGATAATCGTTTTGCTATTTTAGATAGCGAAACAAGTGAAAAAAAACGGCACCCAGTCGTTCAAACCACCTCCAATTTATTTAAGGGAGAAAAACTCCAGCGACTTAATAAAGAAGTTAATTTCAATTATTGGTGAGAACACATTTTATGTAATTCCAATCAAGCGTGGCAACATTGATGAAACAAAAATACAATTTATTGATGAAAACATTTATCGTAAAGTAGTAAACGAGTTTGAAAGCTGCAAAAAGAACTTTTATACATATCAACTGAAGAGTAGTAAAGGTCTACAGGTAGTTATAAAAGGTGTAGACTCATACGTTGATCCAGTCGAAATTAGAGATGGCCTCCAAAAAGCGGGATTTAAGGTAAAAAGTGTAGACAACCTCAGAAATCGAGAACGTGTCCCTCAACCTCTATTTCGCGTTGAACTGGAACCTGGAGATATGCGATTGAAAAAGAACGAAACGCACCCTATCTATAATTTAAGATACCTGTTGCATCGCAAAATAAGCGTAGAGGAACCGCATAAGCGATCAGGACCCGTACAGTGTCTAAATTGCCAAGAATATGGTCATACTAGGGCCTACTGCAAATTGCCTCCGGTTTGCGTTGTGTGTGGAGAGCT
Organism: Phasia obesa; assembly: GCA_949628195.1. Lineage (NCBI taxonomy): Eukaryota > Metazoa > Arthropoda > Insecta > Diptera > Tachinidae > Phasia > Phasia obesa. The sequence goes on from OX451216.1 coordinate 104,518,111, forward strand.
ACATTGTTCCGCACAATGCGACAAAGCAAGGGATGACTCGAAAGTTAAAAAAGTAGCAATTGCGGTGGAAACCACACTGCTAACTACAGAGGCTGTCCAGTTTTTTCCATGGTAAGGAAAACCACTCAAAAATCAAATACTCCTGCTAAGCACCCACAATATCGTCAAATGCTCATTACCCTCAGTTAGCCCAACCAACAACCCAACATGTTTCATACGCGGATATGGTAAAAACCAATCATACTGCAGTACATAAAGCGACACCGACAACTAATTCTACTCCTAATTTGCAATCGCATCCTAAAGAACAAACACCATCTGGTAATTTTAATCGTCTCGAAGCAAGCATCGAGACATTAGTGCATTCGATAAACAGTTTTATGAGCTCTATGAGCAGCATGATGCAAGAAATGGTACGCATGCAATCTACTATGTTGCAGGCGTTACTTAACAAACCATGAACTGTTTAAAAATATGTTTCTGGAACGCAAACGGCTTGCGCCAACACAAAAATGAACTCGAGTACTTCCTTAAGAAGGAACAAATTGATGTCATGCTGGTTGCAGAGACTCACTTAACAACAAATAGCTTTTTTAAAATAAATGGCTATATCTTATATGACACCAAAGACCCCCGTGGCAGAGCATGTGGTGGTTCAGCAATACTAATAAAGGCTCGAATCAAACATTATTTACTGTGTGATTTTTGTGAAGATTACCTACAAGCAACAAACATCTGTATTGAAGAATTTCATCAAAACTTAGTTATTTCTTCAATTTATTCACCTCCTAGGTTTCAAATATCAGAGAGTCAATACAGTGATTTCTTCAAATCACTAGGTCCCTGTTTCATAGCATCAGGCGACTACAACGCTAAACATACGTTTTGGGGATCACGCCTAATAACTCCAAAAGGTCGTGTTTTGTTTGACACAATTTCAAAAATGCGTCTGAATGTGATATCGAGTGGACAACCCACCTATTGGCCTACTGATCGACAAAAAATACCGGATGTTATTGATTTTGGCGTGATTAAGGGTATTCCAAGAGAAACGATTAAAGCTGAAGCGTCACTTGAATTATCCTCAGATCATTCACCCACTATCGTCTATATATGGGACAAACAAAACATCATATCACCAATGACTACCACAAGCATTAATTGGTTGAAATATAGAAAGTATCTTAGTACTCATTGTTCGGAAAACATCCCGCTAAGAACACCTGAAGACGTAGAGCGGAGTCTTATTGACTTTGACCAAAACCTCAAAGCAGCTGCCCAACATTCAACAATAACCCGACAATTAGCTAGATACAATCAAATTTATTCTGCAGATATCGAACGGCTCTTGGCTGAAAAAAGAATAATTCGTAGAGAATGGCAATCACAGAGATCTCCTCAACTCAAAAGCAGATTTAAAGAATGCACGAACCGGCTAAGAGACATGCTGGAATCTCGAAGAGTAGCATCCCTGAAAAACTATTTGGGAGACCTAGACGCAACTCCTCAATCAGATTATTCGTTATGGCGTGCTTGTAGAAACCTTAAAAGGCCAGTCTTACGTAAGCCTCCCTTGCGAACTTCAGCTGGAGGATGGGCAAGGAGTGATACCGAAAAAGGAAATTTATTTGCTGCACATTTGAAAAACGTTTTTACCCCAAATATATCGACTGATATAGTTGAGTTGCCAGTTCTCGAGGCTAGTGCTGCAGTACCGATAAGATTTGAATTTGGTGATCTTGAAAAGGCAATAACGGATTTAAACACCAAAAAAGCCCCTGGCGTTGATAAAACCAGTAACAAGATGTTAATTGAGTTGCCCCGTGTAGCTCGCAGAATCGTTCTTTTTATTTTTAATGCCATTTTACGTTTTTAGTACTTTCCCACAGATTGGAAGGTGTCCTTGGTTACCATGATTCCTAAACCAGGAAAAGACAACACAAAAATTGAATCATACAGACCTATAAGCCTTTTGTCAAATATGTCAAAGCTGTTTGAGAGGATGTTAATAACTAAGCTTAACTCTATTCTAAGCGACAAAGGATGTATTCCAAACCATCAATTCGGCTTCAGGAAAAAACATAGTACGATCGAACAAACTCACAGGTTAGTTAATGTTGTTAAGAAGACATTTGAAGAGAGAAAATACTGCTCTGCGCTTTTTATCGACGTTTCTCAAGCATTCGATAAGGTATGGCATGAAGGCCTAATATATAAGCTAAAACTGAATTTGCCCGTAAACCTATATAAGCTGCTAGATAGTTATTTAACCGAACGAAAATTTATTGTGAAAGAAGGAGATTTTTTGAGCTCACCCCAGCCAATCGAAGCCGGAGTTCCCCAAGGTAGTATATTGGGGCCCTTTTTATACTTATTGTATACTTCACACATGCCAACTAGTAACCGAGTTCACACATCGACATTTGCTGACGACACAGCTTTTTTGAGCATTCACGAAAGACCCGAAGTAGCATCACGATATTTACAAGACCACATATCCAATTTAGAAAAATGGTTGAAGAAATGGAGAATAAAAGTGAATGAACAGAAATGTACTCACATAACTTTCACACTGCGCAGAAAATCTTGCCCCCCTATTCGGATAAATAACCAAACGATACCTCAGCTTTCAGACGTCAAATATCTCGGCATACATCTTGACCGGCGCCTTACATGGAAACGGCACATAGAAACAAAGTTAACACAAATGAAGTTGAAAGCAGTCCAACTAAACTGGCTAATTGGCAGAAATTCTACTCTAGCTTTAGACTGCAAACTTTTATTATACAAGTCAATTCTAAAACCAATATGGTGTTATGGCATTCAATTATGGGGCACTGCCTCAGCTACCAACGTAGAAAAAATTCAAAGGCGCCAAAACAAGATTCTTCGTATAATTACATTTGCTCCTTGGTATATAAAAAACTCGAACATCCATAAAGATCTAAACGTGCTAAACAGTTAAAGCGGAAATAGCGAAACTTGCCATAAGGTTTTTAAAGAAGCTTGAAACTCATCCGAATCCACTGGCCCGTAACATACTAACTGAACCTGGTTACATTCGACTAAGAAGGAGGGACACTGCTTCTCTCATCCGTACATCAGAGGGATAACCCACAAATTACAGTAACCGTGAAACATACATTTTTTTTTTTTTGTCCAGCACTGGTTGGACTTAATAAGTATATTTTTAGACTTAAGATATGAGTAATTATTGATAGTTCAATTATATTGAAGATACAATAAATAAAAATTGCGAAAAAAAAAATTTGAATTGGAAACGAATTGCAATTCATTTTTGCCTAATTCATTTGAATTGATTCAAATTTCGTCAATTCATTTTTTTGTGTGAAAAGAATTAATTCAAAATTTGCTAATTCGTAACGAATTAAAATCAAAAAAGAATTATTCATTTACAGCTCTGTGAAGAAGTTACATGCCAGGGATAAAGAAAATAATAATATGCATGCAGGATTCAGCGATAATTCAGCGAAACTAGATTCGATTCTGAGGAAACTGATATCCAAAATGAGAAAGGAAAATATAAATGAATTAGCGCTAACAAATAAAGACAAAATATTTAAAATATATTCAAAAGAAGAAATATAAAACTATAAAAATATAGAAAATAAAGGTAATCAACTAAAAATATTAATTTACAATGCCCCTATAAAAATAACAGACGATATTCTAAAATATAAATTAATAGATGAATTCCACAATACCCCACACGCAGGCCACTTAGGAATAAGAAAAATATTAATTAAACTAAAACAGAGGTACATTTGGAAAAATATAAACAAGATGGAAAATAAGTTAGTATCACATTGTGACTGTTGTAACAAGAATAAACAAAGAAAATACATAAAAGAACCAATCACACAAACCAACACACCGAGTAACAGTTTTGAAGTGATTTCAATTGACACTGTAGGTCCTCTTCGCATTTCAGACGAATACCGCTATATCCTTACAATGCAATGCGAACTGACAAAATTTGTAATCGCCTATCCTATGCTCACAAAAGACGTATTTGTAAACGCAAAAACATTAGTTAAACAATTGATTTTGAAATATGGTCAATTTAAAGTACTTAAATCCGACAAATGAACTTGTGAAAAACATATGCTCATTATTACAAATCAAACAAATATTTTCCACACCTTACCACCATGAATCATTAGGTTCAATAGAAAGAAACCATGGAGTTCTTAATGAGTTCCTTTTAACAACTGCAAATGATTATGAATGGGATAAATGGATTCCATATTTCGCTTTTGCCTACAATACGGCACCACATATAGATACGGGCTATTCGCTTTTGAATTAGTTCATGTTAAATTACCAAGCCTGGAACACATTTTACATGAGAAAATAAAAATGTATAACTACGATGATTACGTACAGGAAAAGAATTACGATGATTACGTAAGGCAAAAGAATTAATAATAAAAACAAAAGAAAAAAGAACAATTAATGATAAATGTAAAAATAAATCTAAACTTAATATTAATGTAGATTTATTATTAGTTAAGGAAGAAAAAAGCACCAAAGTCTATACAAAGGAACATTTAAAATAAACTAGAGATGGTGTAAACACCACAATAGATTATAATGGAGAAAACAAAATATACCATAATAATAACTTAAAACCGTTTAAAACATTAGAATAAAAACCTTGTACATACGTAATAAAAAGTAAGAAATTTAGACAAATTTGTAAAACCCCAAAATTTTTTTCTTAAAGGTGAGGGTGTAGTGTATCACACAAGTCTATAATGGTTGCACCATACATACCACTAGTAGCGCATCAATAACATATCTCTGCTTACGTATGGTGCAATGTATTATTGTATTTGAATTGACATATTTCTATTTGAGTGCAATTCTAAACGCTAACCATTATGATTGGTCAAATGGAAATATGAATACGAACCCTAATACTAGCGATAGAGAAAATATAATAATTGTGTAATTTAGAATAAGTTACAAGGTTAAGTATAATTTTCATGTATAGTATATAAACTCAAAAATTTAAATAAAAAGACAGACTTTGATTTAATAACTTAAACCGGATACACAAAGCCTTTGTTTTTAATGAAAGTTTTAATTTTGGCAGTTCTTTTGAACGCCAAGTTTTAGATGGGACTCCCCTCAGCTGTTTAAAATAAAATAGGGACTATAGGAAACATAAAAGCAAATATAAAAACCCACCACGTGGCGATCCTGCCACCACATAAGATCTTTTTTAGGGTTCCTCACACAAAGTGTAAAAACGTAACCCTATTGTTTTCGCTACAATGTCTGTCCGTCTGTCAGCGCCTTTTATTTCTGGAACCGTAATAGGTAGACTCTTGAAATTTTCACAGATGATGTATAGCTGTTGCCGCTACAGCAACAAATACTAAAACTTATAGGGTGTTCCGATAGAGAGGTGTTATTCACGAATATGTGCCTATTTCGTGAACTGTAGGTGGGATACACTTGAAATTTACAAACAGTAATTAAAACTTAGGTCACTATATAAACAACTATAAAAAAATAAAACTAAATATTAAAGGGTGTTCCGATAGCGGTGTGATTTGCATGTATAAGGCCTAAGTTTTGAACTATAGTAGGTAGATACTTGAAATTTTCACAGAAGGTGTATAGCTGTGGCCGCTATAGTAGCAAACACTGAATCTTATAGGGTGTTCTGATAGAGAGGTGTTATTTACGAATATGTGTTTTTTCTTCAACTGTAGGAAGAATACACTAAAAATATGCAAGCAGTAATTAAAAGTTAATACGCTATATAAACAAGTCTAAAAAATAAACTTAAAAATTAAAGGGTGTTCCGATAGTGATGTGATTTGCATGTATAAAGCCTAAGTTTTGAACCATAATAGGTAGACTCTTGAAATTTTCACAGAAGGTGTGTAACTGTATACATGAGCAAAATCTAGTGCTTAGGAGATTTGGAGCAAAATCTAGTTGATTTTTATATTTCCCATAAAAAATGAAAGATTTTGACAAAATCTAAAATTGTACTAGAAAATAATACGTTTGCAAGATAATATAAATAAAATAAAAAGTTACAAAATTGACAAGAAATAGATTAAGGGAAATTTTAATAAAAGCTGATACATTTTTTTCACATGGCAAGTTTTTTTGCGCAAGCGTGATTTTTTGTGGGAGAAGCCAAATGAATCTGTACTCCTCTCTCACACAAATATTAAGACTTGCATAAGATTTTCTGGTGGAAAGAAGGTCGTCTAATGCAATGAAATCTAGGTAATGTCAAAAACACGAAGTGTAAAATGTCTAGAGAAAAGATTGCGAACAAATCTACTAGATTTCAGTCTAATAGGGCATTTACATTACAGCGGAATCTAGTAAATTTAAATTTAAATTTTTTTTTTAATCTACATCTTTACTGCACTTTTTGACACAAACAAGATTTTGGTACCAAGATTTCATTGATTTACTTGTTCACCATTTCGAAATGTATTTATATTTTTATTTAGTTTAAATTTCTGGCCTTCATTTGGCCAAAATTAAATATTACAATTGAAGCTATCTTTTGAAAGTAAGCCTATCTTGTGAAAGTAACCCTAAGTTAACATAACATAAAATTTAAATACATATGTATATACTCACTCCTCTTGTACGGCATCAATATACGACTATAAAAAATTATAAAAATAAAAACAGTGTGAAAAACTTAAGCCCAATGTTAGCGATATAATCGAACAAACACAGAATTTAGGTGTTATTAAAATACTCCATCAGCCTTGTAGTAGGCTGCAATAGTAAAATTTTTATTTTATTTATAATTTCCATTTTTTTTTTTAAATTTTGTAATTTTTAGAAAATTTTGTTTTTAAAATAAAATTTAATTTTTTTTTGCACAACGTAGTATTGCTTAGTAAAATTTAGGCGAAACCATAGTTGCATTATTAAGTACTATTAGATTTTGAGTAGATATCGTCAAAATCTAGTTACGAAGTAGATTTTGATTTGTATGGGAAATCTAGTAAAAACAACTAGATTTTGCTCGAAATCTCGTATGCACTAGATTTCGCCCAATTGTAAATGACATTTTATTTATTTTAATAACAAAGAAAAATAGGTACCGAATTATAGAATTTTAACCACTGTGCTTTGCAAGGAAAATACTTCACCTTAAGTTAAAAAGATAATTAAAAGTTTTTCATATATTAGCATACCTTTCAAATCTGCCATTACAATTTTAATATCCTCATTCCATTCAGTTTCATTAATATGTTTAAAAACATCTGCAAAATTGTTAGATATAAGGCTTTTCTCCAGCTCGTTTAATCTTTGCAGCTCAATGCTCTCCACTTTCATGCTTTGAGGAATACGACTCCATAGAAATTTAGCGTCAAACCTTTTTACCAATAAAAAACAACTTGCATACATATATATGTATGTACATTTGGAAAAATAAGGTTTAGTGGCAATGCTTAAAAATAAAAAAAGTTGCTTAGTGGGTGTAAAATACAATTTTAAGCTAAACAAGTTAAGTACAAAATCTTATGAAATCATTGGTTTCGGAGTTACGGACATCCTAAGTTTCTGAGTATTATTTGGCATATGCACGTCGACTATTTAATGCGAAAAGATGCAATATGGTTATTATAGGAATATGGGTACCGTGTTGAGTGTTCCGGCATATATTCTAGCATATAACTAAAGAAATAACAAAATAATGTTGGCGTACAGGAAAATTTAAATATTGGGCTGGGATTTCCTCTCCTATGGTATGATTAACACCAGCTTCGCCGACTTGAGTACCTCGTTCCCACGACAATTGGATCTTCGCTTCGGAGCGACCAACAGTTTGCGAAAACTGCTGTCACCTGAAAAGGTTCTCAAGTCTCGCCAGCCTCCGCGATTGGTCCCCAAGCTTTGTGGAGAGTTGATGTAGCAATCAACCACCTAACACCAGTACTCCTCCTCCCATTGTACCCCGCAAATCACGGTCTCATCCCCACCTCTGAGGCACAGTAGAACATATTATTATATTTGTAACACAGTAATTCGGAGGAATGTCACATCAGTTCAGTTGTAAAAAATAGTGTCATATGACGCATGTGAGATTTACGCTCTCACATGGATTGGAGTGATAATTTCCTAGCCTCCTGCTGCGCAATTCTACTCCTAAAGGCACCCATACACGTCGTTCTTTAACCGTACGTTTAAAACTGTACGGGTAAAACTGTAGGTTTGTGGCCAAAAACCGTCCTTCTTGCCCGTTTAAAAAAATATCTGTTGCTTCTTGATTTTAATCGTCAGTTTTGAAACGTGTTCGTTCAAAACTGCTCGTGTGTGATTACGCAGTTAAAAAGGACGGTTTTTTGTGAGTTTTACTGTCAAATTTGTATTTTTTTGTTTTATTTATGAAAACAAATTGAAATAGTTTACCATTTAAGTTGCAACTTTGTTATTGTTGCCGTCATGATGCCACCAAGTAAAATAAATACGTCTTGAAATGAAGTAAAGAACGTGTAGTGTGTGGATATGGTCGGTGTTCGTGTTTGCCCGTACAGTTTTAACCGTGCAGTTAAAACTGACAAAAAAGAACGACGTGTAAGGGCGCCTTAATGCCAGCATCACCCTAAACTCAATGGCGCAAACAACACCTAGCCCACCAAATGTTCAGAATACTCCTCAATTACAGCAACCCGTATTAACACTTACAATTTGTAGTGTGTGTAAACTTATGCCCACTACTATAAATAATTTATAATGCGAGTATACTTATGATCACCACTGTATGCAACATGAGAACTTTGTTTATGTTGCTTAAGAAATTTATGTTGGTCAGCATAAAGTAAAGTTGCACGTTTTCAATTGTTTATCAAAATTTCAAGGTTACTAAATTCTTTGACAATAATAGCAATATTGCTGACCTATACAATTAATTAGTATATAAGCTACCAATATTTTTTTTCATAAAATAGAATTAAATTGAAATGCAAGTTGTTCGAACTTAATTTTATTACGATTCTCAAATGGGCATCCTTATACTCGGTTAATGCGTCAGAAGTGCTAAGATAATACTAAAAAATTAATTATTTAGGCTTAAGTTCTTAATTATAAAGGGATAAAGAAAAATTAGATACCAGAAAAGCAGAATGCATTTTCTAGACAGCTACGTCCGTCATCAGTACTCTTCGTATCGATCTACCCGGTAGATTCAATTGTTATTAATTTTATATTTAAACAAACTTATCAAAGAAATGGAATATGAGAAATTTTTAATTTTACATTATATTTCATAGGAGATGGAGCTTTTTGAAATTGTTTTACACTTGTAAAGTCTATTTCTTTTTTTATATTCTACTACCAAGCAAACATTTTTTTCTTTATTTTTATTCTCTTTATATATTTTCTTTTTATTTGAAAATGGTATATATATGTCTTGATATTAGCTATCCTTTGGTTAGCCTAAATAATTAATTTATTAATTCAAAAATAGTTCAAATAAAATTCATATAATAATACTAAAAATCTTTAACTTATTTTTTTAGAACATAAAAAGCAGTCTTAGTCAAATAACATTAAGAGATTTTAATGCAAGAATTAGACGCACTGAAGAAGAAAAGCTGGAGAGATATAAATTAGAAACTTTCGAATTAACTGATGAAGACAGCAGAAAAACGATTTTAGAAAACATCAAAGTCATGGGTATAGCTGATACAAAACTCGAGCAAACATCGAGTACATACGCAATAAATGACAATAGGGTATCTTTAAGTCTAGAAGTAATAATTATATTAGCAATAGTTTAAATGAGTATAATACTATGGAAAATGTTAAAAAATTATTAAAAAAATCAGTTACTACTAATGCAGTAACAAACAATTAGCAAAAGAAATAATTATTTTCGTATGGAACAAATTATAAACTAATAGCGAATGCTAAAAAAAGGAAAATATACATTGGGTACAATAAACGAAAAAGAACATTTAATTAGAGAACTTAGCAGACAATTTGGGAAATTAGCGAGCCATCTAGCTAATCCGATCAGACAAAAAAAAAATTGAGGAATTTAGAGCATTAAAAGCAATCGCAATCAACCTTAAAAGAACATTCTGAAATATACAGCGCAGAAATATCGACCTTTGATAGTAAGAAAGCTCCAGATACAATCCCTATATTCGACGGAAAACATTCGCACCTCGATATATTCTTATGAATGGTGGAAATGGGTCATGACGAACTTAATGAATTAGGGAAGAAAAACTTAATGAAATACGTGACTGTCATTAAATTAAATGAGTTAGAAATATCCTAATGACGAAAGGCATACCTACAACATTTAGTGAATTAAAATTACAATTATCCACAAACTTTAAACCATTCGGAGATTAAATGTGTCAAGCAAAGAGGTAATGTGTCAGGATTTAAAGAAAAAATTGACAAATTAATTTCTGAATTAACTCTAGTACAATATACTGACTTAGAAGACAGTACAAACGAAATAGCACGTTCGACAATTAGAATGATGAACGAAATACTAGCTTTAGAGACATTCCAAGAAGGATTACAAGAGAACATAAGAATAGCAGTAGTAGCAGCACAACCCAAAACATTGATACAAGCTTACGAAATAGCTAGTACGCAAGAAAGATTGTTACAAACAACAAATAGATTAGAAATCTTATCATTTACAACAATAACAGTAATAGGTGCAACAACCAAAGAACAAGTAGATACAACAATCAAAGAACAAATAGATACAACAATCAAAGAATAAATGGATATCACAATCAAATAAGACTAGATTTTAACACTAACGGATATACCCATAATAACCATTACAATAATAGAAACTGACAATCAGAACAGAAGCATAACCAATCGTAACAGATATGACAGAAATTATACAAACCAGAGACATAACTACCCTAATGTACGCATATTGAACCAACAGGAAAACGTTGCATCCCTGGAGAATCGAAACGACTGTCCAGAGAGGGAAAATTAAAGACTTATACAGTAAATGCCAACAAATCTAAGAAACCTTATAGGGTAGGTTGGTAGGGTAGGCTAACTTGCTTGGTGAATACAGGTTCCGATATATCTCTTTGTAAAGAAAATACAATATATGAATATACCACATTTGATCAAGACATTCTCAAATTAAAAGGCATAACGAAAGATTACATAGAAACTCTTGGCTCAACTAGAGTTAGAAATTGGAGAACAAAAATTGGAGCATAAATTTTACTTAGTGAAGAGTGATTTTCCAATTAAATCAGATGGAATAATAGGAATGGATTTATTTTACAAGTACAATTGTATATTCGATTACGATACATACACACTTAGATGAAAATATAACCACCCCTATAGAAAGTAATATTAAACAAATAAGCAGTGAGATAATACCACCAAGAAGCGAAAAAATAGTACATATCGATATTGATCCAACTGAAGATAGTGTAGTATGTAATAAGGAAATATAAATGGGAGTTTTTGTAGCAAATACGATAATACCCAAAGATGGTAATCGTCATATTAAAGTAATCAATACACTAGAAAAACCCATTCGACTATCAACGCTCAATTTATCTATCACATTTTTAAATCTACTGACCTAAATGACAACAACTATTCAGAAGAAAGATTTCAAAAATTGTTGAGGACAATTAAATTCGAAAATTTTGATGATGAAAAACAGAAAGCCCTTTACGACATATTAAAATGTTACCTAGACATATTCCATCTCGAAGGAGAAAATTAGACAACTAATAACTTCTACAAACAAAATATAGAATTGAAAGATAATATGTACAAAAAATTACCGTCTACCACAAACCCAACTAAAAGAAGTAGACAGGCAGAATCAATTACAGTGCAGAATCTATTACAGGAAAATATTATAGAACCATTCATTAGCCCATATAATTCAACTTTATTATTAGTATCAGAAAAAAGGGCAAGACAACATAGAGAAATGGCGATTAGTTGTAGGCTACAGAAGTTTAAATGATAAAATTGTAAACGACAAATTTCCACTAACAAGATTAGAAGATGTCTTAGATAAACTTGGACGAGCCAAATATTTTACAACTCTTGATATGATAAGCTCTTTTCACCAGATAGAACTGGATGAAGAAGATAGACCACTTACAGCATTTTCAACCAGTAACGGTCACTATAAATATAATAGACTACCTTTTGGACTGAAAATATCATCAAACAGTTTTCAGAGGATGCTTACAATAGCATTGTCGGGTTTACAGTCAGAAGCATTTCTATATGTGGATGATATAATTATTTTTGGATGTAACCTTAAACACCACAACGAAAATCTTATAGAAGTATTTGAAAGACTAAGACAATATAACTTGAAGTTGTATATTTGGGACATTTAATTACAAAGAACGGTATTAAAACTGATCCATCAAAATATAAAATAATTGAAGAATATCCTATTCCAAAAAATTCAGATAACGTCAGAAGATTTGTCGCTTTTTGTAATTACTATAGACGATTTGTACCGTATTTTGCCAAAACAACAAATTGCTTAAATAATTTATTGAAAAAGGAAGTCAAATTCAACAGGACAAAGGACTGCCAAATAGCATTTGACACATTAAGTGACAAACTAAAGAATCCACCTATATTACAATATCCTGATTCTGAGAAACCGTTTGTACTGACCACAGACGCCTCAAACGTAGCTTTGGAGCAATACTCTCACAAGGCGAAATTGGTAAGGAGGCAAGCAGATCACTAAACAAGCACGAAAAAAATAAATCTGTTATAGAGAAGGAATTATTGGGAATTCACTGGGGCATACAATTTTTCAGACCATACCTATATGGAAGAAAATTTACCGTCGTGACAGACCATAGACCCCTCATCTCTCTATTTTCACATAAGAACCCGTCCTCAAAACTAACCCGAATCCGACTGGATTTATCAGATTATGACTTTGACATTGTATATAAAAAGGAAGCTAATAATAAATAAATAATTAGCGCAGACGCGTTATCTTGTATTGAACTAAATTCAAAAATATTAAAAGAAATGATTCCACCCTGTATTGATGAAAAAGAAAGAAAAACTCTGGCAATAACGCGTAGCATGCATAAAAATAATATAAAGAACAAAGATAATAAAGAAGATATAGAAAGCCGGCATAAAAATGAGAATTACATATCTCAACAGGAGACTGATTACCTCCATATATGGGAATGTATATCAATAAATGACAAAGAAGCTTCAAAGGATAAAATTCATACATATATGAAAATAACGATAATGATAATCTGCAGAATGAATACAATGATAAAATTACACGCGTAATATGTAATAGAAGCGAAAATCCAATGTTTTCAGAAACATTTATGGAAAAACTTCTATTGAAAATAAAGAAATTGAAGAATAAAAAGTAGGTACTATATGATAATGATGAAATATTTAAATATATACCAATAGAAAAATTGAAAGAAGAATATAATAAATTTAAAAACAATGACGTCAATATAATTATATACAGAATGCCGAAAAGAGTAAACAACAACATAAAACAATACAGACTAATAGAAGAATTTCATAATTCACCTTATAGTGGACATTTCGGAGTAAGTAAAACTCTAACTAAATTAAAACATCGATTCATTTGGAAAAATATGAACAAAATGGTTAAAGACTATGTAAGCACATGTGAATCATGCCAAAGGAACAAACAATAAAGTACACAAAAGAACCCTTTTTAATAACGGATACACCATCAAATAGTTTTGACATTATAGTAATGGACAAAGTTGGACCACTGAGACCATCAAACAAATTAGATATTTACTTACCTTGCAATGCGAGCTGACAAAATACGTATTATCGAATCAAAAGATGCTAAGACAATAGCAAAAACATTGGTAGAACAGGTTATATTAAAATACGGTCTATTTAACACACTCAAAACTGATAGAGGGACAGAATTTACTAACGAGTTAATGAAAGAAATTTGTGTATTATTGAAAATAAAACAGAATTTTTCGACACCTTACCATCATGAAACTTTGGGAACAATAGAACGAAACCACCGTGTTTTGAATGAATATTTACTAAATTTTGTGGAAGACAACAATTGGCACGAATGGATACCATGCCTTTAACAACTCCTACTGTAGGCACCGAATACACACCATTTGAACTAGTATACGGAAAACTACCTTGACTACTAGGTGAGGAATTAAACAATCCCAAAAAATTTATAATCTCGTAACTATCTAAATGAACTCAGGATTAGACTTCGTTATTCATTACAGAGAGCAAAAGACATTATCTTAAAGGTAAAAAATCAAAGAAAACTAGAATCTAAAAGAATACAGAACAAAATAGAATTAAAAATAGGAGTCCAAGTTTAAATCAAAGCAGAGAATATAATAGAAAAAAATTAGAAGCTCCATATAAAGGTCCATACAAAATATAAGACATAGATGACTTAAATGTCATCGTAGAAATTGATAAAACAAAAACCAAATGCATACATAAAAATAATTTAAAAAAATTCAATTCCTAGAGGCTATACCAAAAATAAAATTTAGCTTAAGAACAAACAAATATTTGTTTATAGATAATAATTGCAATACAAAAAAAAAAATAAAAACAAATAGAAAATAAAAATTCATAAATACATATGTATATATGTAAATCTAGCTTATACACAAATACGTATATATATATTCATTTATAATTTCCACCCAAATTCAAAAGGGTGAGGGTGTAGTGTATGTACACTTATGCCCACTACTCTAAATAATTTATAATGCGAGTATACTTATGATCACCACTGTATGCAACATGAGAACTTTGTTTATGAAATAATTTTGCTTAAGAAATTTATGTTGGTCAGCATGAAGTAAAGTTGAAAGTTTTCAATTGTTTATCAAAATTTCAAGGTTACTAAATTCTTTAACAATAATATTGGTATTGGTACGAATTGAATTTGATCAAAGCAATATTGCTGACCTATACAATTAATTAGTATATAAGCTACCAATATTTTTTTAATAAAATAGAATTGAATTGAAATGCAAGTTGTTCGAACTTAATTTTATTATGAATCTCAAATGGGCATCCTTATGCTCGGTTAATGCGGCAGAAGTGCTAAGATAATACTAAAAATCGTTAACTTTTTTTTTTTAGGACACAAAAAGATAATCCCAAAACAGTCTTAGTCAAATAACATTACTAACTCCACCTCAGGTGAATACATCGCCAAACTCCCCACTCAGCGGCAAATGCAAAATACTGATCCAGGAAGATCTCTTCAAATCATTCACTTAAATTGTAATGGTTTTGTGGAGATCACAAAATATATGTATGCACAACATACCCATTGCCGCCATACAAGCAAAGCTGACCAATGATTGTTCACTCTCGGCCTCTAGAATTACAATATTGTCAGAAGAGATAGAGCTCATGGTGGAGGACTTGCGTTCATTATAGAACGCAAAGTCAGTTATAAGTTGACAGCCCCACCAATCCATCCTGTACCTGACCCGTTCCTAGAGGTTATGAGCATCTCAGTTGATACTGAAACAGAAATCATCAATGTTTATATCCCGCCCGTCAACAGCATAGGGGCTAAAAATCTCCCAAGCATATCCAATCTCTTGCAGAGTGATAATAGAATAATACTTGGTTTTTCAATGCTCATCATGAGAGTTGGTATTCTCAATTATCTGTAGATCCTTGCGGTGAACTATATGCAGAACAGATAGAAATTCTCAACAAGATTAACTGCAAGATGTGTAAGCTCTCCAGACATATCCATTGTCTGCTCATCGCTACTTCCCTACACCAGCTGGCAAACCCAAATTGCATTTAACTCAGACCACATTCCCATTGTGGTCACTGCTGAGAAACCCAATGACTTCGGTGATCCTGATAAGCACATATTTATTAATAATATTAGAGCCAACTGGCAGGGATTTTCGAAATATATTGATGACTCCCTTCATCATCAATATATATCGTTTTAAAAGCTTTACTATTACCAACCTTGACATAGCATTTCTCACTTTGCCTCTCTCAGTACCACTACAGCTTTGAATTTGTTGGCTAATTAGATCGCAAATTTCCTCAATCAGCAGAACCGTGTGAACGCACAACTGTGGCAGTGTTTTTTCCTAATAGTTTTCAGGAAGGTTTTAAATTAATTAAATTATAATTTAAAATACTAAGGGCATTTTCGGTGAAAAAATAAAAACACGACCGATAGATTAGATTATTACTTGTTATATACTAAAAATGCCACTAATGTTATTAAGCAAATCCGCTACATTTAACAGCTGCTACGGTTTACTATTAAATAGCGCTTCGCCGTCGTTGGAGTCTTTAGACAGCGGTGCTATGGCCCGGATGTTGAGCACCGCCTCTACTTCTGTCAGCATTGTACCCATCTCTTCCTGAATGAATGAATGATGCGACAGCCTGTTGAATTTCCTTCAGGACCCGGCTTGGCTCCGACGAAGTTCATCGCGTTGTCGCAGTACACTTTTGTTGGCAGTCCTTTCCTGGCAGCGAACCTTTTAAAAGATAAGAATCAGTAGACAAGTCAGATACTTATTCTAAATGCACCGCCTTAGAAGTAAAACACACGAAAACCGCTATATATATATTTTTATTGGTGGTCTACCACAAGTCTATACCGACCTTTAATTTGTAGTGTGTGTAAACTTATGCCCACTACTATAAATAATTTATAATGCGAGTATACTTATGATCACCACTGTATGCAACATGAGAACTTTGTTTATGTTGCTTAAGAAATTTATGTTGGTCAGCATAAAGTAAAGTTGCACGTTTTCAATTGTTTATCAAAATTTCAAGGTTACTAAATTCTTTGACAATAATAGCAATATTGCTGACCTATACAATTAATTAGTATATAAGCTACCAATATTTTTTTTCATAAAATAGAATTAAATTGAAATGCAAGTTGTTCGAACTTAATTTTATTACGATTCTCAAATGGGCATCCTTATACTCGGTTAATGCGGCAGAAGTGCTAAGATAATACTAAAAAATTAATTATTTAGGCTTAAGTTCTTAATTATAAAGGGATAAAGAAAAATTAGATACCAGAAAAGCAGAATGCATTTTCTAGACAGCTACGTCCGTCATCAGTACTCTTCGTATCGATCTACCCGGTAGATTCAATTGTTATTAATTTTATATTTAAACAAACTTATCAAAGAAATGGAATATGAGAAATTTTTAATTTTACATTATATTTCATAGGAGATGGAGCTTTTTGAAATTGTTTTACACTTGTAAAGTCTATTTCTTTTTTTATATTCTACTACCAAGCAAACATTTTTTTCTTTATTTTTATTCTCTTTATATATTTTCTTTTTATTTGAAAATGGTATATATATGTCTTGATATTAGCTATCCTTTGGTTAGCCTAAATAATTAATTTATTAATTCAAAAATAGTTCAAATAAAATTCATATAATAATACTAAAAATCTTTAACTTATTTTTTTAGAACATAAAAAGCAGTCTTAGTCAAATAACATTAAGAGATTTTAATGCAAGAATTAGACGCACTGAAGAAGAAAAACTGGAGAGATATAAATTAGAAACTTTCGAATTAACTGATGAAGACAGCAGAAAAACGATTTTAGAAAACATCAAAGTCATGGGTATAGCTGATACAAAACTCGAGCAAACATCGAGTACATACGCAATAAATGACAATAGGGTATCTTTAAGTCTAGAAGTAATAATTATATTAGCAATAGTTTTAATGAGTATAATACTATGGAAAATGTTAAAAAATTATTAAAAAAATCAGTTACTACTAATGCAGTAACAAACAATTAGCAAAAGAAATAATTATTTTCGTATGGAACAAATTATAAACTAATAGCGAATGCTAAAAAATGGAAAATATACATTGGGTACAATAAACGAAAAAGAACATTTAATTAGAGAACTTAGCAGACAATTTGGGAAATTAGCGAGCCATCTAGCTAATCCGATCAGACAAAAAAAAAATTGAGGAATTTAGAGCATTAAAAGCAATCGCAATCAACCTTAAAAGAACATTCTGAAATATACAGCGCAGAAATATCGACCTTTGATAGTAAGAAAGCTCCAGATACAATCCCTATATTCGACGGAAAACATTCGCACCTCGATATATTCTTATGAATGGTGGAAATGGGTCATGACGAACTTAATGAATTAGGGAAGAAAAACTTAATAAAATACGTGACTGTCATTAAATTAAATGAGTTAGAAATATCCTAATGACGAAAGGCATACCTACAACATTTAGTGAATTAAAATTACAATTATCCACAAACTTTAAACCATTCGGAGATTAAATGTGTCAAGCAAAGAGGTAATGTGTCAGGATTTAAAGAAAAAATTGACAAATTAATTTCTGAATTAACTCTAGTACAATATACTGACTTAGAAGACAGTACAAACGAAATAGCACGTTCGACAATTAGAATGATGAACGAAATACTAGCTTTAGAGACATTCCAAGAAGGATTACAAGAGAACATAAGAATAGCAGTAGTAGCAGCACAACCCAAAACATTGATACAAGCTTACGAAATAGCTAGTACGCAAGAAAGATTGTTACAAACAACAAATAGATTAGAAATCTTATCATTTACAACAATAACAGTAATAGGTGCAACAACCAAAGAACAAGTAGATACAACAATCAAAGAACAAATAGATACAACAATCAAAGAATAAATGGATATCACAATCAAATAAGACTAGATTTTAACACTAACGGATATACCCATAATAACCATTACAATAATAGAAACTGACAATCAGAACAGAAGCATAACCAATCGTAACAGATATGACAGAAATTATACAAACCAGAGACATAACTCCCCTAATGTACGCATATTGAACCAACAGGAAAACGTTGCATCCCTGGAGAATCGAAACGACTGTCCAGAGAGGGAAAATTAAAGACTTATACAGTAAATGCCAACAAATCTAAGAAACCTTATAGGGTAGGTTGGTAGGGTAGGCTAACTTGCTTGGTGAATACAGGTTCCGATATATCTCTTTGTAAAGAAAATACAATATATGAATATACCACATTTGATCAAGACATTCTCAAATTAAAAGGCATAACGAAAGATTACATAGAAACTCTTGGCTCAACTAGAGTTAGAAATTGGAGAACAAAAATTGGAGCATAAATTTTACTTAGTGAAGAGTGATTTTCCAATTAAATCAGATGGAATAATAGGAATGGATTTCTTTTACAAGTACAATTGTATATTCGATTACGATACATACACACTTAGATGAAAATATAACCACCCCTATAGAAAGTAATATTAAACAAATAAGCAGTGAGATAATACCACCAAGAAGCGAAAAAATAGTACATATCGATATTGATCCAACTGAAGATAGTGTAGTATGTAATAAGGAAATATAAATGGGAGTTTTTGTAGCAAATACGATAATACCCAAAGATGGTAATCGTCATATTAAAGTAATCAATACACTTGAAAAACCCATTCGACTATCAACGCTCAATTTATCTATCACATTTTTAAATCTACTGACCTAAATGACAACAACTATTCAGAAGAAAGATTTCAAAAATTGTTGAGGACAATTAAATTCGAAAATTTTGATGATGAAAAACAGAAAGCCCTTTACGACATATTAAAATGTTACCTAGACATATTCCATCTCGAAGGAGAAAATTAGACAACTAATAACTTCTACAAACAAAATATAGAATTGAAAGATAATATGTACAAAAAATTACCGTCTACCACAAACCCAACTAAAAGAAGTAGACAGGCAGAATCAATTACAGTGCAGAATCTATTACAGGAAAATATTATAGAACCATTCATTAGCCCATATAATTCAACTTTATTATTAGTATCAGAAAAAAGGGCAAGACAACATAGAGAAATGGCGATTAGTTGTAGGCTACAGAAGTTTAAATGATAAAATTGTAAACGACAAATTTCCACTAACAAGATTAGAAGATGTCTTAGATAAACTTGGACGAGCCAAATATTTTACAACTCTTGATATGATAAGCTCTTTTCACCAGATAGAACTGGATGAAGAAGATAGACCACTTACAGCATTTTCAACCAGTAACGGTCACTATAAATATAATAGACTACCTTTTGGACTGAAAATATCATCAAACAGTTTTCAGAGGATGCTTACAATAGCATTGTCGGGTTTACAGTCAGAAGCATTTCTATATGTGGATGATATAATTATTTTTGGATGTAACCTTAAACACCACAACGAAAATCTTATAGAAGTATTTGAAAGACTAAGACAATATAACTTGAAGTTGTATATTTGGGACATTTAATTACAAAGAACGGTATTAAAACTGATCCATCAAAATATAAAATAATTGAAGAATATCCTATTCCAAAAAATTCAGATAACGTCAGAAGATTTGTCGCTTTTTGTAATTACTATAGACGATTTGTACCGTATTTTGCCAAAACAACAAATTGCTTAAATAATTTATTGAAAAAGGAAGTCAAATTCAACAGGACAAAGGACTGCCAAATAGCATTTGACACATTAAGTGACAAACTAAAGAATCCACCTATATTACAATATCCTGATTCTGAGAAACCGTTTGTACTGACCACAGACGCCTCAAACGTAGCTTTGGAGCAATACTCTCACAAGGCGAAATTGGTAAGGAGGCAAGCAGATCACTAAACAAGCACGAAAAAAATAAATCTGTTATAGAGAAGGAATTATTGGGAATTCACTGGGGCATACAATTTTTCAGACCATACCTATATGGAAGAAAATTTACCGTCGTGACAGACCATAGACCCCTCATCTCTCTATTTTCACATAAGAACCCGTCCTCAAAACTAACCCGAATCCGACTGGATTTATCAGATTATGACTTTGACATTGTATATAAAAAGGAAGCTAATAATAAATAAATAATTAGCGCAGACGCGTTATCTTGTATTGAACTAAATTCAAAAATATTAAAAGAAATGATTCCACCCTGTATTGATGAAAAAGAAAGAAAAACTCTGGCAATAACGCGTAGCATGCATAAAAATAATATAAAGAACAAAGATAATAAAGAAGATATAGAAAGCCGGCATAAAAATGAGAATTACATATCTCAACAGGAGACTGATTACCTCCATATATGGGAATGTATATCAATAAATGACAAAGAAGCTTCAAAGGATAAAATTCATACATATATGAAAATAACGATAATGATAATCTGCAGAATGAATACAATGATAAAATTACACGCGTAATATGTAATAGAAGCGAAAATCCAATGTTTTCAGAAACATTTATGGAAAAACTTCTATTGAAAATAAAGAAATTGAAGAATAAAAAGTAGGTACTATATGATAATGATGAAATATTTAAATATATACCAATAGAAAAATTGAAAGAAGAATATAATAAATTTAAAAACAATGACGTCAATATAATTATATACAGAATGCCGAAAAGAGTAAACAACAACATAAAACAATACAGACTAATAGAAGAATTTCATAATTCACCTTATAGTGGACATTTCGGAGTAAGTAAAACTCTAACTAAATTAAAACATCGATTCATTTGGAAAAATATGAACAAAATGGTTAAAGACTATGTAAGCACATGTGAATCATGCCAAAGGAACAAACAATAAAGTACACAAAAGAACCCTTTTTAATAACGGATACACCATCAAATAGTTTTGACATTATAGTAATGGACAAAGTTGGACCACTGAGACCATCAAACAAATTAGATATTTACTTACCTTGCAATGCGAGCTGACAAAATACGTATTATCGAATCAAAAGATGCTAAGACAATAGCAAAAACATTGGTAGAACAGGTTATATTAAAATACGGTCTATTTAACACACTCAAAACTGATAGAGGGACAGAATTTACTAACGAGTTAATGAAAGAAATTTGTGTATTATTGAAAATAAAACAGAATTTTTCGACACCTTACCATCATGAAACTTTGGGAACAATAGAACGAAACCACCGTGTTTTGAATGAATATTTACTAAATTTTGTGGAAGACAACAATTGGCACGAATGGATACCATGCCTTTAACAACTCCTACTGTAGGCACCGAATACACACCATTTGAACTAGTATACGGAAAACTACCTTGACTACTAGGTGAGGAATTAAACAATCCCAAAAAATTTATAATCTCGTAACTATCTAAATGAACTCAGGATTAGACTTCGTTATTCATTACAGAGAGCAAAAGACATTATCTTAAAGGTAAAAAATCAAAGAAAACTAGAATCTAAAAGAATACAGAACAAAATAGAATTAAAAATAGGAGTCCAAGTTTAAATCAAAGCAGAGAATATAATAGAAAAAAATTAGAAGCTCCATATAAAGGTCCATACAAAATATAAGACATAGATGACTTAAATGTCATCGTAGAAATTGATAAAACAAAAACCAAATGCATACATAAAAATAATTTAAAAAAAATCAATTCCTAGAGGCTATACCAAAAATAAAATTTAGCTTAAGAACAAACAAATATTTGTTTATAGATAATAATTGCAATACAAAAAAAAAAAAAAAATAAAAACAAATAGAAAATAAAAATTCATAAATACATATGTATATATGTAAATCTAGCTTATACACAAATACGTATATATATATTCATTTATAATTTCCACCCAAATTCAAAAGGGTGAGGGTGTAGTGTATGTACACTTATGCCCACTACTCTAAATAATTTATAATGCGAGTATACTTATGATCACCACTGTATGCAACATGAGAACTTTGTTTATGAAATAATTTTGCTTAAGAAATTTATGTTGGTCAGCATGAAGTAAAGTTGAAAGTTTTCAATTGTTTATCAAAATTTCAAGGTTACTAAATTCTTTAACAATAATATTGGTATTGGTACGAATTGAATTTGATCAAAGCAATATTGCTGACCTATACAATTAATTAGTATATAAGCTACCAATATTTTTTTAATAAAATAGAATTGAATTGAAATGCAAGTTGTTCGAACTTAATTTTATTATGAATCTCAAATGGGCATCCTTATGCTCGGTTAATGCGGCAGAAGTGCTAAGATAATACTAAAAATCGTTAACTTTTTTTTTTTAGGACACAAAAAGATAATCCCAAAACAGTCTTAGTCAAATAACATTACTAACTCCACCTCAGGTGAATACATCGCCAAACTCCCCACTCAGCGGCAAATGCAAAATACTGATCCAGGAAGATCTCTTCAAATCATTCACTTAAATTGTAATGGTTTTGTGGAGATCACAAAATATATGTATGCACAACATACCCATTGCCGCCATACAAGCAAAGCTGACCAATGATTGTTCACTCTCGGCCTCTAGAATTACAATATTGTCAGAAGAGATAGAGCTCATGGTGGAGGACTTGCGTTCATTATAGAACGCAAAGTCAGTTATAAGTTGACAGCCCCACCAATCCATCCTGTACCTGACCCGTTCCTAGAGGTTATGAGCATCTCAGTTGATACTGAAACAGAAATCATCAATGTTTATATCCCGCCCGTCAACAGCATAGGGGCTAAAAATCACCCAAGCATATCCAATCTCTTGCAGAGTGATAATAGAATAATACTTGGTTTTTCAATGCTCATCATGAGAGTTGGTATTCTCAATTATCTGTAGATCCTTGCGGTGAACTATATGCAGAACAGATAGAAATTCTCAACAAGATTAACTGCAAGATGTGTAAGCTCTCCAGACATATCCATTGTCTGCTCATCGCTACTTCCCTACACCAGCTGGCAAACCCAAATTGCATTTAACTCAGACCACATTCCCATTGTGGTCACTGCTGAGAAACCCAATGACTTCGTTGATCCTGATAAGCACATATTTATTAATAATATTAGAGCCAACTGGCAGGGATTTTCGAAATATATTGATGACTCCCTTCATCATCAATATATATCGTTTTAAAAGCTTTACTATTACCAACCTTGACATAGCATTTCTCACTTTGCCTCTCTCAGTACCACTACAGCTTTGAATTTGTTGGCTAATTAGATCGCAAATTTCCTCAATCAGCAGAACCGTGTGAACGCACAACTGTGGCAGTGTTTTTTCCTAATAGTTTTCAGGAAGGTTTTAAATTAATTAAATTATAATTTAAAATACTAAGGGCATTTTCGGTGAAAAAATAAAAACACGACCGATAGATTAGATTATTACTTGTTATATACTAAAAATGCCACTAATGTTATTAAGCAAATCCGCTACATTTAACAGCTGCTACGGTTTACTATTAACTAGCGCTTCGCCGTCGTTGGAGTCTTTAGACAGCGGTGCTATGGCCCGGATGTTGAGCACCGCCTCTACTTCTGTCAGCATTGTACCCATCTCTTCCTGAATGAATGAATGATGCGACAGCCTGTTGAATTTCCTTCAGGACCCGGCTTGGCTCCGACGAAGTTCATCGCGTTGTCGCAGTACACTTTTGTTGGCAGTCCTTTCCTGGCAGCGAACCTTTTAAAAGATAAGAATCAGTAGACAAGTCAGATACTTATTCTAAATGCACCGCCTTAGAAGTAAAACACACGAAAACCGCTATATATATATTTTTATTGGTGGTCTACCACAAGTCTATACCGACCTTTAAAAAGGGTCGAGCAGCTCTCACTCTATCAGTGGGTAAATTGCCCATAATTTGAGACATCTATGTTGGTTTATAGCGGAAGCAATGAACACACTTTCGAACTATTTTGCTGCACTTTACTTTTGCATTAATCAGCCACATAGTGATATTGTGCCAGCATGACAATTTTCGATGTGCACATTTCGCAAACAAACTGTGACAAAGCTATTTCCTTTTGGTTATAAAAGTGGGAACTTGGTATTGTACTTCAAGTCTGCATTTAACAATCTCTCACCTACCCGTATCAGGGAAAATTGCCGATTCTCTTCGCTAAACGTATGAGTGTCAACAAATCTCAGTAGAAAATAAGATACTCGCAGCAACTTTTTGTAAGATGAATATTCTTCTATCAGATCAAACAAACAATTTTGTGGATCCTCTACTACAAGAAATTCATTTGTTTTTCTCTTTTCTAATAATTGTTGGTTCTCCGTTAACTCGAAATGTTTGTTAACAGGCCAACTGGAAAACGAAGGTCCCTCAAACCAAATCAAATTTCTTAACTCTACGACATCGCATCCTCCTGAAACAATATCGGCTGGAGTCTGCTTAGTTTGCACATGGCGCAATTAAACTTTGTCAGACCATTCTTGTATCTCAGCCACACGATGCAGTGTTATTTCTGAATCAGTCCAGAAATTAACACTCTCGATTTCAAAGCTCATCATTAAATCAATAGGTGTGCGGCACATAAGTCAACTTTAGATTTCGCCATAAGTAATCTCGATACAAGTTTATTTGAATTTGAATGCAACTTCCATATGCTCGAATTCAACCATCAGCAAATCCATGAATTTGCATTTTTGCTGTAGAAGTTGTGTTAAAATCCCAATATTCGTGAATCAATTTCCAGTAAATTAGATTTGAAATTCTCCCTCGAAGTATATAGTCTCATAGGAATCGATTCATCCCAGTTAAGTTTTTGAATCCAAAGTTCTTGTAATAACATTTTGGATTTTGTTACTATCGGGCATACAAGTCCGAGAGGATCGAATAAACGAGAAGAAACTGATATGTTTCTGTTTGTAGCTTTTAATTCTTGAAAATTATCTTCCAAATGAAACTTAAATGAATCATTCTTCGGAACCCAATGTATGCCAGGAGCTTTTGCAAAATCGGAATCGCTTAAAAAATTTTTTTCATTTTGTAATGTATTTATAATATTAGGAGGACTTGTAAACCATTTAGTGAGTTTTAAACCAGCGGAACTTAAAATTTCAGTAACCTGGTTACGAATTATATTTAGGTCTTGGAAGCTATCAGCTCCAGTTAGCAAATAATGAACATAGAAATGACTGCGAACAACTTTTAAACCAACAGGTCAAGTCTCTTTGTATAAATCGCTTAAATGAATTAAACATCTAATAGCTAAAAATTATATATAATATATAATTCTTCTTTAATTGTTGGACCAACTATTAACAAATCGTTAAGTGACACATGCGAAGCATCAAAAACTACTCGAAATTTCGTAGTTGTACTCAAAACACCTTGATGTGGTATAAAATAGTAAGGAAAAACAGGCATTTTCTTAAAAAGTGACATATGGCCTAAATCGAAATACTCTTTCATAAGATCATGATTTTTATAATAATACTTTCCTCTGAAGTAAAATATTTCTTTATAATAAACATCCTCTTATAAACTAAATTTTAATTAATTTTATAGATGAAAAGTTAGTATAATGACTAAAACTCTGTAAATTGTGTGATAACTTTAGGTTAAGTGTTAAGTTTTTAATAAAAAAACAAAAAAAAAAAATAAAAAATCATGATACATCTGCCTCATAGTATCATCTTTGAAAAGTTTTCGTTCCAAAGAGAGAAAACGTCTTTTAGCAGTTTCAAACGATGAACTAAGCAATTTTTTTTTATCAGATTTGAAAGGCAATGAGACTTCACATCGTACTGACATTAAGCGTCGTATTGAATTTATAAATTTATATTTATTAACTTTGTTATTTATCAAGCCCTTTTTGAAGAATTGACAAAGTTTATTTGGCCAACATAAATTAAATCAAAGAAAATTTCTGCGCCAATTAATAAATAATTTTTTTGCGGCTTGTAAAAGCAAGGATCAGCTAATTCTACATTTTTAGGAATTTTCAAACTAGTTGTATTTATTTAAGATCAGGTTGCAAATTTGTGATAGAACTCAATACCCAAAACTTTGAAGAAAAGTGAGTAGAGTAAACCCTCGAGGTGACAGTTAAATTTACGCAAGATTTTGAAATCGAATTTTTTTCACTTATGCCATTTAAACTCAATCTGCCTCCTTCTTTTTTCAATCGTAGTAGCTGTGCAATTTCCTCAGTTATCAAATTTTGTTAAGAACTGGAATCTAAAATAGCTCTGGCTGATATAAGTTTATCAGAACTACTTCTTAATTTCACTACAGCTGTGGCAAGAATAATTCTTTCCTCAGATGATGAGTAATTCACCGAAGCGTGAGAAGTAGACGGCTGTTCAGAACTTATGTTATATCTATGCAGTAGTGAATTATGAGATCCACTACTTATTCTGCATTTAGAAGATGAACATCTTGCTACTGTATTAACTTTTTTCAAATAATTAATACATGCTGGCACGGATTTTATGAAGTCAAATCTTTGTGTTACAGGTTCAGCAGTAAAAGAGGGGCAATTATTAATCATATGTTGATTTTATCTGCAGAATAAGCCTTTGTCAGCAGATGGTTTTGATTTTGTACAATTTAATTATGTCTTGTTGTTTTTCGTGTTAGAATATTCAGTTTTATTATTGTTATTAAACCTTCGTGTTCAAGAAGATTCGTCAGCAGAAATATGCTGGTACCGTTTGTTCAAGGCGGCTTCACAGTCTCCCCACAACGGGGGCTTTTCGAAATCAAGCTGTTCTTCCCACTTCAATTTGGTCACTGGATCAACTTTGGACATCACTAAATGTATTAAAATGGTATTTGTAATTTTTTTGTCATCGCCTATTAATAACAGGGAATCATAAATGGCAGAAACTGTATTAATCATGCTTCGCAAAGCACAAGCGGAAGGTTTTGTAATATCTGGCGAATCAAAAAGTTTGGCAATATTTTCGAAAAATATTCGACATTCGTTGTCATAAACCTTTTTTAAACTGGAGAATTCTTTGCGATAATTTTATTCTGTAATCTGAGAAGCTTTAACTGTACCCAAAGCTGAATCGGACAACCATGATATCAAATGATTAAATTTGTCTATGTCAAATCATTGTGGACCAACTTCTCAAATAAACTCATACATTTAAAACAAAAACAAATTCAAAAATGTTGTTGTTGTTTTAAATGTATTTGTGCAAACGATCGACATCGTGGGACTGGCAGTTAATGTTGAAAAAGTGATTTTTCTATATTTGTTTTATTAAACTGTATGTGCACTGTTTGTTTTATTAAAGTCTTTTACACAACTGCTTGTATTCGTTTTTTATGTTATTTAAAGAAACACTGCACAAATTTATAAAGTTTATTTGTCTTGAATTAATTTAGTAAGTTTAATTTAAAATTTAATTTGAAATTTTTTATCAAATATTTGTTTTATTTTTCACTTGTCCCTGCTCGGGCTACAAAATGTTTTTTCCTTATAGTTTTCAGGAAGGTTTTAAATTATAAATTTAAAATAAATAAAAAATAAAACTCCGAAATAAAAACACGACCGATAGATTCGATTATTACTTCGCAAGTCGTTATTTATTAATTTCTTCATATGTACTAAGAATGCCACTATTGTTATTAAGCAAATTCGCTACATTTGACAGCTGCTACGGTTTACTATTAACTATTTTATGAATAATAAATGTGAAATTAGCTTAGAGTATTATAATATTCAGTTATTATTATTATTATTATTATTATTGTTATTTTTGTAGACCCAGGATATAGTCTTGAGACCAGGCAAATCTATTACATTTAAGAGCTGCTACGGTTTACTATTAACTATTATATAAATAATAAATGGGAAATTAACTTTAGGTATTATAATATTTTATTATTATTATTATTGTTATTATTAAAATAAATAAATCCATATATATGATCCAACAGGCAGCTTTAGACTTATCTAAGGTATTTTACACGATTGACCACTCTTTGCAGATTAATGACAATTCTACACTTCCCAACGATGTCAACTATTTATGTGGCAGACAAGCGTTTGTTGAGTTCAGAGGCCAGAAGTCAAAATATCGCAAGATTAAAATGTGTGTGTCACAAGGAAGAGTACTGTCACATATACTCTTCAACTTATATCTTGCACAACTTCCTGCCCCACCACAAGATGATAAGATGGTGTCTTATGCAGATGATTGCACCATATAATCATCTGGTATTTAAAATTTAAGACATAAGTGCTAAAATTACTCAATATTAAGCCATCATCTCACTATTTACACAGGAACGTAGACTTCAGCTATCACTATCAAAGTCTTTGGTGTCCCTTTTCTAAAAGCTCTTGCTGGCAACTCTTGGGGAATGTCTAAAAAGACCAAATAACGACTTTAAAAGCAATTGGTCGCTCTCTCCTTAGTAATGCTGCCACTATATGGACCTCGATCTTTAGTGACACTAAATGGCAGTTTTACAAACTGTCAGAATGACTAACATAAATCACCTACATGAGGAAGCCAGGATACTGCCGGTCAGGCAGCACAATAAGCTACTGACAAAGCAATACCTGGTGGCATGAAACCAGGTTTCATCCCCACGTTCGTTGATTAAAACGGACGCATTTATTTGGCTACCTTAAAAACATATAACAATAGTGTGTGGAACGAAAACAATAAAACCTGTTTTAACAAAACAACAACGTTGTTTATATTTTTCTTCATCGATATTATTACTTAAGTAAATACTAGGGTAAGCTGTCTCCAGTCTGCGGCGAGCTACATGTTGCAGCCCAATGTGATAAATCTAGAATTGATATAAAAGTTAAGAAATGTAACAATTGCGGTGGCAATGACACTAACTACAGAGGCTGTCCTGTGTATTCTATGGTAAGGAAGTCTTCGAAAAATGTTATTATCATTTACCGCTTAAAATGTTTCATATGCAGATATTTTAAAAACGAATCGTGCTACAGTGCTAAACGGCCACCCAAATCTCTTTTGAATCACATTTTGCAACCGGAACCTAAAGAAAAAAGTCCTTCTGTTAACATTAGTCGCCGCAAAGCAAGCATCGAGACATTAGTGCAGTTTTAAAAATGAACTATGGTAAATTTACAAATTGATATCATGCCGCTCTCGGAGACCAATTTAACAACCAATATTGCTACAATATGGCTACATATTTTACGATACAAAAAACCCTCGTAGTAGAGCATGCGGAGGTTCGGCAATACTAATAAAGGCCCACCTAAAGCACCATCTACTGTGTGATTTCTGTGCAGATTATATGCAAGCAACCAATATCTGACTCGAAGACTTTGATTGAAGCATAGTTATTTCTTCAATTTATTCTCCTCCTAGATTTTCGATATCTTAGAGTCAGTACCGGGACTTCCTTAAATTACTAGGACCCCGTTTTATAGCAGCTGGCGACTACAACGCAAAACACACGTCAAGACTAATTTCTCCAAAGGGTCGTGTCTTGATTGACGCAATTTCAAAAATGAACTAAAATGTGATTTTTAGTGGCCTACAGATCAACGGAAAACAATTTATTTCTGATTTTGGCGCAGCAAAGGGTCTTCCAGGAGATATGCTTAACGTTGAAGCATCACTTGAGTTATCGTCAGATCATTCACCTATTGTTTCAATTTGGAACCCTTGAGAAAGTTTCACCGACTGAATTGACTTACATATAAAAAATATCTTAGTGCTCATTGCTCGAAAAACATATTGCTAAAAACACCAAAAGATGTCGAGTCGTGTCTTACTGATCTTGATAAAAACCTAAAATTATCAGTTTAATATGTAAAAATAACTCGGCAAGAAACTAGATATAATCGAATTAGTTCTGCAGACGTCGAACTGATCTTGACAGAAAAAAAGAGTTATATGCTGAAAATCGGCATTTGACTGCAAAATTCGAAGGTCTACTAAAAAATTCGTACTAACATAAACAAACGCCGCGATACAGGTCTTCTAATGTAGCCTCTATTTTCACCCCTCACTCTCAGAATCGACCTAACTTGCTGACCTGAATTTGTTCCACAGTGTAATTCTATTTATTTTTAATGCCATTCTACGCCTTGAGTATTTTCCTTCAGACTGGAAGGTTTCTCTTATTACTATGATACCTATGCCAGGAAAAGATCACACAAAGGTAGACTCCTATAGGCCAATAAGTCCGTTGTCAAATATGTCAAAACTATTTCAGAAAATACTAATTACTAAGCTAAACCAAATTTTGAGGAAAAAGGATGTATTCCGAACCACCAAATCGGTTTTAGAAGACAGCACAGCACTATTGAACAAACGCACATACTAGTAACTGTAGTAAAAAAGGCTTTCGAGGAAAAAAAAATTGCTTTGCGGTTTTCATAGACGTTTCTCAAGCGTTCGCTAAGGTATAGCATGAAGGAAAATTAAAGCAAAACCTACCCAGTAATTTTTATAACTTGTTAAAAGAAGATCTTTTAAGCTCGCCTCAACCAATCAAGCCAGGACCCGTTGTATATTTGCGGAACATATGCGATATACCAACTAGCAATCGAGTCCACACATCAACATTTGCTAACGACACTGCTTTTCAAAGCATTCATGAAAGCCCCGAAATTCTTACAAGGCCACATTGCTTACTTAGAATTTTGGTTAAAAAAATGGAGAATAAAAATTAACGAACAAAAATGCACTCACATAACTTTCACACTGCGTAGAGACTCATGACATCCTATACAAATTATTAACCAGACCATACCACAATACTCAGAGGTCAAATACCTCGGCATACATCTCGATAGACGCTTAACATGGAAAAGTCACATTGAAGCTAAATTGACCCAAATAAAGCTAAAAGCAGTTCAAATATATTGGCTCATTGGCAGAAACTCTACCCTAAGTGTAGATTGTAAACTTCCAAATAAAACCATATAATGCTTAAACCGATATGGTGTTATGGCTCTGTTTCTTTAGAGGAAATTCAAAGGCGCAAAATAAGATTTTACAAATAATTACATCCGCACCCTGATATATTAAAAACTCGAACATCCATAAAGATCTAAACGTGCCACTAGTTAATGCTGTAATAGCGAAACATGAAAAAACGTATCTGAAGAAGCTTGAAACGTATCCAAACCCGCTGGCCCGCAACATTCTGAATGATCGTGGTTACGTTCATTGCTTCTCTTGGCCGAACATCACAGAGGTGACCAATTTCATTACAGCAACAATAGTCATCATACAGTTTTTTGTCTAGCACTGGCTGGACTTTAGTATATATGTATGAATGTATGTATGTATGTATGTATGTATGTATGTATGTATGTATGTATGTATGTATGTATGTATGTATGTATGTATGTATGTATGTATGTATGTATGTATGTATGTATGTATGTATGCATGTATGTATGTATGTATATTTTATTTATTTTTACTTTTACTTTTAGTTCTAAGATTTAAGCACTTATTTTGAAGGTACAATAAATCAATAAATAAAAAAATCCCCACCTCCGAGACACAGTAGAACACTTTGTTCTATTTATAACACAGTAATTTGGAGGAATGTGCCATCAGTTCTGTGCAATGTAAAAAATTGTGTCATATGACGCACTGTAAATTTACGTTCCAACAGGGATTGGAGTGCTAATTTTCTAGCCTCCTGCTATTCAATTCTACTCCTAATGCCAGCATCACGCTAAACTCAACGGCGCAAACAACACCTAGTCCATCAAATTTAGATTACAAAATATTAGCACGATAATAATGGGTATATTATTATCGTGTTAATATTTTGTAGCCATACTCCTCTAGTTCTAGGTAAATTTGTCAGTAAAGAGTAATGGTCATATTTGGCTATTTCAATTACATTTTCATCGATCTTTTTGGTTTGTTGGGTTTCCGAAAGTATTATAAATTCTTATTTGACCACGTGCACCATTATCTCCAGCTGACTAAAATTATTTGTTAAATCCTGAATATTAGTATATACACCACGTATGCTCCTTGTGTGCTAGGAGGCTAAGCTTAACCATTTCTTCTTTAAACTAAGCTTATACTGGTATACTGGACATTTGCGGTAATATGTGCTGTGGTTTTCGTCAAGATCTAAATGGAGTCTTTTATTTTCTTTATTACAATTAAACAATTAATTTAATAAGAATTAACATTTATTTACATCTTCTTTGTTACACTCTTTACTTTTATGATTGCCGACTTTTGAAGCATCTTAATCATGTTTGCATTCGGATGTTTTATTGTAGTATCCAAGACATCTTAGACATTGCAACACCATTGTACCATCATAAATTCTGCATCTACACCATCCAATATTTAGTTTTTGACTATTAATGACATTTTTATACGATTCATGATCAATATTCAGTTTTTTTTTTTTATTTCATTTCAATATGTTGTAGAACTTGATTTTGTCATTTTAAATTATCAATTAAATCTTTTTCAAACATTTTGAAATGCATACTCGTAATTACGATTTGCATTTCTACATGGTTTGGAACTTTAACTTCATAATTTTCACTTATTGTATTGCTTCTTTAATTTTTTTCACTTTTTTTTTTATTTTGAATGAATAACGTACCATTTTTTATATTTTATTCGTTGAACAGAACGGTCGAAAGTTTTTAAGCTCGCAATAAACAAAAAAAAAAAAAAACACATAGTGTGTGAATTTTAAACAAACAAAATACCAAAACAATAAAAACCTGTTCGATACAGAACAACAAAGTTGTTGTAATTTTTTTCCTTCTTTTACAACGGCATTGTTACTAGTAATAAGAGAACACAAAAAAAACAGTGCGAGGGCTCATTTATGAGTCACTCCAATTTAAATATATCTGAGAAAAGTGCGAACATAAGGAGTAGAAATGCATATGTTATACTAAAAATTATGAAAACAGTGATAACAATGAAATAAATGAAAACAAAAAATTCACCATTGTTGCTTAGTAGCGATAACAAAATATATATGAATAAGTCAGCTTCGCCTTCTCAACACAATGACAAAAACAAACATGGACAGTGCTCAAAAACCCAAAAGTAGGCATAGAGAGATACGTGACGGTATTAAAACGAGGACGTAGCCCTAAATCTTCGCAGCTGGTTCCAATTTCTAAAGTACCTAAAGATAGTCTAAGTTCCAAAACCGCTTTGCAATCTTGGATAGCGAAACAAGTGTGCCTACAACGTTACCCAAGTCGTTCAAACCACCTCCTATTTTTCTGAGAGAACAAAATTCTAATGATTTAATAAAAAGTTTAAATTCAATAATTGGTGAAAATTAATTTTATGTGATTCCTCTAAAGCGTGGTAACATAAGTGAAACAAAGACTCAAATAAATGATAAAAGCAACTTAAGAAAACTAGTTAACGAATTTGAAACCTGCAATAAGAATTTTTACACCTACCAATTGAAAAGTGGCAAAGGTTTGCAGGAAGTCATAAAAGGTATGGACCCTTGCGTCGATCCAGCTGATATTAAAGCTTGTCTACAGAAAAAATGGATTAAGGTAAAAAGCGTAGCCAATATCAGAAATCGTGAACGTGTCCCCCAACGAAAATATCGGGTTGAATTGGAACCTGGTAATATGATAAAAAAAAAAATGACACACAACCTATATACAATATTAAATATAGACCATAGAGGAACCACATAAGCGATCAGGACCCGTACAATGTTTAAACTGTCAAGAATTTTGTCATACTAGGCCTTATTTTAAGTTGCCCCCAGTTTACGACTGTGGCGAGCTTCATATTACAGCCCAGTGCAATAAAACTAAAGATGAAATAAATGCAAAAAAAGAAATACAGTAATTGTGGTGGAAATCACACCACAAACTACAGATGTTGTCTAGTATATACTATAGTGAAAAGATCTTCAATGCAAAAGTTACATAACCTTTTAAAGCATCCACAATACACACCAAATACTAATTATCCTCAATTAGTCCAGCCTAACACAAAACACGTTTCATATGCTGATGTTTTAAAAACAAATCGTACACCAGTTATGTACCACCAACATCAAATTACAACAACAATTTATACACGGAAAATAAAGAACAAATTCCATCCGCTACCTTTAGTCGCCTTGAAGGTACAATTGATACATTAGTGCAGTCTTTAAACAATTTTATG
This sequence comes from Phasia obesa, assembly GCA_949628195.1. Lineage (NCBI taxonomy): Eukaryota > Metazoa > Arthropoda > Insecta > Diptera > Tachinidae > Phasia > Phasia obesa. Next base: position 104,553,087 of record OX451216.1, read on the forward strand.
AACTCAATGGGAAATATGATGTAAGAAATGTTAAAAATGCAATCCATGATATTGCAGTCAGTACTTAAAAAACCATGAACTCTTTAAAAATATGTTTCTGGAAAGCAAACGGCTTACGCCAACATAAAACTGAAATGAAATGAACTCCTTAAGAATCAACAAATTGATGTAATGCTGATTTCAGAGACTCATTTAACGACAAATAGCCTGTTTAAAATCAGTGGCTGTATATTTTATGATACTAAGGACCCCCGTGGTAGAGCTTGTGGTGGATCTGAAATATTGATAAAGGCCCAAATTAAACACCATTTATTGTGCGGTTCTTGTGAGGACTACCTTCAAGCAACAAACATCTGTCTTAAAGAATTTCATAAAAACTTAGTAATTTCATCGATTTATTCACCTCCTATATTTACTATATCAGAGTGCCAGTACAGCGATTTTTACAAATCTCTAGAGAGAAATGATTAAAGTTGAAGCATCACTAGATTTATCTTAAGATCATTCAACCACTATTGTTTCTATATGGAATCATCAAGAAATGATGTCACCGACAACATGAACTCGCATAAATTGGTTAAGTTATAGAAAATATATTAGTTCTCGTTGTTCGGAGAATGTACCGCTAAGAACACCAGAAGACGTAGAGGTGTGTCTTTCTCAATTTGAAAAAAACCTCAAGCTGGCCTCTCAACATGCAACAACAACCTGACAACAAACTAGGTACAACCAAACTGACTGAAAAAAGAAGAATCCGAAGAGAGTGGCAGTTACACAGATCTCCCCAGCTCAACGCTTTTTAAGCGTTTTCATGCACTCTTTTAGAGTGCATGAACTCTTTTTAGAGTGCATGAAAACGCTTAAAAAGCTGCTGGAATACCGAAGAATACCATCCCCCGAAAATTTACCTGGCGGATCTTGACACAACTTCACAATCAGATTATTCATTATGACGTGCATGTATAAAACTTAAAACGACCAGTCATACGCAAACCTCCCTTGCGAACTTCCTGTGGAGATTGGACAAAAATGACACTGAAAAAGGTAATCTATTTGTTGGCCATTTAAAAAACGAGTTTATTCCAAATGACTCGACTGATATAGCGAGTTGCCACCTGACGATGTTAGTCCTGCAGTCACCTTAAGGTTTGAGCTTCGTGATATTGAAAGGGCAATAACTGATTTAAACCAGAGTTTGAAAAAAAAAAAAAAAACAGTAAAGGACGCTACGATAGTGTTCTGTACTGAAGTTTTTGGGATCAGTACACAAAAACATTTCTTACAACAAAATACAAAATGCACAAAAAAAATTTTTAGCATTTGTGTATGTGTACGCAAACAAAATACCGTACACAACGATCGTTGGCAGAAGAGCACAAACACTAAAATAACGTACTGTTCTTTTTTAGCGTTCTTTTTATGTATGTGTACTTATCTTTAAGATTTTACGTAGTGAACTTTTAGTGGTTGAGTTTTTTTCTATAGAGTATTTTTAGTGTTCTTTTAGCGTACTTTTTAGGGAATTTTTTGTGTATTTTTAATGATTTTTAGCGTAGTTTTAGTGATCTTGTAGTTACAAAATTTTTTTTTTTTTTTTTTGATTTCATATTTATTTATTGTATCTTCAATATGTTTGAACTAACAATAATTACTCATATTTTAAGTCTAAAATAAAATACACTTTTTAAGTCCATCCAGTGGAAGACAAAAAAATGTATGTTCCACGATTGTTGAAATTATTTACGGGTCATCCCTCTATTGTACGGCTAAGAAAAGCAGTATCTCTTCTTGTTAGTCGAATGTAACCAGGTGCATTAAGAATGTTACGCGCCAATGGATTTGGATGAGTTTCAAGCTTTTTCAAATACGTTACCGCATGTTTCGCTATTTCTGAATTAACTGTTGGCACGTTTAGATCTTTGTGAATGATTGATCATTCGAAGAATCTAATTTTGGCCCCTTTGAATTTTTCAACATTGCTAGCTGAGGCAGTGCTTCATAATTGAATCTAATAGCACCAAATTGGTTTAAGTATCGACTTGTACAGTAGTAATTTGCAATCTAAGCTGAGGGTAGAGTTTCCGCCAATAAGCCAGTTTAGTTGGACTGCTTTTAACTTCATTTGTGTTAACTTGGGTTCTATGTGGCTTTTCCAAGTAAGGCGCCGGTCAATATGCATACCGAGGTATTTGACGTCTGACAGCTGCGGTATCATTTAATTATTTATGCGAATAGGGGGACATGAGTCACTACGCAGAGTGGAAGTTATATGAGTGCATTTTTGTTCATTCACCTTAATTCTCCATTTCTTCAACCAGTTTTCCAATTTGAGTACACGATCTTGTAAATCTTATGATGGTACTTGCGCGCTTTCATGAATACTTAAAAAAGCTGTGTCATCAGCAAATGTAGATGTGTGCACTTGATTGCTAGTTGGCATATCGGATGTGTACAGCAAGTATAAAATGGGTCCCATAATACTACCCTGTGGAACTCCGGCTTTTATAAGTTGAGCCGAGCTTAAGAAATCTCCTTCTTTTAGTATGAACTTTCGATGAGTTAAATAATTTTTTATAAGCTTATAGAAGTTTTTGGGCAAATTCAGCTTTAACTTTGAGATTAAGTAGAGGAGATCTATATGTTTGCCACTCTCTAGGATTTTTTCTTTTTTCGGTCAAGAGCCGCTCGACATCTGCAGAATAAATGTGATTGCATCTGTCTATTTGCCGGGTTACAGTTGCATGTTGGGCAGCTAATTTGATGTTTCGATCAAAATCAATTATACACTGCTCTACGTCTTCTGGTGTTCTTAGCGGGATGTTTTCCGAGGAATGCGTACTGAGATATTTTCTATATTTCAGCCAATTTATGCTTGTCCTGGTTGTTGGTGATACGATATTATGTTGATTCCATATATAGACAATATTGGGTGAATGATCTGAGGATAATTCTAGTGATGTTTCAGCTTTAATAATTTCTCTTGAAATACCCTTAAACACGCCAAAATCAATAACATCCGGCATTTTTTGTCGATCAGTAGGCCAATAGGTGGGTTGGCCACTCGAGATCACATTGAGACGCATTTTTGAAATTGTGTCAAACAGAACACGATCTTTTGGTGTTATTAGTCGTGATCCCCAAAATGTATGTTTAGCGATGTAGTCGCCTGATGCTATGAAACAGGGACCTAGTGATTTGAAGAAGTCGCTATACTGACTCTCTGATACTTGAAATCTAGGAGGTAAATAAATTGAAGAAATAACTAAGTTTTGATGAAATTCTTCAAGGCAGATATTTGTTGCTTAAAGGTAATCCTAACAAAAATCACACAGTATATAACGTTTGATGCGGGCCTTTATAAGTATTGCTGAACCACCACATGCTCTGCCACGGGGGTCTTTAGTGTCATATAAAATTTAGCCATTGATTTTAAAAAAGCTATTTCTTGTTAAATGTGTTTCTGCAATCAGCATGACATCAATTTGTTGGTTCTTAAGGAAGTATTCGAGTTCATTTTTATGTTGGCTTAAGCCGTTTGCGTTCCAGAAACATATTTTTAAACAGTTCATGATTTGCTAAGTACTGCCTGCAATATCATAGATGGCATTTTTAACATTTCTTTCATCATAGTACCCATAGAACTCATAAAAGTGTTAAGCGGCTGTACTAATGTCTCAATGGTTCCTTCCAGACGACTATAGTTAACCGAAGGTGTTTGGTCTTTAGGTTCCGTGTGCAAAAGTTGGTTTGGGTTAACTGACGATGGCGCTTTATAAACTTGGTTGTTTTTTAGCATGTCAGCGTATGAAATATGTCGGGTGGTTGATTGACCTAGCTGAGGGTAATGGTCATTTGGTTGATATTGTTTTTGCTTAGGGGAAGTATTTGGTTTTTGTGACGTCTTCCTTTGTTTTTTTCGTACTGTATTCAAAAGGCAACGATGATTTATTTACCTTTATTTTATTGTGTGGTTTCCACCGCAATTGCTACATTTTTGAACCTTCGTGTAATCCCTTGACTTATCGCATTGAGCGGAACAATGCAGATCACCACACACAACGCAAACAGAAGGCAGCTTGCAGTAAGCCCTAGTATGACCATATTCTTGACAGTTTAGGCACTGGACGGGTCCTGATCGTTTATGTGGTTCTTCTACTGTGATTTTGCGGTGCAATAGATACCTTAGATTGTATATAAGGTGCGTTTCGTTTTTTTTTTATCTTAAATCGCCAGGTTCCAGTTCAACTCGAAATAGCGGTTGGGGGACACGTTCTCGATTTCGGAGATTATCTACACTTTTTATTTTAAAACCCGCTTTTTGAAGTCCAGCTCTTATTTCAGCTGGATCAACGTATGCATCTACGCCTTTAATGACTACCTGTAGACCTTTGCTACTCTTCAGCTGATAGGTATAAACATTTTTTTGTAGCTTTCAAAATCGTTTACAGTTTTACGCTAACTGCTTTCATCAATGAATTGTATTTTTGTCTCATCAATGTTATTACGCTTAATGGGAATTACATAAAAAGAATTCTCTCCAATCAGTGAAATCAGTTTATTTATTAACTCGTTTGAATTTTTCTCCCTTAAATATATTGGAGGTGGTTTGAACGACTTGGGTGCCGTTTTAGGTTCACTTGATTCACTATGTAAGATAGCAAAACGATTTTGGAAACTTATTCCGTCCTTTTCTTTATGTACTTTCGACATTGGTGATAACTGCGAAGATTTAGGGCTTCGACCTCTCTTCATTACAGTCACGTATCTATCCATTCCCACTTGAGTCTTGGATTTTTGGGCACTGTCCGTTATTGTTTTTGTCGTACTGTATTCAAAAGGCAACGAAGATTTATTTACTTTTATTTTATTGTCACTACTTAGCAACAACGGTGAGCAAGAGCGTGTGCGGTGAATTGGCGCGCCATTTAAAAACAAATCAGTTTTTTTGTTTTTGTTTATTTCGCTGTTTTCATCAGCATTTATCGTAAAGTAAGCATTTCTACTGCTTATGTTCGCACTTTTATTAAGAATGTTTAAATTTGAGTGACTTATAAATGAGCCCTCGCACTGTACTTTTGGTTTGTCTTATTATTCAACTAGTAATGCCGTTGTAAACAAGAGAAAAAAAATACAACAATTTTGTTGTTCTGTATCAAAACAGGTTTTCTTGTTTTTGTTTGTTTATTTAAAATTTACTGTTTGTGTTATACGTTTTTTGCGAGCTTAAAAAAACACGACCGTTCTATTAGACGAATAACGAGCGGTTATATATAAAATGAACTTAAGCTTAATTATAAATTTCATATGTATGTAATATAAATAGTTCGACTAATAAAATTTTCGAAAACTATTTATAATTTAAAAAATGTAATATATACTTGTACTGTTTCTTATTAGTTCCTTTAAATACATACATAATAAAAAAAATAAAAAGCTTTAATTTTTTATTGTTCGATAATTACTCATAGTTACTAAATTATATTTACAATAAAGCTTTTCATATGTTTTACACAAAAAAAACACCATTTTTATTTATCTAAGGAAATTTATATAAAAGAATAAAAGAATTTGTATTAACATCAGCACATCCATAATCCATCGTCAGTTTGTTAGAACGAATTTTAATACTATCTAATGTGCTGTTTATGTAACCCAATTGAACAAAACGTCTAGAAAATTTGTATAGGAAAAACTCAAAAACTTGAGTGCTTTTCATACAAATTTCCTAGACGAATTGTTCAATTGGGTTACATAAACAGCACATAACTCTTTTCTTTTTTAGGTCTTGTTTATTCATAACTACTTATATTTGTCGATACATATTTTGATTTTTCAATTAGAAAAAGTCCCATAAAAACAGGGTCTTAGTTCTTTTACTTACAAATACTATCTAAGCTTAAACTTAAACACAATATTCTAGTCAACCAACATTGTACCCAAAAACCGCTGAGTGGGCATCTGTTGTTTCTTTGTTTTAAAAAGCTTCTTATCATTCTTTCGCAATTGTAGAATAAATAGCTGACGCTGCTGGATGTTGACTTTTGTGTATTTCAACATTATTGAAATTCTAAGTTGTGCTAACTCCTCCCTCTCTTAAATGAAGGACGTCCCCGGACTTCTTTAATATTTCAATTGTAGATTCTATAGCACGTTGCCGACGATTTTTTCTAAGCTTATTATGCAACTTGAAGCCACAGAATGCCAAGGTTAGCAATACCAAAAGAGTAGCAGTAGACAACAAAGGACCAGAAATTACCTGGCTTTTTAGGCCCTCTATATGTTGTAAATTTTCAACACTTAACCTCTGAAGGTATGGCAGACTGAGTATGTTTTCATGACTTGTAATATTAGGCAAGGCGATCGTCGGTGACTCTGGTAATTTTGTTACTATACTTTTGTGATTTCTGTATAGGGTGTCATTAATTTTTGCTTCGCCATTGAAAGTCAGTAGAAATCTGCCCGTGATGGTTGTCTTTACATCATCATTTGTTTTTATGGTAAAAGTGTCATCGTTTACAATAACAATACCGTCATCAATTATTGTCACCGACTCAAGATGGGAAGGCCGAGAAGTGCAATATGCATGACCACTTGAATGAAGTTGTTGTGCGCATGTTAAATATATCAGCTTCCTGCAGAATGATGTTATTAGGGTTGCATTACAGTTTCCAATCGGTAACGTTTGATTTTCACAAACTGCCACGCTGTTTTCGCCATTAAAATTAAGAATTGTGTAGTTGTGTTGAACAGGGTACAATGCTACTTTCTTACAAACCATATCTGGTCTTGGATACTTAATTAAAAAATATAAAAACTTATTACCTAATAGGATTCTTATACTAGCAACTTCAATTAAATCATGTATGGTTACATTTGTAGAGTGCTTACTATTTATACTAAGTAAATCATTAGAATCCAAAATTTGTGGATTAACAATACCAATTTTTGATAGAGATATCGATAACATCAAGCTTTCAAGCTCCGCGATAATAATTCTGTTTCTAGCAAGCAGGGTCTCGTACAAATGTTCAGTATCTACCATTTTAGCTTTGGTATTTTTGATTATAATATTGACTGTGTCTGTTAAGTTATTTATTTTCTCCTGTGTTCTTGTATTTATGAGAACTTGTCTATTTTCTTCCTGAATCAATTCCCTTTGATTAAATCTTACATTCTCGAAGTCATCGTAGTCAGGTGTCCCAGCAACAACCTTAAGAGCCGTGCCCAAAAATTTTATACTTCTTGCATGCCCCCGATGAACATCTATTGTTGTTATTAATGTTCTTACATGTCCAATGTCCGCGTCCATTATTTTTTTCATATGTGATTGGGGAAAATGTTCATTTAGTCTTTCCGTATCATCAGCTATTTCAGAATATAATGTTAGGTTCGCTGTATGCCGCAAATACTCAAAATCCTGCCAAATTGTCGCGTAACCGTCTGATAGAGGGATGTAGTTTGAATTGGAATAGTCTGTTAGTTTTGCGGTCACCACCGTGACAAGAAGTCCCACCACAAGAATCCTAGGGTTAAAAAGAAATTACTAAAATTTGACTTATCTTAAATTGTCCTTATGGACCACCCTCCCTTTAATGATAACGGTTGTCCCCAAATCGGCTTCTACAGTTTCCTCAATATATAATGGTGTAAGCTTATTGCCTAATCTTCTATTGGTTTTAACAAGAACCTTTTCACCTACTTCAAATGTTCGATTCTGTCTTCTTTCATTTAATCGTTTCATTTGAGACTCTTTGGCTTTCTGTACTCTGTTTCTCACATCAATTTCAAGCTCCAATGAATCAGAGTGAATTACGTCAATGGGCCTTTTGTTTGTGACCGTATGAATTGTTTTATTATATTCTATGGTTGCTAGTAATATTAATTGTATTGTATTACTAATGAATTTTTCCAGCTTAAGGCATCTAGCAATTTCTAAAATAGTACTATGTAGTCTCTCGACTTGTCCATTCGAAGTACTATGAAGCGGAGGTGCATTAACAATTTCTACACCAAAATTATTACTCAGCATTGATTTTATTGTTTCAGAGTTTAAGGATGGTTCATTGTCACAAAATATTATTTTCGTACGAGGGAAAAAATTAATCAGCTGTAGAATCGGTGTTTCTACATATATTATAGCTCTCGAGTCTATAGGCTGAACTATTGCAAACTTGGAGAGTTTGTCTACACAGGTTAAAAAATATTTTTTATCTGTTGAAAATATATCAACATGTAAAACTTCCCCTGCATATGATGGAATTGGTGTTGCACCAATCACTTGTTTTTGTGGGTGGCGATCGTATTTTGCTTTTTTGCACACTTTACAATTTATGACCACCTCCTTTGCTAACTGTGTCATTTTTGGAAAAAAATAGTCTTCCAAAATTTGTTTAGTATTTGCCTGAGCTGCTCTATGAGCCCTGTTATGTTCAGTTACAACAATTTCTATTTGTTCATTTTTATTTGTAATATCCATTACTAAATTTTTTGCATAACGAAATGTTGTTGAGGGAAATGTCTGAATCAGTCTATGTTGTATTAAAGCCAAAATTGGTAGTTCGCATTGAATTGCATTCACTACATCTGCTTTTACAGCATCAAAAATTTTATCTATCAAAACTGATCTATCTGAAAAGTTTATTATGTGTCTCGTTTTAGTTCCAAACAAAACAAATGTTCTTGTTGGCATCTCCGTACCCTCCTCGATAACTATCTGATTTCTAAAACAATTAATCGGTTTATCAGTTGATTCAATAGTATATGATAAAGAGTCTTCGCTATGTATTGTTGCAATATCAGAGCTTGAACTCTTACCGAAAGTGTTATTATTTTGTAGGGTGTGAACGCCCTGCAATGTAAGAGGGTTTTGTCGCGATAAAGCGTCGGCGACGTAATTCTCCTTTCCTGGTTTATAAAATATTTGAGCGTTGTGCTCATCGATGAACGCTTTCCATCTTTTTATTTTTGCGTTAGGGTAACGATCTGAATCCGAAAAAGTAAGCGGTTGGTGATCTGTAAAGATGTCCAGATTCCCAACGCCGTATAAATAATTTCTAAGGCTTTTTAAAGCCCATACAATTGCCAGTAACTCACGTTCATTGGTGCCAAAATTTTATTCCCTCTCTTTCAAAGTTCTTGAAATCATGGTTATTGGTTTGCCATTTTGAGACAAAACCGCACCAAGTCCATAAGCCGAAGCATCTGTCGTTAGGTCAAACGATTCCCCGTAATCTGGGTAAAGTAACATAACATCTTCGGATGCTAAACCTCTTTTAGTTTATTAAAAGCCTGAAGTTGTTTTTCGTCAAAATTCACAACTATTTTTTTAGACTGACTGGCACTAACCTTGCCTCACCTTTTAGGATATCAGTCAAGGGCCTTGCAATCGATGCAAAGTTTTTAATGAAGCATCTATAAAAGCTTGCCAGTCCTAAGAAGGATCGTAAATCAAAAACTGTACCGGGTGGTTTATAGTTTTTTATTGCATTTATTTTACTAGGGCTCGTTGTGATACCCCCTCGCGATACTACAAATCCTAAAGACTCAACTTTTTCTTTGAAGAAGTTCGATTTTTCGCGAGAAACTCTCATATTGGCTTCAAAAAGTTTATCCAAGACCCAAGAGATGTGGTCGACATGAGTATCTTTATCTTGACACGGCTTCCCTATTTGTTCCCTAAGGACATCGTCGATGGCCCTCTGAAAAATGCTCGGTGCATTTTTAAGCCCGAACGGTAATCTGCAGAATTTATATTTACCATTTCCCACTGAAAAGGCTGTTTTTTCACGGTCCCTTTCTGCCAATAATATTTGGTGAAATCCCTATTTAAGATCCAAAGTAGTGAAATATCTGGCTTTACCCAAATTTGACAGTATAACACTTACATTTGGAATAGGATACTTATCAGACACTGTTTTTGAATTCAGTTTTCTGAAATCCATAACAAGTCGTTTTTTAATGTTTCCATAATCGTCAGTCCCTTTTTTATCTACCACCCAAACAGGGTTATTGTAGGTTGATCTGGATGGGCGGATGCTGCCATCCTTTAAAAGATTACGAACTTCTGGGGGGTTACTGCGTAATTCAATTCGAAAGCTAAAATTGTTCGAAAGCAATTTCCGAATCGAAAGCTTAACCGTACTGCGTAACTAGTTCGAAACGATGACAGTGTTGTATCGTTAAACAAATGGGAAATTATGTTGAAAAGTTGGTAGCACTGCAACTTAATTGTCAAACTTGGTGAAATCTGCTACTCCCATTGGATATGGGTAGAGCTTTGAATATATTGGATTTTCATCCTCAGTGCGAATAGTCGCAATAATATTTGTGTTAAAGGGTAATGCTTCATCAGGTTCAGCGAAGACACCCTTTCTTTTTTCCATCATTTTTCGAAATCTCTCGGATACCTCCTGCGGTACGTCAATTTTTTCCACACTTGTAAAATTTACACTCTTACGTTTAAAAAACTGAATGGGTTCTGATCCAGTCTTATATTCCAGCTTTTTAGTTTTTAAATCAAGCTTAGAATCTGTGATTTTTAATAAATCAAGTCCTATAATTTCGTCAAACGACGTCAGGTTTGGAAGAATGAAAAATGTAGTATTTATATTGTAAAGATTAATAGTGCATTTAAGTTTTATAGAATTGAAGCCATGAAGTGACTTTACCATAAATGTCTCATCAACATTCCTTACATGTTTTAATTCTGGTAATGGTTTTATATAATTTTTTGATGCGCCTGTGTCTATCAATAATTTAATTTTCCTCCCCGCTATAATCCTTTCTATGTACGGGAGCAGGGAGTCATGACTAAAAAATTTATTTGTTCATAATCTGAAATTTCATTCTCTATATTAGATACTTCTGTATCGGCTTCATGCTGATAATTATTATCTACATGATCATTTCTTTCGTGAGCCATATGATTGACACGCTGTTGCTTCAAGCCTGAGAACCTGGTGGCACCACTATTTGGTCTTTTTATTGCCGGGCTTACATTTATGATTATTAATTTTTTGGGGCTGTCTTTACCTTGATGATGGATCAATATCCATCGGTCCCACCTCCTGTTTCTGTTCTTTTGGACGTTCTTGCCGTCTGTCATAATAAGGATTTTTTTGTTGTGAGTTATAATCACTAACAAACCTAGCGTTTTTCGTAAAAATTTTCTGTTGTGTTTTTTCCTCCACACCTTTAGCAAAATTGCTAGCAAAATTATAGCGCACATGGTTTGATTCAACCTCTTGGGCTAATGCCAGCGCTGATGGAAGATCCTTTGGCTTTGCCGAAAAAAGAATGTCGCTTAAAGATTTTTTTGTGCCTGAAAGGAACACACGTAATGCGTCCATTCGATATTTTTCATTCAATGATGCAGCGAGATCACTATCATGATTCATCATTGTTCTATTTGTTAAAAGTGTGAGCTTCCGCTCCACTTCATCATAATATTCTAAAAGAGTTAGATTTCCCTGTCGAAGGGTACACATTTCCTGTTCTATTAAATAAATGGGTCTTTTGTCCGCATAGGTGAAATCGAGTCTATTAATAATGGCTTTAAAATTTAGAGGAGTATTAAAAGAAGCCAAAATCATATCAGCTGTACCCCTGATTTTATTCCTAATAATTCCCAAAGCCTGAAAATGGGTGGAGCTCCCATTATATTTTTCATAAACTCTATAAGCAATGTGTGCTGACTTTCGCCACGAAACATAAGTTTCATGCTTTCCCTCGAACTCTGGCAAAGATTTTGCTATATCCAAAGTTTCCCTGCACAACACGTCATCTCTAATAGTAGCCTCCTCATATTTTTCTACATCCGGTACATTTACAGATAACTCGGTCACTCTATCTTCTAATTCTTTTAATTTTTCTTCAAATTGTCTTTCCTGTACTACGAGAGCACTGCTAACTGCACTCTCCACAATAGTTTTTAACTGATCTGGTGTAATTGCCATTTCTAAGTCATCTATAATTTCTAAACTTCTTTAATAATGACAATATTTTCATTCATACGAGAGTATGCTTAACTTTTTTTTTTTTAATTCAATCGCGGTTCAATATTTATTTCACTTTTAAATCTTTAATAAGCACTCTACTTACATTGAAACAACAAAAAAAAAAATAATTTTATTTATTAATGAGTTTTTATAGATGATCCTTTGTTTGGTTGCAGTTGATTTTAACTTCAGTCCAATTGATATGGTTTCCTCAATTGTTGATAGATAGTTGTTTCTTTTATTTGAGATTTAGCACTCTTTTAAATTCAATTGTTGGGTTCCTTTAGTTTTAACACTCGTTGGGCGCCAGTTAACAAAAGATACTTTATTAATTATCTAATGTTTTAAATTTTAATAACTCTCCTATTCCTTTATCTGGGTTTGGTTGGTTAAATAGATGATGCTTACAACTAAACACTACCCTAAGTAGATTAGATACAAGTAGTGCTGATGACGGACGTGGCTGTCTAGAAAATGTGCATTCCACTCGTGCTGGTGTCTAAAAATTAAATTTTCCCAATTTTTCTTTAATATTATTACCTAATTTGTAATTTAATTAATTCTTTCTTAGAGAGAATAAAAAACGAACTTAAGCTTGATTATAAATTTCATTCTATGTAATACATAAACAGTTCGACTAATAATAATTAAAATTTTCAAAATAACTCAATTTATTTAAATATAACAATGCGAGTTGATAAAAACAGGGTCTTAGTTCTTTTACTTACAAATACCATCTAAGCTTAAACTTAAAAACAATATTCTGGTCAACCAACATTGTACCCAAAAACCGCTGAGTGGGCATCTGTTGTTTCTTTGTTTTAAAAAGCTTCTTATCATTCTTTCGCAATTGTAGAATAAATAGCTGACGCTGCTGGTTGTTGACTTTTGTGTATTTCAACATTATTGAAATTCTGAGTTGTGCTAACTTATACATTAAAAGTCCTAATATCAAATAAACTAAAGAATAACAAATGACAAATTAAATAATAGTTTTCTTAAACAGTACGTGTTTGTGCTCATCAGCCAACGATCGTTGTGTAAGGTATTCTGTTTGCGTACACATACACAAACGCTAAAAATAAGTTAAACGTTTGTGTTTTTGAACAGTACTCTCAGTTAGCGTACTATTTTTGTTAAACCAGTACGCTATGATATCGTACTGTTTTTTTTCGAACGCTGATTTAAACACCAAGAAAGCGCCTGGTTTTGATAAAAAGAGCAATAAGATGCTAATTGAGCTGCCTAGTATTGCATTAAATATAATTCTTTTTATATTTAAAGCCATTTGTCGTGTTGAATACTTTCCATAAGATTGAAAGATTTCTTTGATAACTATAATTCCTAAGTCAGGAAAAGATCACACAAACGTAGAATCATACAGACCCATAAGCTTTTTATCAAACATGTCAAAGCTATTCGAAAAGATTTTAATTTATAAGTTAAACTCAATTCTAAGCGACATGGGATGTATTCCGAATCATCAATTTGGATTTAGAAAACAACACAGTACAATCGACCAAACACACAGATTAGTAAATGTAGTCAAAAAGCCCTTTGAGGAAAAAAAATATTGTGCAGCCCTTTTCATAGACGTGACTCAAGACAAAGTATGGCATAAAGGCTTACTATAACTTAAATCTAAGTTTGCCTTAAAACTTCTATAACTTGCTAGAAAGTTATTTAACTAATCGAAATTTTATACTGAAAGGAGATTTTTTAAGTTCACCACAGTCTATTGCCGCTGGAGTACCTCAAGGTAGTATATTGGGAAATAAATATTTTGCAAATAAACAGCATAACAACTTTTTTATGTGCCTGTGTTGTTTTTGTTTTTTAGAAATACACTTGCATGAGAAAATGTAAAAATATTACAAAGTTTGAAGGCTTGTAAAGACGATAGTTTTAAACTATTTTAAAATTTTTAAACAGTAATTAAAAGGAAAAAATTCAGGTGATACTTGTGTAAATAAACAAAATGTAAAATTAACAATACCAAATTCTTAAAAAAAGAGAAAAAAAACAAAGTAAAACCTAAAAAAACATATAAAAAACACAAAAATCATTCTATGTGGACAATGCAATACCAATCTACCAGCAAAGTTTGTTAAATGCCATGCATGCAACTCTCAATGCCATTTCTCTTTCTGCTGTTCTCTTTCTGAGAAGACGTACTCTACGATGGCAGTTGAACGGCGAGCCGATTGGAGGTGCCATAAGTGAAAACCACGCAAGGGATCCACAAGTAGCAACAATGCATATCATATTATAGTGGATGAACACTCAGAGCAAATAGGTCAAAAACAGCAAAGAGAAAGTGATAATGAAGAGAAGGATAGCGCGAAACGTTTTAAAGAAGGTTTATCCTTAAGTGATGTAAACAACAGTGTGTATATGGTTAAAACCGACGTTAGGCAACTTAAAACTGATGTCTCGTTCATGAAAAAAACATAAATGAAATAAAAACCACAATGCTCAAACTTTCAAAAACCATAAACCAAAACAACTCTCAAATGAACTCTAACTTAGAAACAGCTCTTGAAACAATTACCAAATAAATCTCAACTCTCACTACTCAAATAAATGAACTTTATGAAATCGATAAAGGAAGAGAAAAACAAATAAAAGAGATGGATAATCGGATCAACAATTTGGAAAAACAATTGCTAAACAAAAATATTGAAATAAAAAACGTAACAAATGAAAATATGCAACCAATCGATATTGTAAAAACAATTGTGAGTTCTTTAAATGTTGAAGTAAATGATCAGAATATAAGTAATTCCTACAGCATAAAAAAATCTCAAAGAGTTATACTTGAATTTACTTCTCTTAAGAAAAAAAAAAAAAAAGATTTGCTCAGCAAAATTAGTCGCCACAGAGTAGATTCAAATTTAATTAATGAGAACACAAACAATAAGTTCATCTATATAAACGAACACCTAACCCCACACAAACGGCGAAAGCTAAAGAAGCCAACTTTAAATATACATGGGTACGAAATGGCAATATCTTTGTCGAAAGAATTGAAAATTCAAATCCTATTTTAATAGCAAATGCCGCAGATATTGAGCTAATCACTCAAACGTCTTAAAATAATATTTAAACAAGCGCTTCTTTCAACCATAAACCTAGCTTTAATTTTAGAAAATTATTAGATAATTTTAACCAAATAAACACAGCAATGTTAAGTTATCCCGTAACAATCATATATATGAATATTCGCTCTCTAAGATTAAACTTCACCCCGTTTCTCGCCAGTCTGCACAATATTGTTAACAACATCAACTTCATACTCCTCGTCGAAACAAATATTACAAACGAAGAGGAACACATCTTTACTACAAAAGGTTTTAATTCCTATTTTTTCAACAGAGATAGTAGAGGGGTTAGAGTTTATGTCAGAGAAAATATAATGCATACAAATATTAGCTTACACACATCCTCATTTGAGTGTATGCAGATAAATATAACAAACAAAAAAAAGCATTCTCGTTGTTTACAATTTATCGCCCGCCAAAAAGCAATGTAAACGAATTTATATTAGAACTCGATGAAATAATAAACAGAGTAAAAAATAAACGAGAGATAATTATTGTTGGCGATATTAATATAAACATACTCAACCAAAACATCACAACATTGTAATCGAATGGATTACAATGCTTAATAAATGAAACAACAAGAGAACATATATCGAAGAGAACACACTCATGCATAGATCATTTACATATCAGAAACAAAGAAACAAGCACACAAACCTATACAGCAGTTGTATAGGTTTGTGACCATTATTCTCTTTTCTGTTGTATACAGGATGACCAAATCCAAAGCGATGTAAATCAGAGTGGAGAAAACAATTTTTGCCAGGGTGCCTTTTTAAATAGTTTCAAAATAAATAAAAGTACTAAAGCAATAAATTGGACTCAATTAGGTAATGAAAATACAAATACCAACCAAATCTTCAATATAATATATGACACTTTTAAAAACATATATGATAACTCGAAAGCAAATGAAAAAAGAAATAAAAAAACAAGGAAAGTGAATTCGTGGATGAGTGAAGAGTTGAAAAAATATTGTGAAGTTCGGGATAAACTTTATTCTAAATGGTTAAACAATAAAAATAACAAAAACTATGAATGTGAATATAAAAAAGTTCGTAATCAAGTAAATAAAAAAACAATTTACGCAAAGAATAATTACTTTAAAATAAAATTTATACAAAATAGAAATAACATAATAGCTACATGGCAACTAATAAATGAAATAAGAGGTAAAAGAATATCCAATATTGATTTCTCAATTAAAAATAACTTTAAGAATAATAACGTAATGAGCATTGCAAACACATTTGCAAATAATTTTAAATAAAATTTTGATAAAATTCTACACATATGCAACATTAAAACATACAAGTATCAGCCTACAACAGTGATAAACTCAATGTTTCTATCGCCCACAAATGAAGAAGAAGTTTATGGCATTTTAATGAATTTAAAAACCAACAAAGGTGCAGGAATTGATTAACTCCAGTATAAGCACAGCAACTATACCAAGCCTACTTAAGTCGTCTTTAATACGTCCGATGTATAAAAGTGCAGCCAAAAACGACTACAATAACTATAGACCTATATCAATATTATCAGTAAATGAAAAAGTTCTGGAAGAAATAATCGTACGAAGACTAAACGATTTTTTCATTAAATACAAAGTTATTAATCCTAATCAATATGGTTTCCAAAAAGGAAAAAATATGGCAAGAACTCATTGCACACTACACTGCCAAATGTCTTTAACAGATTGCCACTATACTTACTAAATATTGCCAACCCTCACAGAAGAAGATTGCTCATAAACACATTGAAACACAATGAAAAATCTATAATTAATTTTTAGTTTATATTTACCATTCTAATATCCTGCAGACAAGCCGAATGGCTTCGCAGGATCTGATATTATATAAATTTTAAATTTTATATGAATTTTTTTAATAAATTAATATATAATAAAAAAACAAAAAAAATATATATATTTATTGCATACTTCGGATATGACAACTAGCAATCGAATCCACACATTGACATTTGCTGATGATACAGTTTTTCTAAGCATCCACGACAGTCCCCAAATAGCATCACAATATTTACAAGACCACATATTCATTTTAGAAAACTGGTTGAAGAAATGCAGAATAAAAGTGAACGAACAAAAATGCATTCATACAAAGTTTACACTACTCAGACTAGACTCATGCCCCCCTACTCGCATAAATAATCAAATGATACCCCAAGTTTCTGAAGTCAAATACCTCGGTATACATCAAGCAAAGTTAACACAAATGAAGTAGAAAGTATTCCAACTAAACTGGCTTATTGGCAGCAACTCTACTCTCAGCTTAGATGGAAAACTTTTGCTGTACAATTCGATCCTCAAAAATCAATATGGCGTTATGGGATTCAGTTATGTCTCAGCTTCAAACTTGGAAAAAATTCAAAGGCGGAAAAATAGAATTTTAAGAATGATTACAGGCGCTCCGTGGTATATTAAAAACTCGAACATCCACAATGATTTAAACGTGCCATTGACTCAAGCAGAAATCACGAAACATGCATTAATATTTTTAAAATGCTCGAAACACATCCTAACCCGCTGGCTCGTAACATCCTAAACGACCGCGGCTACATTCGACTAAGGAGGGATATTACCATTTTTGGCCAAACCCCAGAGAGATGAATCCGAAATGATGACATCAACCGGAAAATAAATTTGAGCCCGGCATTGGCTGGACTTAATTAAGTATAATTAAGTTTTAAGATGTGAACACTTATTGTTAGTTCAATTATATTTGAAGATTCAATAAATAAAAATGGAAAAAAAAATAATTTTATATTTGCAAAATTAAATGGATATACTTTTTTATTTAGTTCCACTTTAGTTTTTTCGATACGTCTAGAAACACTATGTTATTTAAAACTGTTTGCGCGTCTGATATACATATGTATGGATTTGTTTTTATTGGTTTTAGTTTACATTTCCAAAAAGTTTCTTAACTTCTTACATATTTTTTGTATATAATCCATTTTTCTAAGTCTTTCATTATAACGTTTTTCAATAGCTTCCAATAAGGTTTAAATCTCACTTTCATTTGCTGTAATAATATTCCAAATTCATATGTCTATTATTTCAATGCCTGTTTATTTTTCTCAACACTATCTTGAATGTCTGGAAGCAATCAGGATTAACTCCTTTTTAAGGAACTGTGGATGGTTTTCCAACCCTCTCCAAAACTGAAGTGACATAGTTGCTCATCGACATATGTCACGTCCAATAGTGCCTTCACGGCTAGCACCTTCCCACCTTCTACCCACTTCTTTCTCTAACTTCTCACTTCTTTTACTTCTTTCTCTAATTTCTCAGTCTAATTTTGTTTTCTATTTTCTCTGTCTATCCCTCCTCTTATCTGCAGGTATCACAAAGGGACCAACATAATGGACCCAAGTGAGCTATCTTATTCTCTTTCTTCCCTCTATACAAGCTGCCTGCTTAACCTAACCTAACCTATCTTGAATGTCTTTTAGCACAAGATCTACACTTTGGATATACTGAATACAATCATTACAAATATATTTATACATATAGTAAAATAGTAACTCATTTCCGTCTGTCTGCTTTTCGTTTGAGTTCACATCACGTAGAAACTACTGGATAGTTTTTATCAAAATTTTGTGAGATGCTACCTTAGCATCCTGATTCCAATATAGGATATTTTTTTCCGCAAAAATATCTCATTTACAAGAAAAAGTGGAATAAAAGCAGTGAAAGTACGCAATTTTCTGTATAAAGGTACTGAAATTTTCGGTTTAAAACTGGGATATTTTAAATACGCTTGCATAACTTTTATTTTTGAAAGTGGGATATTTTAAACACGGTTGCGCATCTTTTATTTTTGAAAAAGGGATATTTTAAACAAAATTGGGTAACATATGGCGCGAATTGAAAAAAATTTGTATTTTTACTTTGTGGAATTAAATTGTTATTAAAATATTTTAAACACCTCTTACAGAGCTTCACAATAATTTTTAGAATTTTTTATAAATTTTAGAATTTTATCCAGGGATGGGTACCTTTATATAAAGTAAATACATAAACCATAACTGAAGCACTATAAAAGTTAGTCTTACAATAAGTGAGGAATACTTTCAAATTAAAATCAAGCTAAATATTGGCAGGACGCCGACGACATGGCGGGCACAGGTGTATATAATAAAATTGTCCTCTTCGATTGTTTTTGCCGAATATTGGTATATTCCCGCGCACTTTTTTGTAAAATGGTACACTTTATTACATATTCATTACATCTTATTCCACTCTCCAATCTAATTCCTGATACTGCATTCGGCTATATTTTATGTTTTTTAACCAATTAATTTATTGTTTTTTAACCAATTAATTTATTTAGTTTCTGATTGAATATTTCAATGTTTTATAGTTATTATTATTTATTTTTATCACTATTATTTATTTATTTTTTAGATTCTGCCCAAAAATTGGTAAATGGCAAATGTACGAAACCAAAGAGCCAGGGTGTGATAGCCTTAGCTTCCTCCAAAATCTGCAGTGCGAGCTATACCTTCGTATAGGAAGTGAGACTCCAAATTTAGCTAGGTAAAGATTAATAAGAGTTTAATAGTGCTCCTCCAGTGAAAATCTTGAGTTTATTGGTTCTCCTCCAGTTAAAAATTGAGTTTAATGGTGCTCCTCCAGTTAACAGTTAAGTTTTTTAAAATGGTGCTCCACCAATGTCCGACTTATTGAAATTACAATTTATAGGTTATAAACGATAACCAAATGATTACACGTGGGTGATTAGGCAACCACCAACAACAGTATCGTAGTACAGCTATTCGAGGACGCCAATCAGCCAGTGTGAGAACGAGACGCAAACCACTCGAAGGCCGCGCAACAAGGACGGCCTGATTGACTTTAAGCGATAATGACAATGACGGCTTTTATTTATAAAGATTTTTTAATTTACATTAAGAGCGTAACTATAGAGTTGCGTAGTTCGCGAACGAACTGGTTCAATTGAACTAAATGAAACGCTCTTTATACTGACTTCTTTTAGCTCAGTTACCTAGTTCAATTGAACCATGGCTAATTAAATTGCCATGAATTGAACTATTCGCTCTTTTGAACTAGATGAAACGCTTTTTGTATTAAACTCTTTTATCTCAGTTACTCAGCGCTTTTTGTAGTTCATTGTTCAAATTTTTCTTTTATGACATTCAGCTTTTGGTTATCATAGGCTGACTTCATAAACGCAGTTTGCAAAGAATCACTGCAATCAATATAGTTCATAAACGTCTTAGCATTATTTTTTACAATGTCGTGAGTTCATTATTGCAGTGCAACTGTTTTCAATGCGCATCAGTTGCCAAATTTGTGCACTGTTTTTATTTGTGATGCGTTGTGAGATGAGCGGTTGAAATGTATTTTCTTAAAATAAAATATATTAATTATTTTTCATAATTTAGTAATAAATGCCCTAATGTTTTGAAGATCCACTTCACAATATTTTTTTTTACACACAACAAACGAAAATTACGACAAAGCAATTTTGCGTACATAAACGTTTAAACAATATGTTGCATAATTTGACCAAAGGCCCCAACCAAAAAAATGGTTATATGAAAATGCATTGGTTTGCTAAATATTTAGCAAAGTGACACAAACCTACAATGTTGAAAGCTTGTATGCCCTTGATTTAAAATTTTTACATGCTTTGTTCTCTTTGTGAGATTCTGGTTGAGATTGTGTATGTGCTCACATACCCTTAGGGGTTTGCGTGAGGGCTCTTGATTTGACAGAGCAGTGTTGACGTGCAATATTGATATGCCTTGCTAGCGCATCTGTTTGAAGTGTTGCTTTGCAAACTGCGTTTATGAAATCAGCGAAACTGGGGGCTAATTACGGGACTCGTGATCGAAATAAATTCGTATCTAAATTAATTTCGATTGTACGAGTTTTTCTGATGATGGGACTCGATACATTGCGAATCGATATTTTAGTAAAGTGTTGTAAAAGATTAAAAAAAGACTTTACTAACACTAGAACTAAGTAAACAAAAAACATATACTTAAAAAGGTAAAAAAATTATTATCAACAGAAGTACCAATTTCATTTTTAATTTTGAGAGTTTTTCTTTTTGTTTAATCGGTGACATGGACGCAAATCTATTTTTAACCGTCTTCAAAAAAGGATGTTATCAATTCGTCTGAATGATGCTTTTTTATGTATGTAACAGCAGAACCCAGCCATTTCTGAACCGATTTAAAAATTTTTTTCTTTTTTTTTAACAACAGTTCATTATATTAAACATTAAAGGGTTTCCCCATACAACATACATTTTTTTACGTGTATTAAGAACCGTAAAGGGCACCAAATTAAAATTTTAAAAAATTGCGTGTCACTATAGCTCCCCACAGCAGAAATTAATAAAAAAAAAAAAAAAAATTAATTTAAAATTTAAAGGGTGGCCCCATGGAGGGTGCTGTAGCTTAAGTGGTTAGCACGTTGACTACTAAGCAATGGTCACGAGTTCAAATCTCAGCCGTGGCAACATCAATTTTTCTGATATGTATTAATTTTTCTTCATAATAATGCATATCACAGCGCCCTCCTTCGCCGGTATTACCACATAGCACTAAATCACCGGCGAAGTAAAATAATTATAAATTGGCTAAGCTAGCTTTGAACTAATTCGCCTAAATAACACCAGAGGCGCTGCAATACTGTTCTAAAAATAATCATAACGTGCAATTGCAGTGTTGCCAGAATCGAAGCTTTACTATCACTAACCATCTGTCTTATCTACTACTATCCCTTTCCAAAGGAAGTAACACAGTTTATGTAGGCATTAACTGCCTGAGTGGTACTTCTCTTTAAAAAAAAAATTGTACACATACCACTGAAATTTACAAAGAACCTGTATTGCTAAGTCCGCTAAAGGATAAAAGGGTGTCCCAATAGTTAATATAATTGTAGGTATGTGACCAAACTTTTGAACTGTTATAGACAGACAGCTGAAATTTACAAGGAACCTCTATTGCAAAGTCCACTATAGCAAGTATACAATTTGAATTTAGAAATTAAAGGGTGTCCCCATAAAATATGTAATTTTATCTATATAGCTCTATCTTTTTAACCGTTAAACACAAACACTATATTTTGGAGGAATTGGAGTTTGCTGCACATTTGACAACTGCCGTACCACCAAAAATACAGTTGGCCACAACTTTATTGCTTTTAGCATCCGGAGGCTTTCAAAATACCGTCGGGAATTATTTTCTTATCGTCATTAGTCAAAGAACATTACCGAAAACACTCGCATAAGTGCTGGAAGAAATGGAAAAGATGCTGTGTCCAAAGTTTATAAAATTCAGTCCCGATGGTTGGGATGAAACAAAAGAATTTTTCGCCAAGCTTTTACATCTTTTAACGGTGGACCAGAGGCATTTAATTTATTGGTCAAGTCTATTAGCCGTAGCCTTTCCTTGACATGTATTTGGTAGACAACCTTTTGCCACATTGCTGTGTTCAGACAAAAACTCAGCAAGAATTAGTTTTGCCTAAAATTTATTTTTGATGTATTTGACCTAATAATAAAAAATAAGTTAATATGAAAATATATAAAAAATTTAGCTTAAATTTGTTTTTTTTTTCAACGAACTATTTAAAAAAAAATTTCGAATTTAAACTCGGACGGTTACGTTCGAACGTAAGCTCGCTATCGAGTGCCATCATCAGAAATATCGATACAACTTACTCGATAACGAGTGGCAGAATCCCAAAAGTAAAAAAACTCGCAACATCGAGTAAATCTCGCATGAGTTCGACTACGAGAATTAGCCCCTGACCAAAATCGCTTTGTCTTGATACATGTAGATAAATATAATATATTTTTTAGTACAAACCGAATATTGCTGTTTTAAAACTATCCATACTATAAAAAAATTACAAATTACAAATTTGTATACCAAAATTTTAAACTGGTTTTATTTCAAATATATTATTCAACTCTTATTAAACCAACTACTCGCAATTGTGGCAGCCTTAGACTTATTAGGCTTTTGACACGCTTGACTGGTTTAAGACATTTCGAACTCTACACTTCCCAACGATATCAAACTCTGGGTTGCCAACTATTTAAGTGGCAGAGAAGCATTTGTTGAGTTTAGAGGCCAGAAGTCAAATTATCGCAAGAAAAATGGGTGTGCCACAAGCAGGCACCTATACTGTTCAACATGAACAAGTTCCTGAACCGCCACAATATGTCAAGATGGTATCCTATGCAGATTATTGCACCACCTATTCATCTGATGTTACAATTAAAGAAATAAGTTAAAATTACAGGAACGTAGACTTCAGCTATCATTCTCAAAGTCTTCGGTGTACCATTTCACTTCCTGGACTAAAGAATTATCGGCTTAAATCTAGTTTAGTGAAGCTTGACCAATAAAAAAAAAATTAGAGAATTAAAAAATAATAAAAAAATGTTAAATAAAAAAATTGGTTGTCGCCCTTATTTTCTGAGTTATGGGCCTCTAAACTTTTCATATGAAACTGTGATTGTGTACTGCATTTTTGAACAAATTGAGTCAATATGGCTATCAATTTAGTAAGCGAAGCCGGTGATGGTTAAACCATAGAGAAAATCTTTGCGCCTGGCCGAAGGCCGGCTATGCAGAAAACTTTAGTAAGCGAAGCCGGTGTAGGTGTTCGATTAGAGGGTTTTAGTTGTTATATTTTTCTGTATTGATTCATTTAATTGCTTTTTATCACATTTGTTATTACGTATTACTGTTATTACGTATCAACAAAATGCGTTGGCTCTTAATGGGTTTATTTTTTAAAAAAAAAGTTTAGCGTCACCTGATAGATATTTCCAAAAGCTTTAATTGATACTCATACTGACATAATTTGTTCAAAAATGTAGTGTATAATCATAGTTCCATATGAAAAGTTCAGAGGCCCATAACTCGGAAAATAAGGGTGACCGCCAAATTTTTTATTATTTTTTTATTCTCTATCACCCTGTATAATTTTTTTTTTTTTAATTGGTCAAGCTTCACTAAACAAGATTTGTTCCTTCAAAAATGTAGTGCACAATCACAGTTTTTTGTGAAAAGTTCAGAGGCCCATAACTCGTAAAATATGGGCGACCGCCAATTTTTAAACTTTATTTTTTTCACTTTTTTTATTGGAGAAGCTTCGCTAAGAGATTTAAACCGATATTTTAAATATGATTTTTAATTATCATGATACCCATATTGCCTTATTCGGTCATAAAATACTTGAGATATACCATACTTGACATAGAAACATTGGGGGTCCGTAACTTCGAAACTAATGGTAGCCCCAATTTTGGTATTTTACATTTTTTGCTTAAAATTAAATTGTATGTGTACGTACATAAATTAGATTTAAGCCTCGATTTCTTGCAAAGTGAACAACACATGAACAAGTACGATATGTACATACATATGTATATGTACATACATATATGTATGTAGGAACTTTCAACGTCCGTAACTTCGAAACCGTTACAACCACTAGCAAATTCAATATATGTATTTAAGCATTATCACTGAACTATAAGATTTAATCCAAAAATTTCGTTTTATCTTACAGTTTGTTTTGAACCAAATAATATGCCAGTAGTTTAATATACAAGTTAACATCGGTGGACGCCATCTAAAATATATACATATTTATGTAAGTGCATGCCGCAAAAACTAACATAAATACTTTTCAAAAACCTATAAATATTACCTCTAGTTCTTCCTTTTCCAAAACATCAATCTTTTCGTTGTATTTATCCATAATAGAAAAATCAAAAAACTGTGCTTATTAGACTTGGGTAGTTCACGAACGAACTAGTTCAATTGAACTATTCTATCAATTGAACTAAATGAACTAGTTCAAATTTTTATGTCTACCCAGTTCAATTTTTGAACTATGGCTTTGTATTTGAACTATTAAACAATTGTTTCCTTTTTTTGACAACAATGTAGAACTGCCATACAATTTAATAACCATTTTATGAATTTATTATTTTTGATTTATAAAAAGTAGTTCAGAGCACAAATCATAGTTGAAAAGAAAAAAGAGCGTTTGAACTAACAGATTGAATTACTAAGTAGTTCAGAACACAAATCATAGTTCAAAAGAAAAAAGAGCGACTGAACTAAAAGATTAAAATAGTTCACTTTTTTACTTTGAACTAAAATGAGCGATCTCTAAAATGAACTAAAATGCACAAGTCTAGTGTTTATTTATCCAGACGACAAAGCCGTTAAGAAAAAATGAGCGGCGGTTAAGCACAGATCAAGGTATATTTATCTTCCAACAAAACAAGCATTACATGGACTTTTGTTGTTGCTTTGTAGTTCGAAATGTCAAAAAACAGAAGAAAATTGTATGTGTTTTATTTTTTTTTTCTCACTTCTGCACTATAAAATTTCTAAAAACATACAACTTTTGACATGTGGAACTACTAAGACACTTCTGCACTATAAAATTTCTAAACACATACAACTTTTGGAATGTCGAACTACTAAGTTAGCTGGGCGGACCACAAAATAATAATAGTCTATGGGGTGGACGACACTATCTAGTAAGATAAATATACCTAGGCACAGATATTTAATAATTATTGTTTTAATTTTTAAAATACATTTATCAAATTTATTTTACCTAGTGTCTATACCTGACAAACTTAAAAAAATAAAACCCTAATAAAACATATCCAATACAAGTTTGCAAAAAAAGATAAATTTAAATTTATTTTAATTCAGCGTAGAAAATTTTATGGAAAGCATAAATTTAAAGAATACAAATCAGTTTAATTTTTTTTTTATATTTTTTTTTGTTAACAGAGTACGTTCAGTTCAAGGAGAATTTATATCAGGTGGTGTTAATAGCCCATATGAATTTTGTTTGTTTACGTTTTTTGGAGGCAGATTTTGTCAAAATTTGTTTATTTAGAAACAATATTGAAAACAAAACCAAAATTGAAGTGAAAAAAAATATTTAGAAAAGGCGTTACATATGAATGTATTTGATTTTTTATTTTAATTTTTTAAAACACACAATACACAAATTTTCACAACATTATAACAATTAAATAAACTGCGGTGGGTCCAGATTTTTCTTTTCTGATTTTATTTTGATTATTTTTATTTTTCTGTTCTATTTTTTTCTTCGTTTTTTCTTTTAGTAAAAATAAACAAAACACATTAGGTTTGTTCCTTAATTAAAAATAGTTAATAAATTTATTTTTTGTTGTTTTCTAGCCATGCAGCCAACAGCTCTATAAACATTTTAGGTCATTTTAACATCTTTCATGGGCCTTTAAGAGCGGTTTACATTATACTACAGGTAATACGATATGCCAAATTTTTGTGTAGAAGAGTACAAGTAGTGTCGTCTAAATATAATATGTAATGAAACTGTCCGACATTGAGAGAAAATACGGATGGAAATTTGATATTCTTACGGCTCTCTTTATGTTTTAAAGTTTTTCAAAAACTATTCTACTTCATTAGCTCAGGGTTGCATTTTTCTGATTCACCCCTATTCTGCATTTCGATTACGTTTCCGCATTAAGTTACGCAAGAATCGAAAAAAGGTATTCCAAACAAAAACTGAATCGAAAGAAAAAGAAGAGAAGAGTATGTTCAATACAACTATGAAACAAATGAAATAGGAACTCAGAAATAAAAATAAACAAAAAAATTATTAAATTGATTGGATTTGTTCCGCCAGTAAATAAAATACTGTTGTCATACTTCTTATAATTTATAGATTGCAGATTACAAAAATTAAAATGAATATTTTACTGTGGAAATTATTCTAAGAATAATGAAAAATTACATATATTATAAAACTTAAAAGTCACAACTCATGCGATTGAAAATATAATTAAATTATAATATAAAACAAGTAATTTAAAAACAAGTGAAATACAATACCCCCTCTCAATCGCTGAGTTGAAGATCTTTGCGAAACTTTATAAATTTCGTTGAATCTAATGATTTAGTAAAAATATCAGCAAGTTGTGCATAGAAAGTAGTAGAAATTTCTTCTAGTTTAATAATTCCTTTTGAGACGTAGTCACGTATAAAATGAAACTTGACATCTATATGCTTGGAACGTTTGCTATCAGCGTTCTTTGCTATTCCAATACAACCTCGATTATCTTCATAAATTGTTACTGCATTATTGTCTTCCGAAAATATATGTAGATCAGTTAAAATTCCTCTAATCCAAATAGCTTCTGAAACGGCAATGCTAAGAGCAATATATTCGGCTTCACAAGATGATGTTGCCACCAGCGTTTGTTTCTTACTACTCCAAGATATAGGACAACCGAACACTTTAAATAAATAGCCGCTTACAGATTTTCTGTCTTCATCTCTTGCTCTTTCATCTAAATTGCTTGTATAAATTAGTTTAAAATTTTTAGAACCTTTTATATAACGAACTATTCGTTTCAAAGCTGTCCAATGCATATCACTGGGATTATTTTGAAATCTACCCATATATCCAATCTGATAACATATATCTGGACGAACACTTAACATGAGGTACATTAGACATCCTAACATTTCACGATAGGGATTATTTGTTGTTTCGTTGGATGTATTTTGAGTCTTTGCTAAATTGCAATCGCTCATTGAAAATCTTTTGAATATGCGTTCAAAATTCGAATGCTGACTTAGTTTCATTATACCATTTCTTCGATCATATTCAATCCTTGTTCCTAAGTAATATTCGAGAAGACCACAATCCGACATTTAGAAGACTGAATTAAGATTTCTTTTAATATTTTCTATCGCATCTATATTATTTCCTGCGATTAACACATCATCAACATATATTAGCAAGTATAAAACACAGTTATCTTCAAATTTTGTGTACAAGCAGGAATCATGTTTTGATCGATTAAACTTTAATTGAATTAAAAAATCATCAAATTTTGTGTACCAACATCGTGAGCTTTGCTTAAGTCCATAAATTGATTTATTGAGTTTACATACTTGAGTAGAGGATGCTTCAATGCCATCGGGAATTTCCATAAAAATATCTTCCTTTAAATTTCCATACAAAAACGCAGTTTTGACATCAAGTTGATGTAAATAAAAATGTCTTTTAACACTAACTGCCAAAACTATTCGAATTGTAGAAAGTTTAGCTACAGGTGAATAAGTTTCCTCATAATCTATTCCAGCTTTTTGCAGAAATCCTTTTACTACTAAACGAGCTTTATATCGGATTTGGTTTCCATTTGAATCCTCTTTTTACCCTCAGGACGTGGAATTAACTTCCATACTTGGTTTTTCTTCATGGATTCTATTTCGTTATCAATTGCTTCTAACCACTGTAATTTATCTGGTCTCTTCTCTATATCTTTAAAACATTGTGGCTCAATGTAGGTGCTATTGGACATTGCAGAATTAGCGTGACCTGTAATGTATCCTGGACCTCTACTTTTTAAACGTTCACTCCTTCTTGGTTCAGCCCTACCTTCATTTCCATTTTCACAATAGTCTGAATTATCCTCAAATAATGTAGTAGAGTTTTCATTAGTATTATCACTTGTATTATCTTCCACAGAAATGACATTGACGTTATCAACAATTTCCCCCTCTTGCTCGTTTCTTTCATACAAAATGAGGATATCTGATTTTAAAGTCTTTTCTTCTTTGAAGGGAAATGTTGACTCATCAAAGCCAACATCTCTAGATAGTACTATTATTTTCTTATCTGGATTCCATAATCTATAACCGTTTGCAGTATACCCCATCATCACCATCTGGACGGATTTCTTATCTAATTTCTTTCTCTTTTGTTGTGGGACCCATACAAAAGCAGGCTCAGCTGGCGGAATATCATTGATACAATCAAGGACATTCAAAGAATCTAAGTACATCAACACACGAAAACTCTAGTTTTCAAAATTATCTCCACGGAATTGTAAGATACCATGGAATGATTCACGCTTGCTATCACCCATAACCTCTTATAATTTATAGATTGCTGATTACAAAAATTAAAATGAATATTTTATTGTGGAAAATATTTTAAGAATAATGAAAAATTACATATATTATAAAACTTAAAAGTCACAACTCATGCGATTGAAAATATAATTAAATTATAATATAAAACAAGTAATTTAAAAACAAGTGAAATACAATAATACCTTTCGGTGAAGACCGTCGTCACTGGCTGTTGTTTTGGTACGTTTGGCGTTTTAAACACGGCTTGATAATGATGTCCTTACATCGAAAGCGCTCGCCAAACGTACCAAAACAACAGCCAGTGACGACGGTCTTCACCGAAAGGTATGACAACAGTAAAAAAATTATTAATAAACAATTCTGTTTGTCATGAAAAGTTAAATTTAGTGCGCAAAACGTAACAATACGCTTTGTTACATAAAGATAATTATGCTGAACATGTTGGTGCCGGTGCTCCCGTACATGTATGTAGTTGTCGTTATGGAATATATGGCCGCTGAATGTCTTGAATTTGCTAGTAATGCTGCTCGTGACAACAGAAAGGCCAGAATCATTCCTTGCCATTTGCAATTGGCTATTCGTAATGACGAAGAGTTAAACAAATTATTGTCTGGAGTAAGAATTGCCCAAGAAAACAGAAAAGAAGGTTAAAATTTCAATCAATTACAATAAAATTACATACCGTCATCAAATATCAGTTCGAAAGTGGCTATCAGCGTCAATAAAAGGGAAATTCCGGGAGTACATACATATATGTACATATATTTTTAGGATCATATATTTTAGAAAGAAATCATAAAAGTATAAAGTAAATAAGAGGTATTTGTGCTTCAACTACTCCGGTGTTAAGAATCCTGTAGCGCCGGAGGTGATATTTAAAATTTTTATATGTACATCTTTTTAGTTTTTATTTATGAATCCACCCGTTAATTTATGAATCTTTCGTTTCCATTCAATTCGCCAGATTTTCATAATGGTCATGTACAGTGCAACTTCGACAGTTCGGACATGCGCCAGTCTGGTCACTCCAATAATTCGGACGCTTCTATATTTCAGACAATTTAAAATTTTTACCTCTATAATTCGGACAATGTTTTTTTAAGTAGGAAAAATAAATTAAAATCCGGGGGTTTCCCGTCTTAAGCTCGCATGTGTTGCTATTTATGCTTTTATTTACATTTTGCGCTTTCATTACTTCAGTTTCGGTTCATTCTTTCGCAAGTTTGGTTATTTGATCCCAGTCCAAGTGACATGCTTTCAAGTAATAATCGCAAACATAAAACTCTTACCTTAAAGGAAAAATGTGACATTTTACAAAGTCTTGATGAGGGAAAAACTATAAGGCAGGTTGCCGAAAAATTTCATGTTCCTAAATCAATTTATTTCAAATACCTATAATGGACCTGGTAATATTTAAACTAAGATTCAAATAAACATTTTCAGAATCGTACATACCCATTTTTTTAGGAAATAGAAAAGTTATGAAAAAAGCAGAAAATCCTGAGTTAGAGGAAGCCCTTTACACATGGTTTTTGCAGCAAAGAAACAAGCACATACCGATTTCCTCGGAAATTATAAAAGCAAAGGCCTCTTTTGGTTATTGGCAAATCTGCTAATCCAAGAGCCTTTAAAGGTTATAAGTTCCATATTTATATAAGGCAACTAATAAAGGATGGATGTCAACGTCCCTTTTCCTTGACTGGTTCAAAAACCACTTTATTCCAGAAGTAAAAAAGTTTTTAAAACACGTTAACAGACCACTTAAAGCTTTGTTAATATTAGATAATGCTCCCTCACATCCTAAAGCGGATGAAATTAATTTTGATCCAAATTTCAAAGTTCTATTTTTACCACCTAATTGTACGGCAATCTTACAGCCTATGGACCAAAATTTAATACAGAACGTAAAGGTCACTTATAGAAAACGATTATTGCATCATATTTTATCAGAAATTGATGATGATGTCGACGTGGTTAATGTTTTAAAAAAGTTTAGCCTTAAAGATGCTGTTTATTTCTTGGACTTAGCATGACAAAGCATTAGTGAAAAAAATATTCAGAGAAGCTGGTATGCATTGTGACCAAAAACTGCATCATGCTGGGACGATGAAGACACGATACCGCTTCAGGCTCTGCGTAATGAGCTGCAGTCTGATGGCATTTATAATGAAATGAAGTCCATCCAAAATATGATTGGAGCTATAAGTTTCGGTAAAGATATGACTGAAAAAGATATCAATGATTGGGCAACTGGTGCAAATGAATTTTCAATGGATTTTTCCGATGAAGAGATAATACAACACGCTGAAAGAAATGAATCTTCAGTGCTGCTTACGGATTCTGAAGAGGACGGATTCTGGATGCAAAAGCTAAGATTTCTAATGCAGAAGCAAAGAAATCATTTTCAATTTGCGTTCAGTGGGCTGAGGAAAAAAATTTGGATATGCAGGATATTTTATTGTTAAAGAGACTAGAGCAAAAAGCATATATCAACCAGCTCAACAAAGTTAGCCAGCAGAAACTGACATCTTTTATTAATAAAGTATAGTTGTATGTATTTAATTCACTTAAAATATTTACATAATTTAACAATTCAATGCAATAATTTAATGTTTTTTTAATAAAACATAGTACAATACATGTGTTTAACATACTTCGATTTTTTCACTATTTTTACCTACGATAGACCGCACAACTCGATAATCCGGATGAGCCTAAAACTATATGTGTCCGGATTGTCGAAGTTGCACTGTACTTCTGTTTTCCACCAAAAATTTAAATAAAACTCTCAAATTTCAGTTAAAAAAGCCATTTACAGTTAAAAAAAATATTTATTGTATTTCATATGTACGTCTTTTTTAATTACACGCTCTTTTAAACTAAACAAACAAGAATCGAAAAACTTTCAGTTAACAAATTCACAATTTACAAAAACGTAGCTACGATCGTAATGCAGAATACATACAATCGAAAAAATTTAAATGAAACGGAACACAGAATACCAAAGTTGACAAACGGAGAAAATTTCGATTCGAATCGAAATGCAGAATAGGTGTGATTAATGCTAACTTTTCAAAAGGCAAAACTCGTCAAAATAGCAGAAAACCGCTGAATATAGTGCAAAATAGATCCAGTTGGCATCACAAATAAATTTGTAAACAATAAAAAACTTTTGTCAAAAGAACGTTGTTAATACACATACATTTTTATTTAAGCAAAAAACATTGTTTACTTTTATTTAAACGTAAACATTTCCCACTTAAGCATTTATTAGACCTTTTTAAGAAATTCACTTTTTGTTTTAATTATTTAAAGTCAATGACACTTTTAATTTGTAATTATTAAAAGCTAATGACACTTTTAAAGGCCAATGAATTTTTATAGTTAAGCCAGCAATTTTTATTTTTGTTTTGATAACTATGTAATTTGTTATTTGTATTGTGTTACTTAGTAGTAAATTTAATTATTATATGTAAGCATAATTTAAGTATAAAAGAAAGTAAATAAAAACGTGCAAGGAGAGTTTTACTTTGAAACTAAAAGGGTTCCACTTGTGTTCTTTTTTTACCCTTGATCTACGTTTTCTGCAGGTTAAAGTGCTTGACAGAAATAACTTTATAAATCAAACTCCTTCAAGTGAATCTGCTTGCAAGGATACTTATTTAACCAAAACAAAAAATAATTCAATTAACATTTTTGGTGACCCCGACGTGATCCTGTATCAGGCACAGGATTATCATTCTTCAGTTTATTTTTTGATTGGTTAATCCCAGCTTCACATCAAGGATAAAATAGTTCAACATGAGCTCATTTACGGAACTGGTAACTTCTCAGCAGCAGATTGGTCAGCGGATTGAAACCATTATCCGCAACTATAAAAAGGATGCAGCGTCGAGGAAGACATCAACAAGCTACTTCCAAGAGCGGCTAAGAAGACTAGACGAGGAATGGACAACCTTTGAAGTCAATGACAGCCAAATTCGCGAGCTGGAGAAAATACAACTCGACCATGATTACTTCCAAAAGGATTATTATACATCAATCCTAAATATCGTGCAGCAATACTGGAAGGATTTTGAATCATCAATGCTGAAACTACCTACGCCTGAAGCCACGAAACCAGATAGGGGACAAACTACAGATGATCAAGTCCAGGTAGAACTCGCTAATACAGCCACGGCACCAGTTGGTGAGCTGGTAAATCTTATGCGAAGGCAGGCAGCCATGATGGCATCGTTCAATCGAATATTAACAGATAACGTCAGTCATCACGATGCCATAGCCGCCACCAGGTTATGGCAAGACATTGAGGAGCTACACTACAAAATCTCAGAATTATGTGATGAAGGAAGCCAGAATGTATACAATATGGAGAAGTTTATCCAGCTCGAAGGGCAGGTCCGAGCAGCCTCCAGAAACTTCAGAGACAATACAGTTCAGATTAATCATGGGCAAAACATTGGGCATTCAGATCGGCAGTACCTATTCCAAAAATTACTATCCCAAAATTTGATGAAAATTACTTGAAGTGGAAGGAATTTCACGACATATTCTCATCATTAGTCATCAAACAGTCGATTCCGGACATCCAAAAAATGTGGTATTTAAAAAGGCATGTAGTAGGGGAAGCATCAAACCTAACCAAACATTTTAGTTCCACGGGAGAGAACTTTGCAGCGGCATGGTCGATCTTGTCAACACGTTACGAAAATAAAAGACTGCTTGTAAGGAAAGTGATCCATGAGCTGGTTGATACTCCAACAACGACAACAAGTGATAATTACAAATCGGTCCATGATAAAATCCCTGAGTGCCTCCTATCCCTCAAAAATCTTGACACTTCATCATGGGACCCACTATTGCTTCATGTATTACTCAAACGATTAGACCAAAATACACGTCTACAATACGAGCAATCACTATCACAACCAAGAGAAGTGCCAACAATTAAGGAGTTTTTACAATATCTGGAAAGGCATTTTCAATCCATGGAATCGATGGCTGAAAGGGAAAAGAGTGTACAGTCCAAATCAAGGGTGTGCACATCCATAACATCAAATCACAATGTTAGCTCCAACTGCAGAATGTGCAAAAATGGAAATCATCCATTGTTCGCATGCAAAATATTTCTTCAACAAACACCTTCATTAAGGCTTCAATTTGTTCAGAAACAAAACTATTGTGTGAACTGTCTAAAACCTGGTCATAATGCGAAGGCGTGCAACCTCAGAAGTTGCGTGAAGTGCAACAAAAAACACAACACTCTGCTGCATCTCGAAGGCACTAATAACAACCAAGCAGCACTAGCTGCAAAAGCTACACAGAATCAGAATGCAGAAGATCAACAGTCAGCAGCCTTAGGCATCAGCACCACACCAAGTAACCAAAACGCAGCATCACTTGCCGCATCAAACCACTCTCAAACAAGTAGCTACATTCTTCTTGGTACTGCAATGATTAAAGTCCAATCAAATCTCATCAGCGAGCGACTAGTTAAACGTCTTGGAATTGCACCAAAACGAGCTTCAATACGCCTCAGCGGTATCGGATCAACTAATACCAGAGTGCAACATAGAGTAAACGTAGCCTTACAATCGCGCATCAACAACTTTAATACGCGACTTGAGGCTGCAGTCCTAACACACATAGTTGCTCCTCAACCGTCGCCGTCACTCAATATTGAGCATTGGCCAATTCCGAAGAATATAGTGCTTGCCGATCCAGAATTCAATCGTCCTTATAAAATAGACATTTTACTAGGCCCAGAGTTTTATCACCAATTAATGTCAGTAGGACAGATCAAACTAGGACATGATTTGCCAATTCTTCAAATCACATTATTGGGTTGGGTTATTGCTGGCAAGGTAGAAGGAAATAAACCATCAAGTGCAGTGTGTGGAATGTGCACAGAAGACGGCACCAATCTCGAAGAAGCCATTGCCCAACTTTGGGATATGGAAAATCTAAGTCAGGTTGAAAAAATCCTATCAATAGCAGACAAGTACTGCGAAGATCATTTTGCTCAAACAAACACAATCGACAAGAATGGAAGATTCATGGTAAAAATTCCATTTTGTGACAACCCTGATACATTGGGAGAGTCACACAACATTGCATTCAACAGATTTCTTTCACTGGAAAGGCGTTTATCCAATGCACCCGAAATAAAAGCACAATACATAAATTTTATGAAAGAGTATGAAGCACTGGGTCATATGGCACAAATAGATATTAATTCCATTTTATCTCCAAATTATATTATCCCTCACCACTGCATCCTAAGACCGGAAAGCGCCACAACAAAGCTTCGAGTGGTCTTTGATGCATCCACAAAAACTTCAACTGATGCATCCCTGAATGATATAATGCACACAGGACCTACAGTGCAAAGTGAGCTCTTTTCCATATTACTTCGCTTCCGTTTACCACATTTTGTTTTCACGACTGACATAGAGAAGATGTATCGCCAATTTATCATGCATCCGGAAGATAGAAAATTCCAAATTATCATCTGGAGGGAAAACCCAACAATGCCAATTAAATATTATCAACTAAACACGATCACATATGGAACGCGTTCGGCACCATAATTAGCAACAAAATGTTTACAAAAAATTGGTAAATCAAATATAACGGGATACCCATATGGAGCACAGTTCCTGCTTAAGAATTTTTTTGTGGATGATGGAATCGGGGGAGCGGATGACTTACATACAGCCTTGACAATTCAAACGGAATTAAAACACATACTAAGCCAGCATGGTCTCAAACTACAAAAATGGACAGCAAATCACCAGCAGCTACTACAAAATACTGCAAAGGAACAACAAGAAGTTAGTTTTGACTTTAACAACGAGAACCACACTGTCAAAACACTAGGATTAACATGGATGCCAACAGCTGACAAATTCTGTGTCAAGGTCTGCCAAAGGGAAATGAAACACCTCACCAAACGCTCAGATTTAGCCAGGCTATTTGATCCTTTGGGTTTGCTATCACCAATTGTTGTCACTGCCAAAATATTTATCCAAGAGCTTTGGCAACTAAAGCTAGGCTGGGATGATGAGCTACCAGAAGAACTTCGCGCTTGGTGGATGACATTCCGCAATGAATTGAAACACATCGACAATCTAAAATTACCTCGACATATGTTTGAAGGACAAATATCATCAAACATACAAATTCATGCCTTTGCAGACGCTTCAGAAAAGGCATATGGTGCAGCAGTTTACATCAGATCAGTCATCAAAAACAATCAAGTAATTGTAAGACTATTATGTGCAAAATCACGTGT
Source organism: Phasia obesa (assembly GCA_949628195.1). Taxonomy (NCBI): domain Eukaryota; kingdom Metazoa; phylum Arthropoda; class Insecta; order Diptera; family Tachinidae; genus Phasia; species Phasia obesa. The sequence goes on from OX451216.1 coordinate 104,589,464, forward strand.
AGCACCCTTAAAACACCAACCCCTACCTCGCCTTGAACTGTGCGCAGCATTATTAGCCAGTCAGTTAACAGCAAGGGTCAAAAGGGACTTAAGCTTTGATGACATCCCCACGTACTTGTGGACAGATTCAGAGATCGTGTTAGCCTGGATCCGGTCACAATCATCATTATACCAAACTTTCGTGGCCAACCGAATAGCAGCAATTCAAGAATTATCTATTGCTGAACAATGGCGACATGTGAGATCAAAGGACAATCCTGCAGACGTCTTGTCGCGTGGTATATCACCAAGGAACACCCACTATGGTTCTACGGGCCTATATTTCTTTGTGGAAAAAATTAAATTTGGCCACAAAATTTCTCAAAGACTGAAGACATTAGTAACGACATTGCCATGGAACGTAAGAAAATAACAGCCGTCACAACAACAAGTGACACTTCAACAAGTATAATATACACTATACACCACAACGGGACATTCAGGACACTGCAGCGAGTGACAGGTTATATCCTTCGGTTCATCAGTAATACTAGAAAACGCCAGCAAAATCGTGAAATAGAGTTATCAGTTCAAGAATTGGAACAAGCTCTAATGGTCATTATACGAACAATGCAACAGTCAGACTTTGATGAGGATTTAAAGTATTTAAAGAAATATCATGAAGTAAGAAAAGGCAGCCAATTTAGAAATCTCACTCCATTTTTAGACTCCAATGGTATTATCAGAGTAGGAGGACGATTAGAGTCATCAACATTGCCATATGACGCTAAGCACCCAATGTTAATCCCTTGGAATGATCCAATCTCAAAATTACTAATACAAATGGTACATGAAAATAACCGACACTGCGGACCCAAGCACTTTTAGCTCACTTACGGCAAAGATATTGGCCAGTCAAAGGAAAAACTGCAGCACGATCAATTGTGCACAATTGTATCAAATGCACTCGAGCTAAGCCAAAACTACTTAACCCAATTATGGGAAACCTGCCATCAACGCGAGTTACCCCAGCCAGACCATTTAGCAATTCTGGTGTAGATTTTTGTGGACCGCTTTGGATTCATTACAAAATAAGGGGAAAAAGGCCACACAAGGCTTACATCGCTGTATTTTGCTGTTTCGCTACTAAGGCTGTGCACTTAGAATTGGTTGGCGATTTAACTACAGAAGCCTTTATAGGCGCATTGAAGCGATTCATCAGTAGCAGAGGTCATTGTAAAAATTTGTATTGCGACAACGCAACAAATTTTGTTGGCAACAAAAATCAACTGAAGGAACTATCACAATCACTTTATGAATATTCAGCTCATGAAAAATTCAGTAAGGAGTGTACATCCAGAGGGATAATGTTTCATTTCATTCCACCAAGAGCACCACACTTTGGCGGCTTATGGGAAGCAGCAGTCAAATCAGCAAAACATCTACTAGTGAGAAGTGTATCAACAGCAGAATTAACATACGAAGAACTTGACACTGTGGTAATAGAGATCGAATGTATTCTAAATTCCGACCAATCAGTCCGATGTCGGTGATGAGTCGTATTACCTCGGAGCTGTCCCAAATGAAACACTGCTATTTTCTTTGATAACTCTCCCTGAGTTTATTACGCCTTGTTTCTTATAGGCAGCTCTCTTATGACTAACTTAAAAATATGTTGAATAAACTGAACAGTAATGGTTTAAACTACAAAACTACAAATTAATCTCTCTCCTTGAGTAACTTACATTTACATATATATATATAAAAATAGCTCAAATACCAGAGAGGCAATTAACGGGTTGAACACGGTTCAACATTCTTCCCGGCGGGATGACCTTTGCAGCGGCAACCGTTCCAGGTACCATAGATTACCCAGCCGAAAATGGTTTTCTGTGCTTTTGGTATGCCGGGGTATGGGTGAACGATTGTACGAGTTAAAATTTTGTTGAAGCAGTTGACCCCTAGAACACCATCAACTTTTCGGCATGTTGAAAACCGAGGATGAGCCAGCGGTTGAAGGCTATTAAAATGTTGCCTTATGAGGGAATCACATACTGCTCCAGGCAAGGTGAATTGTATAGCATCTCGAATGCGTAACTGCAAGTCAATTGCTTGTTGTTTATCTTCTGGATGTGTAGACGATATCTTGAAGATGTCACTACCACGTGTCTCATTGTTGCGTACTGGCTGAATTGGAAAGAATCTATTGGCAATCGAACGTAACAAAAATGATTCCTGCGATTATTTATCCAGAAGGAAAGTTAGTGGTACAGAATAACCATTGCCTTGTACATTTGCTTGGATAAGCGGCGGGATATAATCAGTGTTGGAAGGAAGGACGTACTTCCATTTATTTTGACCCAAGGAGGGTTGGATGTCTTCTTCATAACTTGATGAAGTTAGGTCCCCTTCTTGTGCCCTTTGATGAATCATACTATGATGTTTGGCACTACATATCTGGCATCGGTTTGGGGACTCACACCAATAGCGGTTATGAGTTTGCGAAAAACAATTCAGGCAGTAATCCATTCTTTTTACATAGGCTCGTCTCTCTGGTATGTCCAAAGCCCTGAAACTGTGGCGATATTTAAGCGGATGATTACGTCCACATAAATTACAGCGTGGTTTGTTGAGCATATTGGGCTAAAGGGAAGGAATAATAGGAAAAATATATATTGTGTCATTAGTTCTCTGTTAAGCTAAAATTTCTCTTTTATCTGACAAAGGAGTCTGGTGGATTAATTTGACAAGGTTTAGTAAATTTATTTTGAATTATTGAACGAGGGTAGTATGCAAAGTTTGACGATAGGCCGGGTAATAACCCCATTTTGCGCCATTACGTCTACGATCCGAACTTGTCCATCTTTCCCTTTAATGACTTTAGTTACGCGTCCCAAACGCCACTCGGTAGGTGCTAATAAGTCATCTTTTATTATAACCAAATCATTTATTTTGAGGTTATTTCTTTCCTTTTTCCACTTAAATCGGCGCTGTAGTTTAGTAATGTACTCGTTGTTCCAGCGTCGTGCAAAGATTTGTTGCATCAATTTAAGCCTAGTCCATCGCTTTAGAAATGTCAGATCCTCATAAGCGTATTGTTCTGACGGCTCAGGAGGAGCGATTAGTGGAGCTCCTCTAAGGAAATGTCCAGGAGTCAAAGGAAGAAGTTCGTTGGGATTTTCAGTAAGGGGAGATAACGGCCTTGAGTTCAATATTGCTTCTATTCGTATGAGTAGGGTTGCCAGCTCTTCAAACGTGAAATTAAAATGTGTGGTACTTTTCTTTAAGTGACACTTCATACTTTTGACTGCGGCTTCCCACAATCCCCCCATGTGGGGCGCATATGGCGGAATAAATGACCAGGTGAAACCATGTGAACCATATTTTTCTGTTAGCGACTTTTCCGCACCTTTCAAGAAAGCGTCATGATCTTTTAGCAATTTTAGGCTGGCTCCTAAAAAGTTTCGCCCGTTATCCGAAAACATAGTTTTAGGAAGACCCCTCCTTCCTGTGAATCGGTCAAAGCATGCCAGGAAGCAATCAGTAGATAAATCAGAGCACACTTCCAAGTGTACTGCCTTGGTGGAAAAACAAACGAAGACGGCAGCATATCCTTTAATCATTTTCGCATTTCTTAAATTGGACGATTTCAGGGTAAATGGTCCCGTAAAATCTACACCCGTGTAGGTAAATGGCAGTGAGAAGTTAACTCTCTCGGCCGGCAGTGCTGACATTATTTGATGTTGAAACTTGCGTTTGTAAATAGTGCATGAGGTACATTCTCGTATACATTTGCGAATGAGATTTCTAATACGTGGTATATAAAAGCTTTGCCTTAAAGCTCGGAGCATTATGTGGTGTTCAGCATGAAGTAAAATCTTGTGCATGTAGTTTACAAGCAAAGTAGCAAATTCAGATTTTCCTGGTAGTATAATTGGGTGTCGTTCTCCATAGCTCAATCCAGAATTATTAAGCCTACCTCCTACTCGCAACAGATTACTCTTATCCAGGAACGGATTTAAGGTAAGGAGGCTACTTTTGCGGCTTAACGACCGGCCAGTTCTAAGACGATCGTAATCTTCTGAAAAGAACTTCTTTTGGGTGATTAGAATTAGGCGATTCCTGGTGTGTAAAATTTCCTCTGTCATAATGAACGATTCCTTTACATGTGGACGGTTCCGAGCTCGATTAAGAAAACGAAAGATGTAACTAATAACTCTTAAAGCTCGGCCATAAGATAAGAACTTTCCCAAGATATCGATACTTTCAGGGTTTTCTATAGATCCTCGCGGGGCAGACTTTCCAAAATTATATGGTTATTTGCAGTAACTTTTTTCAAGGGGAAACCAGCAGATTTTAAAGCTTCACTAAGTTGACTCCATTTCCGCGTGGTCTCTTGAAGAGAATGCGCTCCCGTTAAAATATCATCGACATAAATCTCCTTTTTCAAGATTGTTGCTGCATCTGGGAATTTAGTTTTACAATCATCACTCAGTCTTAAAAGTGTTCTTATTGCTAAGAATGGAGCACAGTTTAACCCAAATGTGACGGTTTTCAACTGATATGTTTTAACAAAATCATCCGCTTCACTACGGAATAAAATCTGTTGATATGGGCGGTCTGCTTCATGTACTAATATCTGACGGTACATCTTTTGAATGTCGCCTGTGAAAACGTATTTATAATTTCGCCATACTATTATAATCTGTATTAAATTTCTCTGTAATGTCGGGCCTTGATGAAGCACGTCGTTCAAGGAGAAACCACTCTCACTTTTCTTTGAAGCATTAAATACCACACGAAGTTTGGTGGTTTTGCTATCCGGTTTATAAACTGCATGGTGTGGCAGAAAGAATGAATATTGTTTTTTATCATTAGTTATTACTTTTTCCATGTGATCCAAATCAATATATTCTTGAAGAACTCGTTGGTATTCCTCTTTTAATTTTTGGTTTTTCTCCAGTGTTTTTTCTGTTTTGAGATATTGTGCAAGAGTAGATTTCCTTGTTGGTCCTAAAAATATCTCATTTGGAAATTCTTTTTTAAATGGTAGTCGTACTATATAGCGTCCAGTGGCTTGCCTTACAGTGGAGTCTTGATAAAACTGTTCGCACCAGGTGTCCGCTTCCGTTAGCGAAATATCCTTTTCTACTTCCTCTAGTTCCCAAAACTTCTTTATTTGCTCATGGAGAACCAAATTGTTTGAAGTAGAAACAGTTGTTGAAAATGCGCTTACCGTATGTGGAAGTACGGGCCCCGATATGTACCACCCAAAGTGCGACTCTCTAGCCTCAAAACTGTTCAACACATTTGTTTTTACTCCTTCAAGATTAATAAATGGTAGATAATCACTCCCAATAATCATATCTATTGCTGCGGGTTCAAAAAAATAAGGGTCTGCTAGTATTAAATTTTGAATAGGCGCTCTATTTTTAATTCTAAATCCTTGTGATGGTAAAAATTTAGATAACTTGGGTACCACTATAGCATCTACCTCAATTTTAAAATCAGATATTCTAGATTTTAATGTAACACGGCACATTCCTTTCGAGTTTCCTACTATGGTACCCCCGAGTCCAGCTATTTGAAACCGGCGTGACTCTAACGGTAAAGCGAGACTCTGTTGGATACGCGATGATATGAAACTTCTCTCTGATCCTGCATCAAGGAGAGCTCTGACTGTTAATATTTCCGTCGATTGTTGTATGTGAATTAATGCTGTGGGTAAAACGGTAGTAGACTTATGTTGGATGAAAAGAGCTTGAATATCTTCCTGCTGGTTTAGCGTGAAAGCAGCTTGATTATTATCTTGGGTGTTAAAAGCTTGATTGCCTGATGACGACGGATTGTCATTTTCATAACTTTTGACCAAAGACTGTGTCTTAGAAGGATTGTGGTGTGTAGTAGTTGAAGTTCCCCCGAGATGCAACATTGTATGGTGTTATTTATTACATATGTTACATGTGTTCACGCTGCTGCATTTAGATTTAAAATGTACCCAAGATAAACAGTTTAAGCAATACTTGTTTTCAAAAACATATTTTATTCGTTCACTTGGAGAGAGGGACTTAAAATACTTGCACCAGTTCAAAGGATGAGTTTGTTTGCATTTCTTACAGAAATTACTTCTCTTATCAGATTCAGTTAGCGAATGGAAAGTTTGAGATTTGGACATAAAGTTGTCTTTTACCATTGGACGCTTTAAATCTGACATCGTTTCTAAAATTTCAACTCTGGCAGAAAGAAAATCATTTAATTGACTCCATGTCGGTAATTCTCTATGATTTTTTATGGTATTCTCCCATGCTCGCAATGTTTCTTCAGCAAGCTTCAATGATAACAGATGCATTAAAAACGGATTGTCATCGGATATATTAATATCATAAGTTTTTAATATAGACATACAGTCATTAACGCTATTTTGTATGGTTCTAATAGACTTCAGTGTTTCTGCTTGACTTGCCGGAATTCCATATATTTTTTTTATTTGATCAATCACCAGCAATCTTTTGTTTTCGAACCTATTTTTTAATGCATCCCAGGCTAACTGAAAGTTATCGCCTACTAAATCAAAATCTTTAATTATTTTCAAAGCCTCCCCACCAAGTTTGCTACGTAAATAATATAATTTTTCTGCGGGGTCTACTGAAGAATCTTTCCCAACAACGGCGTGAAACATATCCCTAAAGATCGGCCATTTTGAATAACCTCCTTCAAAAGTTTGAATTTCTACAGGGGGTAGTCTTAAAGTGGATCGCCGATTTACCACAGCATTTGACTGAGACGATTCTGAAATAATGTCTAATATGTTTGCTTTTAGTGTCCGATAGGAATTACCGGCTTCTTCATATCTTATATGAATCTCTTTATCTTTGTCTTTATCCTCTGCTGTTATATACTCTTCAAAGGATTCGATTGCCTTACACCACCTTCTTTCTAATTCTTCCAGGTTGACCTTTAGGGAAGAAGTTGTATTTTTTTCCGCAGAAATTCCTGCTACACTGTTACAAAATGAAATTAGTTGTTGCAAATCAAATTTGCATTTTCTTCTCGTTGCCATAATGGTTTAAATAAATTAATTCAATTAGCAAATTTCAAACACCCGGAGTATTATTGATTTATTATTATTACTATCGCTTATTTATGTCTTTTACGTACCCCTTTCTATTAAAAAACCTATTCCACCAGAATAAATACGTATATATATATGTACATATGTATATTAATTGTAGTTGTCACTCACCACAAATAGTTTTCCCGTTGAAATTATATTTTACTTTGTTTTTAATATGTAAACTTTTACACCGTTTGTTTTTGGAATATTGTATTATTTTTCACCAGAAGTGTTTTTATTTCTTTTATTGTTAATTTGGCCACCAAATTTTCTTCTTTTAATATTTTTCTTACGTTTTAATACTCCGATCACTCACTTGCTACTGATTTGATTTGTAATTTTTGTTTCTCTTCTAAATTGTAGGATTGCTTGTTATAAAAACATTAACTGTTCTGTTGAATGCTGTTTGCTACTATCATACAATGGTTGTTGTTGCGTGTGTTTTTTTTTTTATTTAAATATCCCGTTGGTTTGCTTGTGGATTTTTTGGAATTTTTAATTGTTGTTGGCTTTGCTTTTAAGTTTTGCTGTAAAATTTTTGGTGGTTGTTTTTTCGTTGATTCTTTTTTATTTTTGTTTGCTTACTGTTCAACAATTGTAAAATTTTTTAACGAAAGTTATTTCAAGGTTAATTTATACATATAGTTATTATTTTGAGAAATTTTACATATGTATGTTGCTCAGAAAACTAATTTCACAATACATACCAATCCCTTCGTTCCTTGATGAACAAACTATACTCTTCCTCGTGGAAAGACTTCTTATCTTGCTGCAAAATGCTGCATAAAATACCCACAGGCGCTTGGTGAATTAATGTATTCAGCACCTGCTTTACACCAGAACACTTGTTTGCCTGATGTTTGCTTTGTTAGATTTGTTAGTGCACGGAATGTCACTGATGTAATCCAATCCTAGCCTTTTCTAGGACTCTTCGAAGGAGCAAAATGATGAGTCGTATTACCTCGGAGCTGTCCCAAATGAAACACTGCTATTTTCTTTGATAACTCTCCCTGAGTTTATTACGCCTTGTTTCTTATAGGCAGCTCTCTTATGACTAACTTAAAAATATGTTGAATAAACTGAACAGTAATGGTTTAAACTACAAAACTACAAATTAATCTCTCTCCTTGAGTAACTTACATTTACATATATATATAAAAATAGCTCAAATACCAGAGAGGGAATTAACGGGTTGAACACGGTTCAACAGTCGGATAATCCGAATGATTTAGCTGCATTAACTCCAGGTCACTTTCTCATCGGAGGACCGTTAAATGCTCAAGCCGACATAGAAGACAACCAACCAAAAATTGGCTTGCTTACTAGATGGAAGTTAGTTACTCATGTAAAACGGGAATTTTGGAGAAGATGGTCACAAGAATATTTATCTGAACTTCAATATCGACATAAGTGGCAAACACAAAAGAACAACTTACAACCTGGCGACATGGTCATCATAAAGGAAGATAACACAATACCGTTACAATGGCCGTTAGGAAGAATTATCAAAGTACATCAAGGTGATGACGGCTTTGTGCGAGTAGCGGATGTCAAAACGTTAAAGGGCATTGTCAGAAGAACAATTGCTCGATTAGCACCACTACCAATCAACAATTCATCGTGTGAAGATTCTATCCAAGAGGATGTTTCAAAACAAAATACCCCTCTTGGTCAAGCCAATCACAATGAATCTCCTAAAACTGAAACAAAGCCAACGTCGTCTTGTTGTCAAAACAATAACAAGGAAATTCCCAAAAAGAGAAGGTGTACCACTATCAGTCACAACATTTTTACAATTATTATAGCAGCCGTATTTATCCCCTTGGTGTTAGGGGCACAAGTACACAACAAAGAATTTGGAAGGCAATTTGGCATCCATTTTGAAGGAATCGGATCAGCAATAATATCACCTACGGAATGGCAACTATTAGTCCATTATGATTTAAGAGGATTTTGGTCTGAATTAACAATATTCTCAGAAGGCACAAAAACTCTCAATCATTTATGAAATGAAATGCAAGAAAAATCAACATGTACTAATCTGGTAAAATATTTTGAACATACTGAAGCTGAACTTACTATGGATAGCAGCTTACTCTCCGGAAAAGGACAGAAGAGATCTGCAATCGATTTAGTTGGCAACATTGCACATTCGCTGTTTGGAGTGCTGGATTCAGAATATACAAAAGACATGGCACAAACCATATCACAAGTCAAGGAAAATGAAGCACATCTGCTTAACCTGTTAAAAAATCAGACGTCAATTATTGATTCTACCATAAACATCATGAAGTCAGACCAAGAAGCTATTAAGAAAAAATTTGATCAAATTGACTTTCAAATCACGGAAGTTCACAACATGATCACTACGGCTAAAGAAGAATACCATCAAGACAGGCTTTATCGTTTGTTTTCATCACTTTGTATACAATTAACAATTACAGCAGCAAATTTGCAGCATACACAACTGTCACTAATTGATATCCTTACAAGTACTCACCACGGTATCATTAGTCCATTACTCTTGACCCCCCGCCAATTCCAAATTGAAGTCGCAAAAATAAAATTCCATCTTCCGGAATCATTAGATCTCCCTGTAAAGCAAGAAGACACTTTACACTTATACAAACTGATGAAGGTTAAAGGAGGTCTTACCGAAAATATAGTAATATTTAGCTTGACCTTACCATTAATCGGACGCGATAGGTTCGATATTTTTAACCTGATCCCAATACCAAATTGGGTTAACAATATGTTAGTATCAATAAATCCATGTTCATCCTTTCTCATCATCAACATAGCTCGCAACCATTACTTTGCTCTTAGCCATACCGAACTCGATTCATGCACTCTTCTCAAAGAAGAACTCTATCTCTGCTCCAAGGCGTCAGTAAGACATGAACAAGGTTCAACAGCATGTAGCTGTGAAATCAATTTATTTCATAACAAAACTCAATTAGACTGCCCAATACAGATAATAAAAGATTCTGCCTCGTGGACTCCTCTCTACCATAAAAATAAATGAATATACGCAATTCCATCTCAAGCTCAAACAACAGCAGTATGTAAATCCGAAATTACACAATTAACCCTAGAAGAATCAGGTTTACTCGTATTGGAACCAAACTGCATCCTTAAATATAAATTTATGACATTACAAGGACAACAAGTAATATCTAGCAGCAGTAAAACGTCATACACTAGCCTGTGGGAAATCACAGAACGAAGTCATGAAGAACGTTTAAAACCATTATTAAATGAAATACACACAAATAAATATATTTCACAAGTAAAAAATCTAAGAACATTACAAACCACTTTACACGAACAACAAATACTTTAGCTGCCGAACAAAATTAACACCCACAACTACCATCATATCACAGTGGGCTATACATCATTATTAATCACAATTGCCATCCTAATTTATCTGATCATAAAACGAAAGTCGAAACAAACTGAGACTCCAATTCCAACGCCTCGCAAACAACAACCAACTTCAGAGTTCACTGTCCATAAATATATATATATATATATATATATATATATATATATATATATATATATATATATATATATATATACAACGGGGGGAGCATGTTAATACACATACATTTTTATTTCAGCAAAAAACATTGTTTACTTTAATTTAAACGTAAACATTTCCCACTTCAGCATTTATTTGACCTATTTAAGAAATTCACTTTTTGTTTTAATTATTTAAAGTCAATGACACTTTTAATTTGTAATTATTAAAAGCTAATGACACTTTTAAAGGCCAATGAATTTTTGTATTTAAGCCAGCAATTTTTATTTTTGTTTTGATAACTATGCAATTTGTTATTTGTATTGTGTTACTTAGTAGTAAATTTAATTATTATATGTAAGCATAATTTAAGTATAAAAGAAAGTAAATAAAAACGTGCAAGGAAAGTTTTACTTTGAAACTAAAAGGGTTACACTTGTTTTCTTTTTTTTACCCTTGATCTACGTTTTCTGCAGGTTAAAGTGCTTGACAGAAATAACTTTATAAATCCAACTCCTTCAAGTGAATCTGCTTGCAAGGATACTTATTTAACCAAAACAAAAATTAATTCAATTAACAAACGTGAAATTTTTTTAATTTTGTTTTAGTTGTTGGTTTCCAGTTTTTTTTTATTATGGCAATGGCTAGTACAACACCAAGAACCTTTTCCTGGTTGCTTTTTTTAAATTTGGCATATTTTTCACAAGTACGCGCACTATTTATTTGTTTTTATTGTTTTAACAACAGTTGTTTCAATTTTAGTTCATTTTATTCAACACCAATGGTGTAAACGTAAGAAAAAAACCATACGATTTTTAATCTCTATTTTTTCATACGGATTGATTTTCATTTTATTTTCTCTTAGATTTTACGTACGTAAAGTCTTACTGTCTAAATTGCCCTTTACGCATAAGATTACTAAGCCCTTAAATTCTTATTGTGTAAAAGATAATTCAATGAAATATTTTTCATAAATGTTGGAAGTTTCTGCTTCGAAAGTAAGCGAACACAGCTATTTTTTTACATTTTGCTTTGATATTATTTCAGGCGAATTAATTTATTTTGACAGAGGAAGCCGGCCAAACAAAAACAAAATACATGTTGTTTTCTATTGTTGTACTTGATGTCGTCTCGCTTTCACCTGTTAAATAGATTCGCCTTAGTTCAGATTTTCATGCGGAATACTGTCAAACTACATACATAAAAAGTTTGTATGAAAAAAAGTCTTGAAAAAATGTTGCAGAAGTAGTACTCTGTTTTTAAGCCTGGTACTCTGTTCAGTTTTTCAATCGGAATGCTGTCAAATTACATACATAAAAAATTTCTATGAAAAAGTCATGAAAAAATGTTGCAGAAGTAGTACTCTGTTTTTTCTGTGGAAAAACATTGAAATGTTTCTGGCAACATTTTATCAAAGCTGTGAAATAAAGCAAAGGGGCATTGTTTCATGTGGAATTTTTCAAACAACAGCTGATCGCTTGGCTTTTGTTAACATTTCTAAAACAATGTGGTATACTTAAAAACAATAAAATCGTAAAATTTTTTTCAAATCCTGAGATAGACACCACATTTTAAATGTCATATTTTCCCTGTGAAATAATAAATGTTGCTCAACATTTTTCACAAATTCGAACAGAGTACTAGGCTTTACTGTTGGAAAAAATTAAATGTTTCTGGCAACATTTTATCAAAACTGTGAAATAAAACAAATGAGCATTATTTCATGAGGAATTTTTTTATAAAATTTTTTGTGGAAAATTTTTTAAAACAATGTGCTACATTTAAAAGCAATAACATCGTAAAATTCTTCCAAATCGCGAGATAGATACCACATTCAAATTTTCGTTGTGAAATAGATAGATGTTGCTCAACATTTTCCACAAATTCGAATAGAGTACTAGGCTTTACTGTTGGAAAAAATTAAATGTTTCTGGCAACATTTTATCAAAACTGTGAAATAAAACAAATGAGCATTATTTCATGAGGAATTTTTTTATAACATTTTTTGTGGAAAATTTTTTAAAACAATGTGCTACATTTAAAAGCAATAACATCGTAAAATTCTTCCAAATCGCAAGATAGATACCACATTCAAATTTTCGTTGTGAAATAATAGATGTTGCTCAACATTTTCCACAAATTCGAATAGAGTACTAGGCTTAAAACAAAACTACTTGGTTTACGATGTTGAGAAAATTCTTTCTTTACTACAATTGAATTTAAAACAAAAACCAAAAACTAAAATTGTGCTAAGCCACAGACGTTTTTAGGGTTCCGTACCCAAAGGTAAAAATACAACCCTATTGTTTTCTCTACAGTATCTGTCCGTCTGTCAGCGCCTTTTTCTCTGTAACCGTAATAGTTAGATTCTTGGAAATTTTCACAGATGATGTATAACTGTTGCCGCTATAGCAACAAATACTAAAACTTATATGGTTTTCCGATAGCGAGATGTTATTCACAAATATGTGTTTGTTTCTTGAACTGTAGGAGGCATACACTAAAAATTTACAAACAGTAATTAAAACTTAGTTCGCTTTATAAACAAGTCTAAAAAAATAGATCTAAAAATTAAAGGGTGTTCCGATAATGGTGTGAATTGCTTGTATAAGGCCTAAGTTTTGATCCATAATCGGTAGACTCTTGAAATTTTCACAGAAGGTGTATAACTCCGGCCACTATAGCAACAAATACTAAAACTTATAGGGTGGTCCAAAAGTTACGTATTATATGTCTTTATGTTTTTATTTCTTGAGCTATAGGAGGCAACCTTTAAGTGCAGAAAGAAGTTAAAACTATGTTACCTTTTGAAGCAAGTATACAAAATTAATCCTATAAATTAAAGGGTGTTCCGAAAGTTACGTGATTTGTATGTATATGACCTAAGTTTTGAACGATAATAGGTAGACTACAGAAGTTTTTATAGGAGGTGTATTACTGTGGCCATATAACAAGTAGTAAAAATTAAAGGGTGTTCCGACAGTGACGTGATTTACACAAATATGGCCTAATTTTAATAACCATAATAGATAGACTGTTAAAATTTTTACAAATGTTGTATTACTATGACCCCTTTAAAAAGCAGTAAAAATTAAAGGTTTTTCCCACAGTGACGTGATTTGCATGTGTAACCCTTATTTTTTGAACCATAATTTGTAAATAAGATGTGTTGCGACGGCCGTTATAACAATTACTAAGGGTGTGCCGACAGTTTTTCACGTATAGTGACTTATTTTTTTAATCGTAATAGGTAGACTCTTGATATATTCATAGAAAGGGAATTGCCATGGCGGCTACAACAAACAACAAAATTAAAGGGTGTTCCGACAGTGAGATGATTTGTACGTAAATAGCTCTTTTTTGAACCGCAATATGTAGGCGCCTGATATTTTTATGCGAAGTGTATTACCATGGCCGCTATAACAACAATTACTAAAATTTAAAGGGTGTTACAATAGTGAGGCAATTTTCGCGAATATGACTTTAATTTTAAAATTAAGACATAAAAGTTAACAACTTGAATTTTAAAAGTTGTACTAAACATATTACGGAACCCTATGTGTGTGAGTCTAAATAGTGCAAGGCGACATCATAGTAGCAGATATAAAAAAATTTTTTTTTTTTTGATAAGACATTGCTTTCGACGCGAAAATTGATCTGGAGAGCAAAAAAAAAATTAGCAGGGCTATAGTGTTGCCAGAAAATTTACCCATAAAATCTTCAAAATTTTTAAATCGGCAAAAAATCTGGTAAAATAACAAAACACATAAAAATGAGGATTTTATAAATTTCTATTAGGAAAAGTATTACAAAATCATGTTAAATACAATGGAACAATAAATATCATTTATTAATATTCAACAGCAAAACAAAAGTATGTTTAATCTTTACATAAATACATTATTTAAGACCACCACAAAATATCAACGAATTCAACGGCCATCATATTTTTTTAAAAGACAACAATACCTGCGAAGCTTCTAGATTGTCTGCAGAAAACATCCAAAGACTTTGGCGGGAATCGAATCCGCTACCCTCTGACTGGTAGACTAGCATCGAGTGCCTCGATTGTAGTAATTAACAAATTTGTTTTATTAATTGTAGAAAGTCTTTATAAAATTTCTGCAATTGACTTCTTATTTAGTTTCGTTAAGACTAACTTCGCTAAAACTTGTTCAATTGTCCGACATTATTTTAGATGTATATTCTACGTTTTACACTAATGCAAAATAAATTTTTGATGGTTCGTATAGATCTACTAATCAGTTTACAATGCCTTTGATTTAAAGCTAATGAGATATTCAGTGATACAATATGTTCTGATGTTCTATTTCTAAAAATCTTTGAATTTTATTTATTTGTCCAAGGTCTGAAGAATTTTTGTTCAACGAAAAGAAGTTGACTAAGATCAATATAAAAGTGTGTGACCTAAACACAGTCATTTCATAAAATCTACAATTTGAGGAAGAAAATCTGCAAATCTCACCTAGCCAGTTTTACGATGAAATATCAGCAATAAATCAGTCAAGTGCGAGTTAGTCTCACACACGTACTATGTTTAGTACGCCTTTAAAAACTCAAGTTGTTAATTTTTTCATGTCTTATGGGGCACCATTTTCTTTTTAAAATCAAAGTCATATTCGCGAAAATTAGATCGCTATTGGAACACCCTTTAAATTTTAGGAATTGTTGTTATAACGCCAATGGTAATACACTTTCTACAAAAATATCAGGCCTACCTATTGCGGTTCAAAAATAAGGTAATATACGTCAAAAACATGTCACTTATGGATCACCCTTTAGTAATAAGTAATTGTTACAGTGTCCGAAGTACAACATCTACTGTAAACAATTCAAGAGTCTACCTATAACGGTTCAAAAAATAAGGCTATTTAAGTAAAAATCGTGTGTCTGTCGGAACACCCTTTAATTTTTATTATTTATTATAGTTTCCATAATAATAAACCACTTGTAAAAACTTTAAGAGTCTACTTATTATCGTTCAAAACTTAGGCCATATACACGCAAAGCACGGCACTCTTGGAACACCCTTTAATTTTAAGGTTTAAATTAATAGAAAGCGAACATAGAGTTAATTACTGTCTGCAAATTTTAAGTGGTTGCCTCCTATAGCTCAAGAAATAAAAACATAACGGCAAATAACACCCCACTTTCGGAACACCCGTTAAGTTTTAGTATTTATTGCTGTAGTGGCCATAGTTTTACACCTTCTGTGAAAATTTCAAGAGTCTACCTATTATGGTTCAAAACTTAGGCCTTATACATGTAAATCACTTCACTATCGAAACAGCCTTTAATTTTTTGGTTTATTTTTTTAGACTTGTTTATAAAGCGAACTAAGTGTTAATTATTGTTTGTAAATTTTTAGTGTATCCCTCCTACAGTTCAAGAAATAAACATACATTCGTGAATAACACCTCTCTATCGGAACACCCTATAAGTTTTAAAATTTTCTACTATAGCGGCTCAGTGAAAATTGTGAAAATTGCAAGCGTTTACCTATTATGGCTCACAATTTAGGCATTCTAAAAGCAAATCACACCACTATCGGAACCCCCTTAATTTTTAGGTTTATTTTTTTATACTTGTTTATATAGCGAACTTAGTTTTAATTACTGTTTTTAAATCTTGAGTCCATGCCTCCTACAGTTCAAGAAATGAAAACATATTCAGAATAACACCTCTCTATCGGAACACCCTATAAGTTTTAGTATTTGTTACTATAGCGGCCACTGCTATACACCTTCTGTGAAAATTTCAAGCGTCTACCTATTATGGTTCAAAACTTAGGCCTTATACAAATAACACCACTACCGGGTCACCCTTTAATTTTTAGGTTTATTTTTTATACTTGTTTATATAGCGAACTAAGTTTTAATTACTGTTTTTAAATCTTAAGTCCATGCCTCCTACAGTTCAAGAAATAAACACATATTCGTGAATAACACCTCTCTATCGGAACTCCCTATAAGTTTTAGTATTCGTTACTATAGCGGCGACTGCTATAGACCTTCTGTGAAAATTTCAAGCGTCTACCTATTATGGTTCAAAACTTAGGCCTTATACATGCAAATCACACCACTATCGGAACACCCTTTAATTTTTAGGTTTATTTTTTTTATACTTGTTTACACAGGGAACTAAGTTTTAATTACTGTTTTTAAATCTTGTGTCCATGCCTCCTACAGTTCAAGAAATAAACACATATTCGTGAATAACACCTCTCTATCGGAACACCCTATAAGTTTTAGTATTTGTTGCTACAGCGGCAACAGTTATACATCATCTGTGAAAACTTCCAAGAGTCTACCTGTTACGGTTCCAGAGATAAAAGGCGTGGACAGACGGACAGACGTAGCGAAAACAATAGGGTCACATTTTTACACTTTGTGTACGGAACCCTAAAAATTCAAAGAAATCAGCAAATCTGGCAACAGTGCAGGGCTATCGCCTTCGAATTTATATCAGGTGGTATTGATAGCCCAGCTGTATTTTGTTTGGTTACGTTTTTTAGAGGCAGGTTTTGTAAAAATTTGTTTATTTAGAAACAATATTGAAAACAAAAACAATATTGAAAAAAAAATTATTTAAAAAAGGCGTTACATATTTTAAATTTTTAATGCACACAACACAATAACACATACACAAATTTTCACCACATTTTACAATTTCAATAAGCTGCGGTGGGTCCAGATTCTTTTTTTATGCCTTTATTTTAATTGCTTTTTATTTTTTTAGTTTAATTTTTTTCTTTTAGTAAAAATAAACGTTTGTTCTTTAATTGAAAATAGTTAATAAATTTATTTTTTGTTGTGTTTTGCATGTGTGTGTGTTTTTTTATAGTATGCATATTTTACCGTTGGCAATACTATGTTTAGAATAAGGCAAGGCGAATTCATACCAGGTGTGAGCAGTAGGACAACAACAATAACAAAACAACAAACAACTTTAACATTAGATTAGCAGATATGAAACAATGTATTTTTTGACAAGACATTAGCAAAAAAACGAAAGCAAAAAACAATCAGCTGGGCTATCGACTCCACCTGGTATGGATTCGCCTTGGAATAAGGTTATGCCATAATTTATAATAATAAACACAGAGTTGACCTTTTCATTCAATACGGTGGGAAACGAAGTAAGAAAAACGGTTTATTTTAATAATATGTATTAAATGTATGAATGGAAAACAACCAGAGGCAGGCAATACCTAGATTAGGAGCATTGGAGAGCAGACTAGGTAAAGGAAAAATAAGAAAACTTTAAAATAAACAAGAAAATTATGAAAAATGGAAAATATTTTTTGTCAAAAAAATTAATAGTCTAGAAAAATCTAAAATATAATAAAGATGGTGATTTGGAGGGAAGGCAGAAATTTCTAGATTAAAACCAACGAACGGATGGGAAAAACATGGCTGGAAGAAGGTTTTAGCTTATAAAATAGGAATATGCGAAAGAACAGTCAAAAGTAAGAAAACAGTGCAAGTGTTCGCATCGCAAATAAAGTTTAAAAGCAAAGTTCAAGTAGTGGAGTGGTAAAAGTTTAAAAAGTTTTAAGATTTTTTCTTTCGGTCGGTGAAAAGATACGTTAGTTATTTTTTTAATTGTTTTAAATGTTTTCTTTTAACAGAGTTAAAGTAGTGAAGATTTTTTAAACGATAATATATTCCAAGCAAATTAATAGTGAGGCAGGATAAAAATTATTAAAAACGTAAGGAAGCTATAAACTTATTTTTAGGAAATGTTTTTTGGAAATAAAAACAAATGTTTTGGTGGTTTATGTTTTTTTTCAGCTCGCTATGTAGAGCAAAAGTTTAGTGACGTTCGTGAAGCCACAATTAAAATCTATCAAGGAAGCTAGTGGCAAAATAATACCTGGAAGTTATGAAAAGCGAATACCAAGCAAGGAGTACAAAGCGAACGTTCTACACTGAGTTGAAGTTATAGCCAGGTAACCATTTTTATTTTATTCTATTAACGTGAAATACAAGAAAATACGGTGTATAAGGAAGATCCGGAAGTTTCCTACACCAGAGAATCTTTCGAGTTAAAAAAAAACATATAAAAATTTTTAAAAGAAAATTGCAAAATTCAAAGTATTAAGAAACGTGAACAAGAAAAAAAAAAATTTTTTAAAGAAAAACGTAGAACAAAAAAAAAAAACTAAATATAATTAATTAAATCATTTTTAAATTTTGATATAAAAATTATTTAAATATTAATTTCATAACGTTAAGTTGTTTATGTAAAAGAAAAAAAGTTTAATAACAAATATCTTAAATATATATTATATAGGTTATGTTATCATTAATAATATTATTAGTATTATTATAATTTAATTGTGTTGAAGTGACGCTCCAAAAAGCTGCAAATTATATTGTTGATTTTATTTTTTTTACTGTCACTAGAGTCCGTCAGAGAGCATTGCTTTTATTTAAAGAAATCTCCCGGAAGAGAAAAGAAAAGGCAGGATATTAAATTTGTTTTAGTTTGTTTTATTTTGTAAAAAATTAGTAGCTCAAATCAATTAGTTTGATTTTAATGTTCCTGAGGAATTTACAGGAGAAAACCACTAGCCTTAGGGAGCTCCTTCAGGGTAGGAATTAGAGTTTGTATGTTGAAAATATTGAAGATATATTTTTGGTTTATAAAACGTTTATTGAACAAATTTTGTATGAAATTTTGTTTTATAAACCTTTTATAAAACAAAAATATTTTTTATGAATATGGCCCTTATTATTTAAAAAACATACATTTAAATGTATTTAAATTTGGGAGCAATTAAAATTTTTTTGGGGATTTTTGGGGATGAAAATTTTCAAATTGGGGATGCAACTCGAAAAATATTTGGGAACCCTGCACTAAACAGCCAATAAAAAACATAAAAAAAGCAGCGACTCAGAAAGAGCACAGACACAAACATTTTTCGCATCGAAAATTTAAAAAAGCACAAAAAGAATGTAAGTAAAGAAATCATACTGGGAAAAATCTAAGTAACGATCGGCGTAAAGAAATAAATATTTTGCAAATCAACCGCATAACACCTTTTTTATGAGCCTGTGTTGTTTTTTAGAAATACACGTGCGTGAGAAAATGTAAAAATATTACAAAGTTTAAAGGCTTGTAAAGACGATAGTGTTACCGCCGCCACTGTATTTTGTATTTTATTGTAATTTACTTGCATACAAACAAACATATATGTATATAAACACAAATTCCTTATTTTACATATTTTCTCATTCCACCGTTGTCCTTATTTACTCTATTAAAATATTTATTTAAATTGTACTAAATTTGTTAATGTTCCGCTTACTAATGGTAGTCTCTTGTTTTGTAAAATATTTAAAATCAAAAGATAATTTTTTAAAGTAAAAAAGTAGTTCTTATTGTGACACTGTGGAAACAAGTTGTTTTAAAGCGCGATATACGCAAATTAATACTTAATAAACAAAACGTGCATATTTAAGCAAAAGTAAAGTGTTTTAATATTTAATATTAATATTGTGTAGCCGTGCGAACTCAACATTCTTTAAAACAACTTCTTATAAAAACAATTTAATTGAAAAAAAAACACAATTTGTACATAAATCTCGCGTGTATCTTTTAAAATCAATATATCGCATTTTTATTGAAAAAAAAAAAAAAAAAATAAAAATTAAATCGTGTTTCATAAAAGACTAAATAAATAAAATGATTTTAATTGTAATAAATGCGATTTTAATTGTAATAAATGCGAATTAAAAGACACCGCTCGTATGGTACAGTGTGATTCCTGCGATAAATGGTATCATTTTGAGTGTGTAGGGGTAGACTCAAATATTGCTAATGAAAGCTGGAGTTGTTCAAAGTGCCACGAAAAATCAGTGGTCCAAATGGACATGCCCAAAACTACTTAACAATTGCCGCCGGTTGATACAATCGCCGAATTTTCTGACGGAACGCAAGGAACGTCCTCACCTACAAATTACGAGTGCACTAGAAAACCAAATAATGTGCCTAAATCCATGACTATTGCCCAAAATGCAAAGTCAACCGTCGTGCAAGATAATGATTACAGTAAACGGCACTATGAAACTCCCTGTGCTTCGTACTCGTCCTCTCAAACACAACTTCGGCTGCAAATGTTGGAGGAAGAAAAAGAGATTCAACGCCAGTATTTGGAAAAGAAATATAGAATACTTTCTCAAGGTGACTCAATGCAGCCGTCGTGTTCCTTTTCACATGCATTTTCGTCTCCCCAACCAACAGCGACGCAGATTGCAGCAAGACAGGTAATACCTAAAGAGCTTACAAATTTTGATGGTAACCCAGAAGATTGGCCGCTCTATATCAGCAATTATAGGAATAGCACAGAATTAGCCGGTGATGGTGAAAATTTAATGCGCCTTCAGTCGTGTCTCCGTGGTCGTGCTAAAGAACTGGTAAAAAGTAAATTACTAATTCCATCTATGGTGGGCGAAATAATTCAAACTCTTGAAATGTGTTTCGGTCGTCCAGAGCATATACTTGACTCTATGATAGAAAAGGCAACAAAAATTCCTCCATTAAAAGACAAATTAGATAGTATTATTGAATTCGCTCTTACTATTAGAAACATTTGCTCGACGATGGAATCTTGCAATATGTCGGATTATTTAAAGAACCCAATGCTTGTTTAAACCTTACTCGAAAAATTGACAAACAATCATAAGCTCAATTGGGCTATGCACCCAAAAGAAAATAAGGTTCCCATAGTGAAATTGTTTAGCGATTGGATAGATGCTATAGCTGTTGCAGCTAGCCAAGTAGTATCCCCAGCAATGTGTAAGAAAAGTGGTTCAGTGAATACGCATCAAAGTAGTACAAATAAGCCAATTTGTTTTTCATGCAAAAGCGAGGTGAATTCCCATTATTAAATTTAGATGCTAAATGGAATTTAGTAAAAGAAAATAAATTGTGCCGTCAGTGTCTAAATCTTCATCGTCGTAAATGTGTTTCAAACAAACAATGTGGTATTAATGGCTGTACAGCAAAGCATCACCCATTGTTGCACAAGCATGCTAATGTGCCCGAACGGAGAGAAATAGTAAATGCACATAGTGATGAAGAGAGATCGTGTTTCAGAATACTACCAATCCGTGTTTACTTTAATGGTGGCTTTGAAAACACATACGCGTTTTTGGATGAAGGCTCTAATGGAGCAAACATTTTTTAACAAACTGGGACTAAAAGGTAAGAGTGAACCTCTAGAGCTACAATGGACAGGCAATACTACAAGGTCTGAAGATGATTCAATGAAAATTAACCTGGAAGTTTCTAGCGTACAAGCTGAATCCAAATTCTCTTTATACGACGTCCGTACAGTTAAAAACCTTGATTTACCCATTCAGTCTCTGAATTTTGCTGAAATATTAAAAGCTAACCCGTATCTCAAAGGCCTACCAGTAAAATCATATACAAATGCCAAACCAATGATTTTGATTGGGCTCAACAATTGGAAAGTGGCAGTCCTGATGAAAATAAGAGAAGGTGACTGTGGGCAACTAATAGCAACAAAAACACGCTTAGGCTGGACGTTACAGAGTGGTGGAAAAATTTCCGAAAAATCATCCTCATTAAACATTCATACATGTAAGTGCGAGGACCGTTATAAGGAGCTTCACGATGAATTAAAAGAGTATTTTGCCCTAGAAGTCTCTCAGGAGAAAAATATTTTATCAGCCGAAGATGAAAAAGCCATGCGGATTCTTCAGAGTACAGCTGTAAAGAAAGAACAACAATTTCAGGTAAATTTGCTTTGGAGAAATAAACAAGTATCGTTGCCCGATAGTTACGAGGTCGCATGTCATCGATTAAAGTGTCTGCAGAAAAAGTTTATAAAGGATCCACAACTACAGCAAACCATGCAAGCTCAAATTGATAAACTTCTGCTTAAAGGCTACGCAAGAAAGGTGTTGGGCTCAGAAGTATATTCATATCCCGGTCGTACGTGGTATCTCCCAATTTTTGTAGCACTTAATCCTAACAAACCAGGTAAAATACGTCTGGTGTGGGATGTAGCAGCAAAGCCGAACGGTGAATCCCTAAACGATTTTTTATTAAGTGGTCCTGACCTGTTCACCTCGCTCTTTAATATTTTAATTGAATTTCGAGTTGGTCAAATCGCGATTTGCGGCGACATAGCTGAAATGTTTCATCGCATTAATGTAAAGGATATGCACACACAACGATTTCTGTGGCCCGCAAGCAGTAATTAAAGTGAACGTCCTACTATGTACGTGATGAAGGCATTAACTTTCGGCCTTAACTGCGCGCCATGCATTGCTCATTTTGTTCCATCAAAAATGCAGAAGAATTTCGCGATAAGTATCCCCGAGCATTTAAAGCAATTACGAGCTACCACTACATGGACGATTTTATCGTCAGCGTCGACTCAGAAGAAGAGGCCCTTGAACTGGCGACAAACGTTAAGAAGATCCACGCTTCTGGAGGTTTCCACATGAGAAATTGGGCTACAAACTCTACTTTAGTTAGGCAACATTTATGCGACGATGAATCAGCCACAAGAAATTTGTTTGGAGCTGTGGAGAAAATTCTCGGTATGTATTGGATTAGATTAGAATTGCAAGCAGCTTTATTAGGCGCCCGTTGAGCCACGAAAATCCAGAGTGCCACAAGGCTTCGTTTTTCAGAACGCTTCTTATGGTCCGATTCCAAGACGGTTTTAAAATGGTTGTTTATGGATCGGATCCGAAAAACTTGAAAGCATTCGTAATCAACTGACACAACCCAGTGGAATTGGGTTCCTACAAATTTAAATCCTGCTGATTTTGCTACAAAAGTAGGCCCAACAGACAACGATATGTGGACTACAGGACCCGAGTTTCTGAAGCTCAATAAAAGTGAATGGCCAAAATCTGCAGATTTAGGTAACCCCAATAATGAAGAGGTATGTAATCGTTTTTTGCATATCGATTTGCTTAAAAGTTTCTCTATAAATTTCGAATATTTCTCATGTTGGAGACGACTCTATAGAGCCATAGCCCTGTTTCTGTTTTATATAAAAAAAGTAAAGTCTGTAGTCCACGGCTTCAAAACACAAGACGACAATCTATTTGAACGTATCAGAAAATCCAAAAATATTGTTTAATTCAGTTGATTGCTGAATTAGGTTAAGCCTAGTTTGCTTAACCTCCGTTGGTCGCTTCTAGGTAATGCACCAAGAAGGCGATGTTTAATTTGTTTGTTTTCTTCAAGGAGATGCTCCAAGAAGAGTGAATTATCCAACACAAGCACTTAAACCTGGTTGGTAGCTAATAACACAAGCACTTGTAACTTGGTTATATGTTTGAATCGAGAACAAATTACAAACAACCACCTTGTTTGATTATTTTATTAATTCTCTTTTTTATTAATATAAATTAATTCTTAAATACTATTTTATTGATGACTAAAAAATATTAACAGACAGCATAAATACAAATTCATCAAAATTTAAAGTGACTTCAACAAATAAACAAAAATTGTAATTTAAGTTTAAAGTGTAATGACTTCAAAACAAATAAGCAAAAAATTTAATTTAAATTTAAAGTGTAATGACAAAAATTGTAATTTGAGTAAAAGTTGAAGGTTTTTTAATTAAAAATAACAAATAGCTGAAACTAGCAATTTAAGGTTGTTGCACTAATTTCGCGCAGTCATATGTATGTATATCGATGTATATAAATGTACAGACATACATGTGACAGAAATTTAATGCGAAGGTTTGAACATACACCCCGCCGTTGAGCCATGCTCAACAGACTACAAATCAGAACAACCTTAAATTACCTTTCTTTGTGTGTGTTATCAGTACTATATTTATGTTGAAATTATGTGACTGTTACCGCAAATTCTTGGGCTGGAATATGTTGACGTGCCGCAGGCTGTGGAGTTTGTTGATTTGAATTAAACGATTTACAGCGTGTCTTTTTCCAAGCAACTGCCATGATGATTATGATTGCGAGAGTGAGAGCGATATAAGCAACGGTTCCGTGGTGATATTGTATGTGTTTGATTTGTGATGGTAGTTCATCAGATACCTTTTGATGTAGTGTGCTCTGTATCTCGGAGATGTTTTTGATTTGATCAGCATACACTTTATTTTGGACTTTCTCAAACTGGACTTCAACAGGATAAATAATGTCACTGAAATTGCTCATTCTTATGTAGGATGCTTGAAGAGATGTTGAGACGATTTGATGACCCTTGATGATGATAGAGTTAAATTTGAGTGTGCAATCTGATGCTAATTTTAGGAGACCGGATCCTTTTAAGGTTAGCTGAGATTTTTCTTGTCCGCATACTGAACTTATTCGCGAAGGCTGCTGCATTGTATATAGCCATTGATTGCTGTACTCCAATTGTGTTAGCAATGTGCTGCCAGCAATAGGACCAATGTCACATCCCTTTTGAATGTTATGGTTAAGAAGCGAAAGTTCACATAAGCATTTGTTCGCGTTTGCCTTGTATTTTGATTGCATATGTTGGCATAGGAATTCGTTCTCTTTAATGGTTGCACATGTGGTCCACTGCCTTTCTGTCAAGATGAAATATTGATCTCTGTGAGCATTTACGGCGAGAAGGTCACCGCATGGCATTATGGCAAGCATTGTGCCATTTGTTAGAACCGGAATTTGGTGTGGTTTAAGAAGTTCGAATGTTTCTGGATCACATAACGGAATAGATATGTGAAAAATGACGTGGTCTTTGGTCAGGCCTCCCTTTACGTTCATGAGTTTGTACAGCTGCAACATGTTGTCGTTACTTACTGGTAATTCTAGGGATGTTGGAAGGTGATTTCTTATTTGCACTATCTCAGATTGAAGTTGAGATGGTGACAACAGCATTGGACTTATTTTTCCATGGTGTGAATCCGTTAATGCTGCTATAATTTCGGATTGAATCCTATGTAACCTTGATGAGGTTACGGAAAGTTGAACAGATCGTAACATAAACATTCGAAACAGCTTTGCTTGATACTGTTCGTTTTCAGTTTCGTGTAATCTGGATGTGATTTTAGTTAATTGGTCGTCTACGTTCCTGAACTTTTGTTTTACATTCTCCTCATTTTGTTTTAGTACATTTAAAGTTGCATCAACAATTGATGTCTGATTCATTAGGAGTTGCTTCAGATGGTTTTCATTTTCGTTGACTGTGTTGATAGTAATTGTCATTTGTTCGGCGTAATCCGAGTCTAGAATGCCGAACAGTGAATTAGCGACATTACCAACAACATTAATTGCGCCACGTTTGACTCTTCTTTTGAGCAGGAGATTTTTATCCTTTAAGTCTGTTATGCTAAAATTAATTTCCTGGAGAACGTTTGAGCAAGTAGTCTTTTGGGTAAGAAGATTGCATAGGTGAGTTAATGCTGTTGTTTCATGTATGAATGTAGCCATTTCTTGCCAAAATGGGTTTAAATTGTAGTAGGAGATGATGTTCCATTCTGACCGTGATATTCTGGTGTTGCCAATACCTTCAAAGTAGAGACCGATGTTGGGTTCAAATTGCGTTAATTCTATTTTATTTGTGGCTACTAATGGAATCGAAAGCAATATTGTGATTAGTGTAGTTATGATTGAGCCCGGTAAAGTCCGCTGTTTTTTGGCGAGTGGCATACTATTCGATGTTGACTGAGGTGATTGTTTTTCAGCCAGTCCTTCATGATTAGCCTTGGATTCTTTGAATTTTAGATCTGGTTGTTGCCCGTCCTCTTCGGGTTCGTCACTGAGCTTAGGAAGTGGGGCTAGATACTGAACTGCCCGTTTGAAAATGCCTGATGATGTCTGTACGTCTGCAACTCGTACAACATCGTCGGGTCCCTTATACGTTTTTATTACGCGCCCCAATGGCCATTTCATGACTGGAACGTTGTCTTCTTTTAAAGTGACGATTGTACCTGGTTTGAGATTTTTAGATTGTTCTCGCCATTTGTTACGGCATTGAAGTTCATTTAAATAATCTCGAGACCATCTCTTCCAAAATTCATGCTTAAGACGGGAAACTAATTTCCAACGCGTTTCCAATTTAAGGTTTGCGGGCTTCGCTTGGGCGTCAATTTGAGCTATTAGGGGTTCGCCAATTAAAAAATGTCCAGGAGTCAGTGCGCCTATGTCGTTCGAGTCATTCGACATAGGTGAAATGGGTCTGGAATTCAATATTGCTTCAATTTCCACAACTATGGTTTCGAGTTCTTCATAAGTTAAAGATGCGTTCCCCATCGTCCTTACCAAGTAGTATTTTGCTGATTTAACAGCTGCCTCCCAGAGGCCACCAAAATGAGGAGCTCTTGGCGGAATGAAGTTAAATTGAATACCCTTTTTGTTGCAGGCATTTGTAATAGCTTCTTGAGCATCTGGTGAATGTATTATTGTGGAAAGTTCGGGCAATTTATTTTTCGCTCCGACGAAATTTGTAGCGTTGTCGCAATATAAATTTTGGCAATGTCCCCGCCGGGAAACGAAACGTTTGAGTGCACCTATAAATGCATCAGTTGTGAGATCGCTCACCAGCTCCAAGTGCACTGCCTTTGTGGCAAAGCAGCAAAATACGGCAATGTAGGCCTTGTGCGGTCGTTTTCCCCTGAGTTTGTAATGTACAGTAATTGGCCCGCAGTAATCGACTCCAGCATTAATAAATGCTCGGGCTGGTGTTACACGTGTTGATGGTAGGTTTCCCATTATTTGGTGAAATAGCTCTGGCTTGGCTCTGCTGCATGTAGTGCATTGATGGACTGTGGCTCTTGCCATAATTTTTCCTTTTATTGGCCAGAAGCGCTGTCGAACAATTCCTAACAACGTGAGCGCCCCACAATGTTTGTGGTCTTCATGAATCATTTGGAATATCAGTTTAGAAATGGAATCATTGTACGGAATGAGAAGTTGATGTTTTGAGTCATATGCTAATGAGGAGGCATCGAGCCGGCCGCCAACCCTAATTAGTCCGCTTTCATCCAAAAAGGGTGCTAAATTCTTGATGGTGCTCGTTCCAAGTAACGGTTTGTGTTCCTTCAGTTGCTTCATTTCTTCCTTGAATTCGGAAAGTTGCATTTGTGAAATAATAGGAACCAGTGCTTGGCTGAGTTCCGTTGTAGTTAATAATTTTGATGGTTGCCGCATCTGTTTTTGGCTTCTTGTGTGGGTAATGAAGCGCAGAACATATCCAATAATCCGCTGCAGACGATGGAATGAATTTTTGTGGTTAATTTTGTAAACAAAATCAGGTTCGTTTGTTGTCATTGCTCGTGATTCGATTGACCTTGTCTTTCTTTCTAGGTTTGTTGAAATTTTGGAGCCTATATTGAACTTGGGTGGCCAAACATTTTCCACGCCATGAAGAAACATTGGACCATAGAACCAAAGAGTACATTCTTTAAGGGCCGTTGAAGACATTCCACGAGATAATATATCTGCAGGATTGCATTTAGAGCTTACGTGACGCCACTGTTCTGCCTGTCTTGGATTGCGGAAATTCGATTTGCTACAAATGTGTTAAATGATGCTGATGATGAGTTTATCCATGAGAGTACAATTTCCGAATCAGTCCAAAACCATACTGGACTGGTAAATTTAAGATCAGATCTGATTCTGGTGGCTAGTTGGGCTCCAAGTGTAGCTGCGCATAGTTCCAGTCGTGGTATTGTTTGTCGTTTGAGTGGAGCTATGCGAGATTTGGCACAAAGTAAATGTACCATCATGGTGCCATCTTTAAACACTGATCGGATATAAGCTGCAGCTCCATAAGCCTTCTCGGATGCGTCAGTGAAGATGTGTAGTTGTTGGGATTCTGGAACTCCTCCTTTGAAAATGTGTCTGGGTATTTGAAGCGTTTTCAATACATTCAAGTCTGTGCGAAATGTGAGCCATTTAGTGTGCAGTGATTCCGGCAAGGATTGATCCCAGTCTAATTTTAGCTCCCACAGTTCCTGAATAAACATTTTTGCCGTTACTATAATGGGAGAAAGAATTCCCAATGGGTCGAATATTCTTGCAAGGTCTGAGGTTACGGTTCGTTTAGTTATCCGCTTGATGTCTCTAGGATTGACTTTAATGCCCAGTTTGTCGGACTTCGGCAGCCAAACAAGTCCTAGCGTCTTGATGGTATCAGTTTCCACGCTTTCAAAATCTAAGTTCACCTCCAAATCACTTTGTGGAATATTGTAGAGTAATTGTGGATGATTTGCGCACCATTTGCGTAAAGTAAAACCACCTTTCTTCATCATCTCCATGAGTTGTTTTTGTAAATGTATTGCGGTTACTAAGCTGTTTGAGCCGCCCAAGCCATCATCTACGTAGAAATTTTCCTTGAGAAATTGAGAAGCAAGGGGATAATGTATCTCATTTTCTTTAGCCAATTGCTCCAGACATTTCGTTGCTAAGTATGGAGCTGCTCTTGTGCCATACGTAACTGTATTGAGTTGATAGTATGCAATGGGCCTTGTGGTATCCTTTCTCCAAATTATTAGCTGAAATTTACGATCCTCTGGGGCAATCAATACCTGTCTATACATTTTTTCAACGTCAGTAGTGAACACAAATCTTGGCATTCGAAACCTTAGGAGTATGGAGAATAGTTCTCCTTGCACAGTTGGTCCCGTGAACATCAAATCATTTAGCGAATATCCTGATGTGGTTTTGGCCGATGCATCAAATACTACTCTGAGCTTAGTGGTTGAACTTTCGGGCCTTAATACGCAATGATGTGGAATGTAGTAGTTTGGGGAATTTATGGATTCTGTTCCCAACCTTTTCATATGTCCCATTGATTCATACTCATCCATGAATTCAGTGTACCTTTTCTTTAATTCTGGATTCTTTTGTAGCCGACGTTCGAGAGCGAGAAATCGATTAAGAGCAATGGCATGTGAGTCACCTAAAGTATCGGGGTTTTGTTGAAATGGTATTCTTACTATGAAACGATCTTGATGGTTTCTACTTGTATTTTGTGCAAAGTGCTCTTCACATTGCCTCTCCGCTATTGACAGTAGGGTTTTAGTTGTTTTAACTTCCTCTAACTCCCAAAGCCGTGCGATGGAAGCTTCAAGTCTTTCGTCTTCAGTACATATGCCACAATATGCGTCTGCTAGGGGTTCTTTTGTTATTTTTCCTGCTACAACCCAGCCCAGAACTGTGTTTTGTAGGATAGGAAGTTGTGGAGACAATTTTATTTGTCCTATTGAGAGTAATTGGTGATAGTGTTCAGCACCCAAAAGTATATCAATTTTATTTGATTGATTAAACGATGGGTCAGCTAAAACAAGATTTTTCGGTAGTGGCCACTCGTCAATGTTTATGAATTGTGACGGTTGTGGTGCTATGATTCGAGGAAGGACAAGTGCTTCCAGACGAGTTGAAAACTTGTTGACTCGGGAATGCAGTGCCACATTGACACGATGTTGCGTTTTGGTGTTTGAATTGCCGATTCCATTGATATGAACTGATGACACCTGTTTAGCAATGTTAAGTCGATTTGCCAACCGCTCGGTGATCAAGTTGACTTGTGATCCAGAATCAAGCAAGGCGCGACATTCAATTTCAATTGCATCAGTTTTGAGTTTGACTAAAGCTGTACTGAGAAGAACGTATGAATTGGACATTTGACCACTTGCTGCTGCTACTGACGATGCTTCTGGAGAGCTTGTTGTTGCTTCATTGATATTGTGTTCATTTCTTTCAGGTGAAGTGATTGCAGATGTTGATTTTGTCTGAGATTTTCTTTCACTTGATGATCCTTGTTTTGGTTGCTGAGGGTTGATTTTTAGGTGAAGCAGCGAGTTGTGTTTTTGCTTGCATGTCCTGCACACTCCTGACTTGCAAGTGCTTGCAGCATGTCCTGACCTTAAGCAGTTTACGCACAGTTTTTCTCTTTGAGCGAAATTCAGTCGATTTGCTGGTGAGAGTTTTAGAAAGTTTTGACACTGATGCAGCTGATGATCGCCATTTTTGCAAAAAGGGCATGTGATTTGTGTCTGTTTGGCTGAGGTGGCGGAAACGTATGCCTTTGTAGATTTCTCTTTTTGATTTGTAGCTTCCAAGGATTGGAAGCGATTCTCGAGAAATGTTAAGAAATCTTTGAGGCTTTGAAGTTCCTTTGGATTACTTATAGTCCTCTCATACAGAGTGAGAGTGCCTCGATCCAATTTTTTTACCAGTATATGAAGTAGCATGGGGTCCCATGAGGTCGTATCGATCCTCATATTATTAAGTGCATGCAGACATTCCTGAGTTGTGTCATGCAGTTGTTTGATGGCAGCAGCCGATGATCCAGCACTGGGTTGATCCAAAAGCTGTTGTATTGTTGTGGATACCAGAACGCGTTGATTATTGTACCGTTCTTTCAGTAGGTTCCACGCTGTTGCGTAGTTTTCGGCTGTCGCTGAAAGATGACTGATTAGTCTTTCAGCTTCGCCTCCCAAGTTCGACTTAAGGTACCACATTTTTTGTACCGCAGGAATTGGTTGATTGTTCACTAATTGCGTGAACAAATCATGAAACGCGCTCCATTTTAGATAATCTCCATTGAATTTTGGAATTATTACTTTTGGAAGTGGTAGCACAGTACTTTGATTAGGTTCGGGAACTTGATTTGGAGTGGGTGAAGATATCTGGAAGTTTTCTATGACCAGCTTCTCCAGATTTTCATAGGAGTCCATATCGTAGCCTTCCTTTAGTGGATCGTCATTGGATTCCCATATTTTGAAGTGTAGCTCTTGGATTTCGCCCCACAGTTTTTCTTTTAGTTTCATATTGGTTCCTGTAGGGTCCATAGCTAATAATCGTCTCAGTGAAGAAATCATGGCCTTTTGTCTTCTTATTGCGGCATTTGTTGGGGTGGACAGAAAGGCGCTCCCTTTTCGAGCTGCATGATCGTCCTTAGTACCTTGAGAGTCACCCGATGTAAACGTTTTTAATGCCTCAATCATGCCTGATTCAAATATTGTTTTGTATTTAGTGACGAGGTCCTCAATTTGTTGATAGTAGCCTTCGGTGAAATAATTGTGTTCTAACGGGGGTTTATCTAGACATCGGATTTTGTTGTCCGTGAGCTCGAATTCGTTCCAAGCATCGTCTAGTCTTCTGATTCGCTCTTCGTAATAAGAGACGGTTTTTCTGGATGCGGAATCCTTTTTGAAATTCCGAATGATGGATTCGATCAGCTGTCCTGTAGTTCGTTGAGAAGTTACTAGCAGATCCATCGAGTTGGTATTTCCGGTAGCCATTGTAATGTCCTTGATAAATTTGCAAGGATCAGAAGGTTGCGTGTCGAAATCACGTCGGGGTCACCAAATGTTTAAATTTTGTTGATTGCTGAATTAGGTTAAGCCTAGTTTGCTTAACCTCCGTTGGTCGCTTCTAGGTAATGCACCAAGAAGGCGATGTTTAATTTGTTTGTTTTCTTCAAGGAGATGCTCCAAGAAGAGTGAATTATCCAACACAAGCACTTAAACCTGGTTGGTAGCTAATAACACAAGCACTTGTAACTTGGTTATATGTTTGAATCGAGAACAAATTACAAACAACCACCTTGTTTGATTATTTTATTAATTCTCTTTTTTATTAATATAAATTAATTCTTAAATACTATTTTATTGATGACTAAAAAATATTAACAGACAGCATAAATACAAATTCATCAAAATTTAAAGTGACTTCAACAAATAAACAAAAATTGTAATTTAAGTTTAAAGTGTAATGACTTCAAAACAAATAAGCAAAAAATTTAATTTAAATTTAAAGTGTAATGACAAAAATTGTAATTTGAGTAAAAGTTGAAGGTTTTTTAATTAAAAATAACAAATAGCTGAAACTAGCAATTTAAGGTTGTTGCACTAATTTCGCGCAGTCATATGTATGTATATCGATGTATATAAATGTACAGACATACATGTGACAGAAATTTAATGCGAAGGTTTGAACAAATATCTTATTTAAATGCGCGCAACTTAGCGAATTTTCTAATGAGATATGGAGTCTGCAGAACTGCAATGAGATCGAGAGAAGCAGTCAATTGAAGCAATTCAACGTATTTCTGGACGAAGATGGTGTAATTCGGACTTGTGGCAGAGCAAACATGTTAAGCTGCAATCAAGCGATAGTTTTACCTCATGGCCGCTATATAACATATCTCGTAGTCCGATATTATCATGAAAATTACCATCATTGTATGCACGAAGCAGTGATCTGTAGAATACAGTCATATTTCTATATCTCTAAATTAAGAGCTCTCTACAAAGTTGTTCGACGGAAGTGTCAATTTTGTAAAAACGAAGCAGCTGCGCCGCAACTACCACAAATGGCCTGTTTGCCGCTAGCTCGACTAGCAAGTTTTGAACGTCCATTTACTTACGTTGGTGTTGACTTTTTTGGCCCTTTATATGTAACCGTTGGCAGACGTAAGGAAAAAAGATGGGGTGTACATATTGAAGTGGCACATAGTCTCGACACAAGTTCGTGTATTATGTGTATATAAAATTTCATAAGTCGGCGTGGCACTCCAAGAGAAATATATACAGACAATGGCACTAATTTCAAAGATGTGGAAAAAATCATCCGAGAAGAAAATTTAAGTCTTCGACAAGTCTCCTCGAAATACGACGAAATTAAATGGTGATTCAACCCTCCAGCGGCTCCACATATGGGCGGTGCATGGGAGCGATTGGTAAGGACGGTTAAATCAAATCTTCACGCCATGTGCCCTGCATTTACATTCAACGACGAAACTCTAAGATGTGCCCTATGGGAAGTTAAGTTCATCATAAATTCTCGTCCATTGACATTTGTAGCTCAAGATTCATGTGAAGACGACCCCTTGACTCCAAATCATCTTCTTCATGATCTTTGACTCCGGTGGTACCAGACGCAAAAGTTTGCTAATCATTTCTGGCGAAGGTGGGTGCTAGAATATGGTCCAAGTTTAGTGCGACGCAGTAAGTGGTTCGAAAAAACAAAACCCCTGTCAGTAGGAGATGTAGTCGTCATAGTCGATGATACGCTTCCACGAAATAGTTGGTCAAAGGGCATTATAACAAAAGTTTTTTCCGCAAAAGATGGTCAAGTTCGACGTGTTGCGATCAAAACAAATTCCAGTACATATGAGAGGCCCGTGGCAAAAATAGCAGTCTTAGACGTCGGTAAGAACGATGGCATGCTCATGGACATCTAATTCGCTTACGATGGGCGGAATGTTACCGCCGCCACTGTATTTTGTATTCACAAATTCCTTATTTTACATATTTTCATAGACGCTACCCGCCAACAACCTTTTATTAGGCCTAATTGCGCTGAACTTGGTGGCCATTAGTAGTAGGAATGAGATGTATTGAGTGCCATTTACGGGAAATTAACCGTTTAGGTGCTACCCGCCAACAACCTTTTATAAGGCCTAAATTGCGTTAAATAGTATTTTCCCTATAAAATCCGTAAATTGAGCGGTGCCAAAAATCGGTAGATCGGTAGGTGGATTTGGTAGCCAGAAGTAGGAATAAGATTTAGTACTATGTGTCATTTGCGAGAAATTAACCGTTTAGGCACTACCCGCCAACAAAATTTTATAAGGCCAAAATTGCGCTATATAGTATTTTCCCTATAAAATCCGTAAATTAGGCGTTGCCCAAAATCTGAAAATTGGACTTGGTGGCCATTAGTAGTAGGAATAATATGTACTAATTGCCATTTGCGAGAATTAAACCGTTTAGGCGCTACCCGCCAACAACCTTTTACAAAGCTCAAATTGTGCTAAGTAGTATTTTCTCTATAAAATCCGTAAATTGAGCGGTACCAAAAATTTAAAAATTGGAATTGGTAGCCATTAGTAGTAAGCGATGTACTAAGTGTTATTTGCGAGAAATTAACCGTTTAGGCGCTACCCGCCAACAACCATTGATTTGTAAATTAAGCGGTGCGAAATATCTGAAAATTGGAATTGGTAACCATTAGTAGTAGAACTAATATGTACTAAGAAAGTAGTAGAAATAATATGTACTAAGAATGTAGTAGAAATAATATGTACTAAGAAAGTAGTAGAAATAATATGTACTACAAATAATATGTACCTATAAAATCCGTAAATTGAGCGGTGCCAAACATCGGAAGACTGGAATTGGTAGCCATTAGAAGTAGGATAAAGATGTAGTACTAAGTGTCATTTGCGAGAAATTAACCGTTTAGGCACTACCCGCCAACAACCTTTTATAAGGCCAAAATTGCGCTAAATAGTATTTACCCTATAAAATCCGTAAATTAAGCTGTGCCAAAAATCTGAAATTTGGTCTTGGTAGCCATTAGTAGTAGGAATAAGATATACTTAGTGTCATTTGCGAGAAATTTACCGTTTACGCGCTACCCGCCAACAACCTTTTATAAGGCCTAAATTGCGCTAAATAATATTTTCTCTATAAAATCCGTAAATTAAGCGGTGTCAACAATCTGAAAATTGGAATTGGTAGCTATTAGTAGTAGGAATAATATGTACTAATTGCCATTTGCGATTATTTAACTGTTTAGACGCTACCCGCCAATAACATTTTTTTGGCCTAAATTGAGCTAAATAGTATTTTCCCTATAAAATCCGCAAATTGAGCGGTGCTAAAAATCTAGAAACTGGACTTGGTGTATATTAGTAGTAGGAGTCATATGTACTAAATCCGATTTGCGAGAACTGAACCGTTTAGGCACTACCCGCCAACAACCTTTTATAAGACCTAAATTGCGGTGAATAGTATTTTCCCTATAAAATTCGTAAATTAAGCGGTGCCAAATATCTGAAAGTTGGAATTGGAAGCCATTAGTAGGAATGAGATGTACTAAGTGTCATTTTCGAGAAATTAACTGTTTAGGCGCTACCCAAAAACAACATTTTATAAGATCTAAATTACGCTAAATGGTATTTTACCTATAAAAGCCATAAATTAGGCGTTACCCAAAATCTATATAAGCCGTAAATTAAGCCATTAGTAGTAAAATAATATGTACTAATTGCCATTGTGAAAAAATAACCGTTTAGCTGCTACCCGCCAACGACCGTTTACTAAATTGCGCTAAATAGTATTTTCCCTATATAATTAGTAAATTAAGCGGTGTCAAAAATCTAAAAATTGGAATTGGTAGCCATCAGTAGTAGGAATAAGATGTACCAACTGTTATTTGCGAGAATTTATCCGTTCAGGCGCTACCCGCTATTAAACTTTCCGAAAATTGGACTTCTTTGCGAAAAATCTGAAAATTGCACTTGATAGTCATTAGTAGTAGGAATAAGATGTACTGATAGATATTTGCGGGAAATTAACCATTTAGGCGCTACCGTCCAATAACCATTTATAAGGCCTTAATTGCGCTAAATAGTATTTTCCCTATAAAATCCGTAAATTAAGCTGTGCCAAAAATCTGAAATTTGGAATCGGTAGGAATAATATGTACTTATTGCCATTTGCGAGAATTAAACCGTTTAGGCGCTACCCGCCAACAACCTTTTATAAGGCCTAAATTGCGCTAAATAGTATTTTCCCTATAAAATCCGTAAATTAAGCGGTGTCAAAAATATGAAGATTGAAATTGGTAGCCATTAGTAGTAGGAATAACATGTACTAATTGCCATTTGCGACATTTAAACCGTTTGGCGCTATCCGCCAACAACCTTTTATAAGGCCAAAATTGCGCTAAATTGTATTTTCCCTATAAAATCCATATATTAAGCGGTGCCAAAAATCTGAATTTTTTGGAATTGGTAGCCATTAGTAGTAGGAATATCATGTACTAATTGCCATTTGCGAGAATTAAACCGTTTGTTGCTACCCGCCAACAACCTTTTATAAAGACAAAATTGCGCTAAATAGTATTTACCCTATAAAATCCGTAAAATAAGCGATGCCAAAAATTTTAAAATTGGACTTGGTAGCCATTGGTAGTAGGAATGAGATGTACTAAGTGTCATTTTCGAGAAATCGACCGTTTAGGCGCTACCCGCAAACAAAATTTTGTAAGGCGTAAATTTCGCTAAATGGTATTTTTCCTATAAAATCCATAAATTAGGTTAGGTTAGGTTGCACAGGTCGCCGGCTCCGTGTAGGGGGAAAAACCGACTCACTTGGGTCCCTTTGGTCCCGTGGTGACGCCCACGTGCAAAAAACATCGAGAATGAATTTATCCTGTTAATATCGCAACCCGATAAGTCTGTAAAGTCTTGTAGTATCGGGCTGCCAAACAGCGCCAGCCTTTCCGTAGATAGGGCCGGACAGTGACAGAGGAGGTTCTTCATCGCCTCTTCTTCCTCCTAGTCCTGACAACTTCTGCAGAAGTCATTTTACGGCAGATTTAATCTCCCACCTATAGTCCAGTGCAGTACGTTTGCAATCATACTGAGGCCATAAAAGCCTCGAGATCATGCAGGTGGGCTCGTTCGACCATCTGGTTTGCGCAGTCCCCAGTAGTTCCTGCTGGAAATTATCTTTACAGCGATTTAGCGGAACGCCAACTAGTTGATCTATCTCCTGGTCCCTAAGGTAGGTTCCAGATCTAGCCAGTTCGTCCGCAGTTTCATTTCCGAGCACTCCCGCATGCCCCGGCACCCAAAAGATTTCCAGGTTGGAATGTCTCGCCATCTCATCTAGAGATGTCCGGCATTCACGAACCAAACTGGACGTTGTATAAACGCCCGATAAGGAGTGTATCGCAGCTTTGCTATCGGTACGGAACTGGATATCTTTACCATATACCCTGTGATACCTTGGCCAGTTTGCCGCTCTTTTTATGGCAGAAATTTCAGCCTGAACAGTGCTGCATTCGTTTTGCAGCCTAAACCTCATCCTTATTTGAAAATTAAGAATGAAGACGCCGCCCCCCACTCCATTGTCCGATTTAGATTCGTCTGTATAGACCTCAAGCTCGTCTTCTTGATGACGATCATGCATGTGTCATCATAGATGACGTGCCTGAAGTTGATAATCCGAAACTATTCGATTTCCATGCCCCAGCTGCACTAAGCCTTATTGCCGAGTTCAAGGCCAGCTGTTTGACCATTAGATCGGCTGGAAGCCAGTGCAATGATGGTGTCGTGCATATGGCACTCGTGATCATCAAGGCTGAAGTGCGTAGTACTTTGTTGACTATGCTACAGAATGTAGCCTTGCCTAGTGCAGGACACCATACTAGCGCTCCATACATTAGTATGGGCTTTATCACTGTATTGAAGAGCCAGTAGGCATTTCCGGTGCTAATGTCCCAGTTTTTACATATGGCCTTGTTACAGGTATATATGGCTATTAAAGCCTTGTTTGCCCTAAATTGTACATTAGGGTTCCATGACAGTTTGTAATCTAGAATAACACCTAGATATTTCGCCCTGTCAGATAATTTAAGCTCCATTCCGTTTAGGAGTGGTAGCGGAAATGTAGGAATCTTGTTTCTTCTGGTGAATTA
The DNA here is from genome assembly GCA_949628195.1 of Phasia obesa. NCBI lineage: Eukaryota > Metazoa > Arthropoda > Insecta > Diptera > Tachinidae > Phasia > Phasia obesa. The sequence continues at coordinate 104,627,535 of OX451216.1, forward strand.
CTTATTTGTCTAAGTGATGTTTGCAAACGTTGCGATAGAGTGTCCAGGTGTCTACCTGACACAGCTACTGCAACGTCATCCGCATATGCTACAGTTGTGAACATCATGGAGTCCAGCCCCATAAGCAATGAATTTATGGCGAGGATCCAAAGAATAGGTGACAGCACCCCACCCTGTGGCTCGTCTAGGTGCCCTACAGACAGTAGCCCGTCCCATATTGGATATGATGACTCTATAGGTCAGCAAATTCCTAATGAAGCTAATAATTGACTGATTTACATCCAGTCTCTCCAGAGCCCTAATGATGGTCTCCGGTTTCACGTTGTTGAACGCTCCCTCTATATCAAGCAACGCCACCAATGCGTCTTCCTTATGCTGTAGAGATTTTTCAATGTATCCTACGAGCATATGCAGTGCCGTCTCAACCGATTTGCCTTTGGTATATGCGTGTTGAGATGTGGAGAGTCGGACGTCGCTAATTCGAATGCATTTGTTAGGGCACCCATTGCGACATCGATACCCTGCCTATCGTTAATAACTGGAGGGTTCGAAAGAAAGTCTGAGAGAAAAGATCGCCGTTGCTCCCAGTTTGTTATCCTACTGTTCCGCCGTGGTGTAAACCTTTTACCCTGAATGTCTATCTTGAATTCAATATACCTATGATCAGAGAAGGAGCAGTCATCTGAGACCCTCCACGAACTAATCAAATATGAGTGCCTAGTATTTACTAGCGTTATATCAAGTACCTCCCTTCTATTTATCACAACAAAAGTAGGTTCTGAACCAACGTTAACTACGTCTAATTTACTACAAATTGGTTGCCATTAGTAGTAGGAATAAGATGTGTAAGAAATTACCAGCTTAGGAGCTACCCGCCAACAACCTTTTATAAGGCCAAAATTGCGCTAAATAGTATTTACCCTATAAAATCCGTAAAATAAGCTGTGCCAAAAATCTGAAAATTGGACTTGGTAGCCATTAGTAGTAGGAATAAGATGTACTATGCCATTTGCGAGAAATCAAGCGTTTAGGCGCTACCCGCCAACGACCTTTTACAAGGCTTAATTTGCGCTAAATAGTATGTTCACTATAAAATTAGTAAAATAAGCATAGCCAAAAATATGAAAATTGGACTTGGTAGCCATCAGTAGTAGGAATAAGATGTACTAAGTGTCATTTGCGAGAATTAAACCGTTTAGGAGCTGCATGCCAACAACCTTTTATAAGGCCAAAATTGCGCTAAATAGTATTTTCCCTATAAAATCCGTAAATTAAGCGGTGTCAAAAATCTGAAGATTGGAACTGGTAGCCATTAGTAGTAGGAATAACATGTACTAATTGCCATTTGCGAGATTTAAACCGTTTGGCGCTGTCCGCCAACAACCTTTTATAAGGCTAAAATTGCGCTAAATAGTATATACCCTATAAAATCCGTAAAACAGGCGGTACCAAAAATCTGAAAATTGGACTTGGTAGACATTAGTAGTAGGAATAAGATGTTCTATGCCATTTGCGAGAAAATAAGCGTTTGGGCGCTACCTGCCACGACCTTTTACAAGGCTTAATTTGCGCTAAATAGTATGTTTCCTATAAAATCCGTAAAGTAAGCAGTGCGAAAAATCTGAAAGTGTCATTTGCTAGAAAGTAACTGTTTTGGCGCTACCCGCCAACAACCTTTTGTAAGGCTTAAATTGCGCTAAATGGTATTTTCCATATAAAATCCGTAAATTAATCGGTGCCAAAAAAATGAGAATTGCAATTGACAGCCATTAGTAGTAGGAATAAGACGTACTTAGTTTCATTTGCGAGAAAGTAACTGTTTTGGCGCTACCCTCAAACAACCTTTAATAAGGCCTAAATTGCGCTAAATAGTATTTTCCCTATAAATTCCGTAAATTAAGCGGTTCCAAAAACCTTAAAATTGGAATTATATATATATATATATATATATATAAGGATCCGGAATATATATACTTTATGGGGTCGGAAATTAATAGTGTAGAAATTACACACGGAATGACAAACTTATATATACCCTTTCCACCTGTGGTGAAGGGTATACAAATATATACAATATTTTATTTATATTTTTTCTCTCTTTCCTTTTTTTGTGTGCATATATTAAATTACAAAACAATTAAAATAATAATATTTAAAAAATTTTTAATCTATTTTTGTGTATAGTCGTTGGTATGTTATCTTTTTAAAATAGTGACATTTACATTTTCTGTGTTTATTACTTCAAAAGGACCAATGTATTGGTTTTCACTTTTCATTGCGTTTTCTTTTCCTAAAAATACTTTTTCTTATCTTTAGTAATTTTCTGTTTTATTATGTATTTCAATAAGTTTTTGTTTGCCATTTCATGTGCATGTTTTAATTTTATCTTTAATTCTGTTACATACAGCCCAATCATGAATATTCTCACGGAATTTTGTTCATAAGGAAAATATTTTCCTCTAAAAAAATTCTTGCAATCATAAATAAACAGGGAACAAAAAAAAAAAAAAATGAGGGTTGGCAACATCGAAATTCGGAAACAGCTGTTTTGTTTATTTACATTGTACAATATTTTCTTAACAAAATAAAGTTTATTGTGTTGTATAAAAAAAAATTAGTAAAAACATGCATACTTCAGCTTTTCGGATGGTTGCAGAAGGTTTCTCCGTTGAGGAAGAGCAAGAAAATAGACATCGTATTGTTAGAAGACATTTGCGAGAAGCATCGAATCCATTTGAATTGCCTCAGTCATTGTAAGTACTTACATCTCAAATAATTTTGCATAATGAATTTATCCAATTTCATAACAGATTTTAAAAGTACTATCGGGTAAACAAACCGGCATTCCGGTACTTGTTAGACGTTTTGGTAAGACACACCGAAGGTACGAAAAAACAGTTTGCTGTTTCATCCTTAATCAAACTAAGCGGGTGTTTGCGTTTTTTTGCCGAAGGTGGTTACCAAACTAGAATTGGTAAAGATAGCGACGTATCGTTAGCACAGTCGACTTTTAGTAAAGTGCTTACTGAAGTGGTTGAGGTCTTTCAAAGCCATTTGTGCCCTGTGTGGATAAAAGTACCCCAATCCACAGAAGAAAAACGAAAAATTGCGCTATCATTTTACTTAAAGCACAAAATTCCAGGAGTTATCGGCTGCATTGATGGGACTCATGTCCAAATTATCGCTCCATCCGACAACAAACACCTTTTTTATAATCGAAAGGGTAGGTTTAGTTTGAATGTTATGTTGGTAAGTTATTTAAGTCAACACTTGTCACACTAAATCACTTAATAACACTTCATTTTTTTCCAGCCATGAACTTAAAATACGGTATGTGGATCCGTCCCACCCCGGTGCATGCTACGATTCCTTTGTGTGGAATACAAGTGAGCTAAGGAACCACTTTGAGCAGAAGTATTTGCAGGGTGATTATAAATTTTGGCTGTTAGGTAAGTTTTTCTAAGTTAATTGCAAACCAAATTTTAAATATTTTTAAAACCATATGGTTTTTACAAATAGGTGACGCAGGATACCCTTTAGAGCCATGGCTGTTGACCCCACATCGGGTTCCGGAAGATGGTTCTAAAGAAATGAGGTTTAATGAAGTGCACTCAAAATGTCGAAATATAATTGAGCGTACAAATGGAGTTTTAAAAAACCATTTTAGATGTCTTCTTGGTGCAAGGGAGTTGCATTATTGTCCTGAAAAAGCAGCTAAAATTGTTAATGTATGTTGTGTTCTGCATAACATATGCATACATTACAATATTAATGATCTACCTACCGACTTTACGGATTTAAGCATGCCGGATGATGATGTAACACATACGGTTTCAAAACAATATCAAGCCGCTGCTCAAACTATTCGAAATAATATTGGAGACTCTCTCGAATAAAACACATTTTTCTTTTTAAATTTTCATTAAACAATTTGTTTTATTTCGCTATAAACTATAATCTAGAAAAGAAATGGTAGTGGTTTTCAAGGCACTAGTCGATTAAAACTAATTAATAAATAAATAAAAAATAACTTAAAAAGAAAAACATTAATAACAATTCATTTTTATTAGTATTAAGAAAGTCTTTTGTTTTAGTGATAGTGGCTTTGGTTTTTTAATTGAATTCGAACAGATCAGTCAAGTGGAATGTACTACATACCATTAATTTTTGTATTAGTCTATTTGCATTTGTAGGCTACTTTTCTCTAATTTATATTCTACTTCTTGCACTCTCTTGAATAAATTATCATTGAATAAATTATGGCGGCGCATTTCATTTAATTCTTCGCGCTTCAATTTTTCCATTTCGGTAAAATGTTTTTTGTGTTGGTCATTTATTCTGTCAAGTGATCTGTATATCTTCCTTGTTGTTTGCTCCAACTCCTTTTGATTTGTTACAACAGATTTAATATTTTCCAGCACCTCTCTTTGAATTTCCAGTTCAGCTTCAAGTACATTTTCAGTGTTTCAAGTGAAATCTTTTTTCTCCTCCAGTTTTTTGTAAATTGAAGATTTCAAATAAGTCTGACTTTTTATTTTAGGGAAAGTTAATGGCTTAATTGCTTCTGTGGTCTCCTCTACATTGTCAGGTATATTGTCCAAAAAATGAAAATCTTTAACCGTTAATACTGTATTGTCTTCTGTTTCTGAAGAACTGATACTAAAACATTTTGCCGGCACACCTTCAACAGAAGCTTTCATACCAATTAGATTATAAATCGCTTCTTCTGTATTGGATAACGTCTTTTCTTTGCATGGACCCCCTCCAGTGATTTTTTTATCTTTTAGGTTTTGTGCAGCCTTCTGTCGCACATATTTTTTTTGGTCTGCCCAAACCTTCATAAAAATTAAGAGCTTGTGTTACTAGTAGATATTTGCCAAAATATACAAACAAACCTTTTTCCATTCAGCAATGCACTTAATTGGAGGTCCCATAGAATTAAGTTCATCTTTAGCTTTTTGCCAAAATCGAGCAAGCATCTCCTTATTGCCTTTAAAAAAATCCACGGGCAATGGCTGGATTCGCTTCCATTAAATCTAGCAAATGTTGGCTTTGCTGTTTATTTGTTGTTTTCGACCTGACAAAAGTGACTTATGTTTATCAAATTTTTATTAATTATAAAACTACTTACATTTCCTTTTTAGCTCCCTATTTAATTGTAAGTGAAAATTTTTTGATGAAAAATCAAAGAACATATGTATGTTTTTAGAATGCCTGTTTTTTTCCCTGCGGAATATTTTTCCCTTTCGATGTTGATAAAACAGAGATGGTAAAACAAAAATTTCTAAAGGAATTTTTCAACGTAATAAGAGGATTGGGAAAAGAGAAAAAACCCTTGCGGAATTGTTATTCGTGATTGGGCTGATAATCTTCATAATTAAAAAAAATTTATCATCAGACATGGCTTCGGTTGGCATTGACGCTAATCTACCATATACCAGTTCAAATGGGGTAAAATATGTGGCTGTATGTGGAGTGGTATTATACGCGAATGTATAATATGGAATCCATTCATCCCAATTGTATTGTTCCGTGAAAGAACGCATGTATTCATTTAAAACTTTATGATTCCTCTCAATACTACCTAAAGTTTCATGGTGATATGTAGTCGAAGTTATGTGTTTAATTCTCATAAGTGTACAAATTCTTTTAAATAATTCGTAAATTAAGTGGTGCCAAAAATCTGAAAATTGGAATTGGTAGCCATTAGTAGTAGGAATACTATGGACTAATTGCCATCTGCGAGAATTAAATCGTTTAGGCCCTGCCCGCCAGATTAGGCCAAAATTGCGCTAAATAGTATTTACCCTATAAAATCTGTAAATTAAGCGGTGCCAAAAATCTGAAAATTGGTCTTGGTGGCCATTAGTAGTAGGAATAAGATGTACTAAGTGTCATTTGCGATAAATTTACTGTTTAGGCGATACCAGCCAACAACCTTTTATAAGGATAGGTATTTACCCCATAAAATCCGTAAAATAAGCGGTGCTCAAAATCTGAACATTGGACTTGGTAACCATTAGTAGTAGGAATAAGACGTACTAAGTGTCATTTGCGAGAAATTAACCGTTTGGGCGCTAACCGCCGCCATTAGTACTAGGAATAAGATGTACTGAGTGCCATTTGCGAGAAATTAACCGTTTAGGCGCTAACCGCCTACAACCTTTTATAAGGCCAAAAAATCTGAAAATTGGAATTGGTAGCACTTAGTAGTAGAAATAAGATGTACTGAGTGCCATTTGCGTGAAATTAACCGTTTAGGCGCTAACCGCCAAGTACCTTTTATAAGGCCTAAATTGCGCTAAATAGTATTTGCCCTATAAAATCCGTAAATTGGCGTTGCGAAAAATCTGAAAATTGGAATTGGTAGCACTTAGTAGTAGGAATAAGATGTGCTAAGTGTCATTTGAGAGAAATTTACTGTTTAGGCGCTACCCGCCAACAACCTTATACAAAGCCCAAACTGCGCTAAATATTATTTTCCCTATAAAATCTGTAAATTGAGAGGTACCAAAAATTTAAAAATTGGATTTGGTAGCCATTAGTACTAGGAATAAGATGTACTGAGTGCCATTTGCGGGAAATTAACCGTTTAGGCGCTAACCGCCTACAACCTTTTATAAGGCCAAAACTGCGCTAAATATTATTTTCCCTATAAAATCCGTAAATTGAGAGGTACCAAAAATTTAATAATTGGAATTGGTACCCATTAGTAGTAGGAATAAGATGTACTAAGTTTCATTTTCGAGAAATCAACCGTTTATGCGCTACCCGCAAACAACATTTTATAAGGCCTAAATTGCGCTAAATGGTATTTTCCCTATAAAATCCGTAAATTAAGCGGAGCCAAAAATCTGAAAATTGGAAGTGGTAGCCATTAGTAGTAGGAATAACATGTAGTAATTGCCATTTGCGAGAATTGAACCGTTTGGCGCTACCCGCCAACAACCTTTTATAAGGCCAAAATTGCGCTAAATAGTATTTACCCTATAAAATCCATAAAAGAAGCGGTGTCATAAATCTGAAAATTGGACTTGGTAGCCATTAGTAGTAGGAATAAGATGTATTGTGCCATTTGCGAGAAAATAAGCGTTTAGGCGCTACCCTCCAACGAACTTTTACAAGGCTTAAATTGCGCTAAATATTATTTTGCCTATAAAATCTGTAAAGTAAGCGGTGCGAAAAATCTGAAAATTGGAATTGGTAACCATTATTTGCGAGAATTTAACCGTTTAGGTGCCACCCGCCAATAACATTTTAAAAGGCCTAAATTGAGCAAAATGGTATTTTCCCTTTATTGAGCGGTGCCAAAAATCTGAAGACTGAAATTGGTAGCCATTAGAAGTAAGAATAAGATGTAGTACTTAGTGTCATTTGGGAGAAATTAACCGTTTAGGCGGTTGTAAAAAAGTAATGTGATGTGTTTACTATCCCTATAGGATTCTTAGTTTATTTGAGAGCCTTAGAATCTTAGTCGGCTCTATAGTATGGCAAAGATAATTACCGAAGTTTTTTTTTTGAGAAATAAGAACAACTATTTGAGAGTCAGAATTATTTCTAATTTTATTTAAATTTTGTCTCAGCTTATATACTATATTAATTTTGTGTTTTCTTATTACATATATTTCTCCTAGTCTGTGTTAACTAATTGCCCTACTTAAAATTATTTATTTACAAAATTGCTTATATTCTACTTACTACGAAGTCAATGGCATATATTAATTTACAATGTCATATATTAATTTACCATGCATTCTAGTGACCCATATCAATTGACACCATTCACTACAAATGCAAGTCATACTTTTTTTTATTCATACTTGTTTTGTTTACATTTCCATTGTAGTCTTATTTTGGTTTGTTTTCGTTTTCATGTATGTATGTATGTTTGTGTATGCATGTTTATACTACATGCACTACACCCCTACCGTTTAAAAGAAAAACAAGTAAAAGTGCTATATTCGGCCGTGCCGAATCTTCTATACCCTTCACCACGGTGATTTTATTTATACAGGCATGTACAGCATTATCCATATTGTTGACTCTTTACTTAAATAAATTCGTATGAGAAAAAATCATTATTCATGAGTTACAAAAATAGAAGACAAATGAAAACAAATTCCGTTTGCTACAATTGTCGCCGTGTTGTCAGCTACTTAATGATATTGAAGCCGACAGCTACATCGTAAACTCTGACTTTGTTGTAGAAATATTTATTTTGCTTTTATAAAATTAAATAAGTTTTTCAAAAAACTATAAATATTTCCTCCAAAACTTTTTGTTTGTATATGAATTTGTAATTTACAATTTTGTGACATTTTCTTTTGTTGAATAAAATAGAAATTAGCCTAAGTTGACGACAGCCACAACGGTGGCCGTGTAGCCATGTAGCTTTGCTGACTTCAAAATAATCGTTTTATTTTTGACAGTTTGTAGTCGGTATCCTGATGATGTCTATGTGTTTAATGCACCTAGGTTTTTAAACAGAGATATCATCTATTTAAAAATCAAACGCATTTAAAAAAATATGTTACTCTATATACACACATACATACATATGTATATTCTTAATTTTAAATATATGTTATGTTACAGTCATGATTTTCATTTTCAAAGAAATATTGAAATTTTTTGAAAATGCTTTGTAAATTTTTTCGTAAATATTTTTGAAAAAAAATTGTTTTTTTTTAAATTTTACTGAAATTTTTTTGTTAAATAGGACCTTTCTGCAAACTATATTGAATTAGAATGGTCAGACTAAAGAAAAAAGAAACCCTTACAATAAAAAAAAATTCCTCATATTGACACATGGGGGGTCCTTTTAACTGCTTCTATTTATCAGTGGGTACCCTGTGGGTCCATTGGCTACCTCTATGCGTATTGCTTTCTCTTAAGGTCTTTAAACAAATCAAAGCAGAAAAACCCTACCAATCTAAAAACAAACAAAAATCGCCCCTCACAGGGGGTTATTGATCCCCCGAGATCTGTATGCACTCCTTGCGATCTACCTGTCGCAGTCTAATATTTATTTGACAAAAAAAGGCAGAACAGAATCATTAAAGCCGAAAAAATTAAAAAAAAATGTAAAAAAATTATAGGTGGGCGTCGTTTTTGGCCCGTAGCCTCCAAAGGAATGATCCGATGTTGCTGAGTTGCAATACCAAAATTTTCGAAACTATGCCTGACAGATTGGTGTGCTTAATTTTTTTGTATCTCTTCTGGTGCCTTGGCAAATGACATTACCACACTAACACGGACAGACGGACAGACGGACATCGCTTAATCAACTTCTCTATGTATAAGAATCCGGAATATATATACTTTATGGGGTCGGAAATGAATATTGTAGAAATTACACACGGAATGACAAACTTATATATACCCTTTCCACCTGTGGTGTGTGGAAAGGGTGGTATACAAATATATACAATATTTTATTTATATTTTTTCTCTCTTTCCTTTTTTTGTGTGCATATATTAAATTACAAAACAATTAAAATATTAATATTTAAAAAATTTTTAATCTATTTTTGTGTATAGTCGTTGGTATGTTATCTTTTTAAAATAGTGACATTTACATTTTCTGTGTTTATTACTTCAAAAGGACCAATGTATTGGTTTTCACTTTTCATTGCGTTTTCTTTTCCTAAAAATACTTTTTCTTATTTTTAGTAATTTTCTGTTTTATTATGTATTTCAATAAGTTTTTGTTTGCCATTTCATGTGCTTGTTTTAATTTTATCTTTAATTCTGTTACATAAACTTTATAATTATAAAATTTATCATCAGACATGGCTTCGGTTGGCGTTGACGCTAATCTACCATATACCAGTTCAAATGGCGTAAAATATGTGGCTGTATGTGGGGTGGTATTATACGCGAATGTATAATATGGAATCCATTCATCCCAATTGTATTGTTCCGTGAAAGAACGCATGTATTCATTTAAAACTTTATGATTCCTCTCAATACTACCTAAAGTTTCATGGTGATATGTAGTCGAAGTTATGTGTTTAATTCTCATAAGTGTACAAATTCTTTTAAACAATTCGTAAATTAAGTGGTGCCAAAAATCTGAAAATTGGAATTGGTAGCCATTAGTAGTAGGAATACTATGGACTAATTGCCATCTGCGAGAATTAAATCGTTTAGGCCCTGCCCGCCAACAATCTTTTATAAGGCCAAAATTGCGCTAAATAGTATTTACCCTATAAAATCTGTAAATTAAGCGGTGCCAAAAATCTGAAAATTGGTCTTGGTGGCCATTAGTAGTAGGAATAAGATGTACTAAGTGTCATTTGCGATAAATTTACTGTTTAGGCGCTACCAGCCAACAACCTTTTATAAGGATAGGTATTTACCCTATAAAATCCTTAGAATAAGCGGTGCCCAAAAGCTGAAAATTGGACTTGGTAGCCATTAGTAGTAGGAATAAGACGTACTAAGTGTCATTTGCGAGAAATTAACCGTTTAGGCGCTAACCGCCAACTACCTTTTGTAAGGCCTAAATTGCGCTAAATAGTATTTGCCCTATAAAATCCGTAAATTGGCGTTGCGAAAAATCTAAAAATTGGAATTGGTAGCACTTGGTAGTAGGAATAAGATGTGCTAAGTGTCATTTGCGAGAAATTTACTGTTTAGGCGCTACCCGCCAACAACCTTATACAAGGCTTAAATTGCTCTAAATAGTATTTTCCCTATAAAATCCGTAAAATAAGCGGTGCCAAAAAGCTGAAAATTGGACTTGGTAGCCATTAGTAGTAGAAATAAGATGTACTGAGTGCCATTTGCGGGAAATTAACCGTTTAGGCGCTAACCGCCAACTACCTTTTATAAGGCCAAAACTGCGCTAAATATTATTTTCCCTATAAAATCCGTAAATTGAGAGGTACCAAAAATTTAAAAATTGGAATTGGTAGCCATTAGTAGTAGGAATAAGATGTACTAAGTTTCATTTTCGAGAAATCAACCGTTTATGCGCTACCCGCAAACAACATTTTATAAGGCCTAAATTGCGCTAAATGGCATTTTCCCTATAAAATCCGTAAAATAAGCGGTGCCAAAAATCTGATAATTGGTCTTGATAGCCATAACAACAATGATAAAGTTATTGTTGAATTCTCAACAATTTATAAAAAGAGAGAGCTTATGAATAGAATAAATCGTCATAGAATTGAGTCGAAAGTACTAAACGAAGATGATGATGACAAAAACTTAGTGTATGTTAATGATCAGTTCACTGCAACAGTTGAAGGTTACTGTGGTTAACAAATTGGAAGTAGAATATAAAAAATTTAGAAATAAGATTCAAGTGTTTGGAATGGTTAAAAAATTACCTTGATTGTAGAAAATTTCGCGTTAAAATCAATAAATCACTAAGTGAGGAGATTTCATCAAATTGCGGTGTTCCCCAAGGTTCAAAGTTAGGACCAATATTATACATCATCTATACTAACGAAATGATGAATATATTAAAACAAAGTAATACTTTTGCCTATGCTGATGATACAGCAATTGTCGTACCGCACAAAAATATTGTGAACGCTATTGAAATTATGCAAAATCAATTTGATAATGTGAATAAATGGTGTCATGATAATAGTATTGTGATAAACCCCAACAAAACCAAAATAATGCACATAAAGCCAACACATTTACCCAGCTCAGAAATAGTTTTAAAATTTCATAATACACAATGTCTTCATAGCTCAATGCAAAGCACCACAAATACAAATGACAGCTGTAATACCTATATAGAATTGGTGAGCACATATGTATGCACACATGGTATGTTCCCTATAACTGAAACTGAAAATTGCAATTGGTAGCCATTAGTAGTGGGAATAAGACGTACTAAGTGCCATTTGCGAGAAAGTAACCGTTTAGGCGCTACCCGCCAACAAACTTTTACAAGGCTTAAATTGCGCTAAATAGTATTTTCCCTATAAAATCCGTAAAACAAGCAGTGCGAAAAAGCTGAAAATTGGACTTGGTAGCCATTAGTAGTGAAAATAAGATGTACTGAGTGCCATTTATGGGAAATTAACCGTTTAGACGCTACCCGCCAACGACCTTTTACAAGGCTTAAATTTCGCTAAATAGTATTTTCCCATAACTTTGGTAAATTTTCCTATAAATTCGTAAATTAAGCGGCGCCAAATATCTGAAAGCTGGTATTGGTAGCCATTAGTAGTAGGAATAAGATGTACTAAGTTTCATTTTCGAGAAATCAAACGTTTATGCGCTACCCGCAAACAACATATTATAAGGCTTAATTGCGCTAAATAGTATTTTCCCTATAAAAACCGTATATTAAGTGGTGCCAAAAATCTTAAAATTGGAATTTGTAGCCACTAGTAGTAGAAATAAGATGTACTAATTGTCATTTGCTAGAAATTACGCGCTACCCGCCAACATAATTTTATAAGGCCTAAATTGCGCTAAATGGTATATTCCCTATAAAATCCATAAATTGGGCGTTGCAAAAAATCTGAAAATTGGTGGCAATTAATAGCAGGAATAAGATGTACAAAGTGTCATTTGCGAGAAATTAACGGTTTAGGCGTTACCCGCCAACAATCTTTTATAAGGCCTAAATTGCGCTAAATTTCCCTATAAAATCCGTAAATTGAGCGATGCCAAAAATCGGAAGAGTGGAATTGGTAGCGATTAGAAGTAGGAATAAGATGTAGTACTAAGTGTCGTTTGCGAAAAATTAACCGTTTAGGCGCTACCCGCCAACAACCTTTTATTAAGCCTAAATTGCGCTAAATAGTATTTTCCCTATAAAATCCGTAAATTAAGCGGTGCCAAAAATCTTAAAATTGGAATTGGTAGCCACTAGTAGTAGGAATAAGATGTACTAAGTGTTATTTACGAGAATTTAACCATTTAGGCGCTAACCGCAATTAATCTTTTGAAAGGCCTAAATTAAGCTAAATAGTATTTTGTCTATAAAATACGTAAATTAAGCGTTGCCAAAAATCTTAAAATTGGAATTGGTAGCCACTAGTAGTAGGAATAAGACGTACTAAGTGTCATTTGCGAGAAAGTAACCGTTCAGGCGCTACCCGCCAACAAACTATTTCAAGGCTTAAATTGTGCTAAATAGTATTTTCCCTATAAAATCCGTAAATTAAGCGTTGCCAAAAATCTTAAAATCGGAATTGGTAGCCACTAGTAGTAGGAATAAGATTTACTAAGTGCCATTTGCTAGAAATTAACCGTTTAGGCACTACCCGCCAACATCATTTTATAAGGCCTAAGTTGCACTAAATAGTATTTTACCTATAAAATCCTTAAATTAAGCGTTGCCAAAAATCTGAAAATTGGAATTGGTAGCCATTAGAAGTAGGAATAAGATGTAGTAAGTGTCATTTGCGTGAAATTATCCGTTTAGGCGCTACCCGCCAACAACCTCTATAAAGCCTAAATTGAGCTAAATAGTATTTTCCCTATAAAATCCGTAAATTAAGCGGTGCCAAAAATCTTAAAATTGGAATTGGTAGCCATTAGTAGTAGGAATAAGATGTACTAACTGTCATTTGCGTAAATTATGCGATGCCAGAAATTTAAAGACTGGAATTGGTATCCATCCAGAAGTAGGAATAAGATGTAGTACTGTGTCAACAATCTTTTATAAGATACTATTTTCCCTATAAAATCCGTAAAGTAAGCGGTGCGAAAAAACTGAAAGTTGGACTTGGTAGCCATTAGTAGTAGGAATAAGATGTACTAAGTTCCGTTTGTGAAAAAATAACCGCTTAGGTTGTGAGTTCTCAATTAATAAAATTTAAATACCTTAAAAGACTTAAAATTAATACCTTGAAAAAAAAAAATATGAAAAAACAACGTAGGCTTTGTAAATATATGTTTTATAAAAAAGATAATGAAAATAAAATATTTAAAAAGAGGATTACAGTCTGTGTAAAGAATTGAAAATTTAAGCAATACATATATGATTTAGATATATGATTTAGATAAAGGCGAAGGCTGTAAATAATAAAGGGGCCCGAAATTAAAATATTTTATTTGAAGAATATTTGTTGGTCATACAGTTCGCAAAAAGTCCTATTTGCGGAAGTCTTTAACAAAAGAAAATTGCATAAAAAGTGTACACATAAAGATTGTTGTTCCTTTAAAATTGGCAAATCATTTTAGTTGTTGAAATTGAAATTAATTTAATTCAATTAACTATCAAACACGTTCACTACAGTGACACAATATCTTTAATCTATGTTAATATTTACGTTTGAATTTAACTTTTAACTTAAGAATACGAAACGAAAGAAAACATACACAGGCAAATAAACAAACCACGCATACATACACACATAAACATACCCACACAAATAAACACACAAACGTATTCATACACACACAACTTACTTTTATTTCAAATTGCATGTACCTATGTATATACCATTTTTTTATCTAAATTAAATTTTTGGGAAAAAAACAACAACACCTCAAGAACATCAGGCCTGCTGTGATCGAGGAACTTAATGGTGAGTGGAAAAATATTTAATTTTCTTTATGTAAATATTATATATACTTATGATTATGTAATAAATAAAATAATATACGTTACAATTTTACACAATACATGATACACACTTAAAACACACAAAAGTTAAAATTTTAAACTTTTGAATTAGGATTAAAAATTACACATATTATTATAACTAAGTTTTTACGCTCTAGGTCTTTTTTATAAAAATATTGTAATTTATTTTTATATTCTATATTTCGCTACACTATTGGGTAGCATCGTCAGGAAATAAAAATAGTTTTATAATATTTAATTGAATGAAAATATTAAAATGATTGAAAAAACTTTTTGTCAATCAAATTAAAAAACTAACATTTCAAAACATTCAAAAACAAAATTTTCAAAAGCAATTAGATGTTACTACGAATGATAAAAACATTTTTTAAACCTATACATATTTACATAAAATTTCTTATATTAAAAAATGTTTAAACAGTTTTTAGAAAAACCAAAATAATTTCACATTTATACATATATGTACATAAATTACACCGGAAAAGTTACAAAGAATTAAAGATTATATTATACTATTGTTTTTTATGTACTAAATGTCTATAATTCTGTGCAACATTTTCTGTATCTGCTTTAAAACTTTAATTATTTGTAACATTTCTAACATATAACGACGTTTATAATTATTTTCCAAATTTAGAATTGATACATTTTCAAAGTTGGGATAGTGATTACTTTTTGAACAGTGGGAAGACAATGCTGTTTTTTGTAAACTAATGTTATCTCTGTATCTCTGGTCTGATTTATGTCCAGCTATTCTCGTACATAATAACCCCACTAATAACTAACCCGAACCAAATTTTGCACCCAGAACCTAAAGAACAAACACCGTCTGTCAACTATAGCCGTCTGGAAGGAACCATTGAGACTCTAGTGAAATCGCTAAATGGCTTTATGTGCTCTATGGTAAACATGATGCAAGAAATGCTAAAAATGCAATCTATGATATTTCAGGCAGTATTTTGCAAATCATGAACTGTTTAAAAATATTTTTCTGGAACATAAACGGCATACCCCTTTCCGTCCCAGTTAATTTCAAAATTGGGCGGATGTTAATGAAATTTTTATTATAAAATACGTAAAATTAAAAACTATAAAAATATATTTTTTATGTCCATACAAAGTTCATGTCCTTTGAAACAGGATATACACATATGTGCCTTGAGATTTAACTTGGTCTAGATAATAACATATAAAATGCTCTTCAACCCATGAAAGGACGGAAAGGGATACGCCAACACAAAACTTAACTCGAGTGCTTTCTTAATAATCAACAAATTGATATCATGCTGATTTCAGAGACCCAATAACAACAAATAGCTTTTTTAAAATCAATGGCTATGTAGTGTACCTCACATGTGCACAATGCATACACCATCATGAAACTATCAATATTGACGACCGCACAGAAATTGAGTGACATACATTTGAGTATCACAATAAATGAGTGCATTTCATTACACATTGAAATACACTAATTTGTGATTAGTTATTAATATTGGTAATATGATCCTACACAAATTCCATAGTGCTGAATAGAAAGTAAGAATGAAAGAAATGTATGATTGTAAGATGTAGAACGGTTAACTATTATTTTCATACTTTGTATATAAAGGGCTTAGCGCCACGAATAAAACAGACTTTTGATCTATTAGCTAAACAGGCAACAGCCATAATATTATTTCAAAAGGCCTTATTTTTGCCCTTACTCTTAGTAAGAGCGGCAAGAATTAGTAGCTCAACTAGTGGCAAACTTCTTAATCCGCTTTGGACCCGTAGAACATAATTCCCCTTACACTCTTTACATATTACATAACGTTACATGGAGATCCTGCCACCACGGACCTAAAGAATCCTGCCAAGTGATCCTGATTTATGAGCAAGCACTACATCGCAAAAGCGTTGGTGCCGCAACAAACTCCACCACCGTTCTACAAACGACTCTCAATAGAAGATTATAAGAAACGTCAGGCGAGGAACCACGAAGAACGACTAATTACCATCCCCAAGGTAGACGTAACCATAGGGAACTATCCGATCTATTGTGGATAGTTAGGCAAACGGATCCACACCGAGCTGGGACAGAGCCCAAGAAGCTTGGAGCAAAATAGCAGCAATCCAAGAAGAAATCTTTAAAAAACATGACATGGTGGAAGCATGACATGGTGGAAGAAAATACTATCGTCAATTCCGATATTGACAGCGGGATACGATGTAGGCAAATCAAGGGAGCAGGAAGCCAATAAGGAGCTGGTAGAAGTACTGCACACCACAATCAACAATAACAGCGGGCAAAACAAAAATAGTATGAATTATGTAGAAACTATGTCAATTATAGCTATAATAACAATAGCAATTATTTATGTCATAAAAATTATGTGTAAAGCAATTAAACAAAGAAACCACTATAATAATATAACAAATGTATAAAAAAAGAAAGAGAAAAAAATTATATATATAAAATTTTATAAAAAGATATTAAAATAATAAAAACGTTTTAGGGCCTGTTTTGATAAAATGAAATATTATGTTCTTTCGTAAATTAAACGAAACAAAACACATTTACGTTTTAGTATTTTTCATGTGAGTGATAAAAAAGAGCTTTAAATTTTTTAATCTATTTTTGGTTTCTACACTCAAAATATTATTACAACAACTGATTGTAGTTTATTAAAAAAGTATTCCGTAAAATTATTTCTAAATGAATAAACATTAAAATGAAGAGAAAAAAAATATTTTACTGATTTTAATGTTTATTTTGAAACAAACTAAACATATTTACGTAATTTTTGGTTATATTCTTGAAGTAAAAATAGCAAAAAATACGGAAGTAGCGTTGATTTTAATGGTATTTGTTGTTACTTTTATTGGATTAGCATTTTAAAAAATAAATGCAAAATCAGTAATTCCAACGAAACGAGCGTTTTATTTTTTGCAAGTTTGAATTAAAGAAAAAACATTTGTTTTACGGATTTTATTCGGTTGATTTTTCAACATTTAAAAAAATAAAAAATTATTCGGGTTAACTGTATTTTCAACTATTTTATTTTTTCAGTTGATTTAACGAACACCATTTTTTGAGTGTATAAAAGCTTTCTATACTTCAGAATGAAAAAAACGAAAAATTTCAAATGTTTTATATATGTATACCAAATTTAAAGCTTTATCGTTTGAAAACGAAATACACATGTAAGAAGGTTTTGTTTTATAAAAACAGGCCCTTAATTAAGAAAAGAAAAATTTTTTTACATTACATACATATACATAAATGGAAGAAAATATTTTCACATTAAAAGAAATTCTAAGAAACTTAAAGAAAAATCCAGGAAGAACGTATAGAGAGCAAACAATACTAGACAAATTAGAACACATTAATGATATAAAAGAGAAATTTCAGATAGTAACAGCAGAACATAAAGAAACTGAATCAATAGTAGCATTAAAATTAGAATTTAACACAGTTTATAAAAAAGTTAAGAGTAGAGAACTAGCACAAACAGCAGAGGACACGCTGGCGGCATTCAATCTAGAAAGCGTTTCAAAAACACTCCCACTATTCTCTGGCAATTACATAGAACTAGAAAGTTTCCTCATAACAGCAGATTTGATTAACAAAACTTTATCGGAAACAGCAAAAATCGATGTCCTACAGTATGTTTACCATGCCAAATTAACTTCCAATGTTAGAATAGCGATAGGAAGCTACACAAAACCACAAGATTTCGAATCTCTAAAAAATTCCCTTAAACAAAGATACAAAAACACGAAAACCATTCCTGAATTACAAGCAAAATTAAATGTATTGTATCAAGGAAAAATGAATATCAATACCTATGTATAACGAGAAAATAATAGCCATCATAGACAATCTGAACGAATTAGGAATTGAACAGTTAGGTAATGGTGCTACAGAAGCAGAAAAGAATGTCATAATTAGATTAAATAATAAATTAGCGCTAGACACTTTTAAGAAGGGTATAAATGATAACTACAAGCCAACATTGTTCGCGGCAAGACCTACAACAACACAAAAAGCTTTTGAGCTAGCACTAGAATTAGAGAACGAGCAAAAATTAAATCAAAATTCAATACTACATCTTAGAAGAGAACAAATTCGTTATAATTCATTCCATTCGTATAGAGGAAATGGAAACAGGCAGAACAATAACAGGAATAACAGCTTCAATAATAATAGGAAGAACACTAATTTCAACAGAACCAACAATTTTAACAATAACAGGAACAATAGCTACAATAACAACATAATAATCGGATAATTCCCCTCCTAAAACCTGATAAACCCGCTACAAAAGGAGAATCATACTGCCCTATCTCCCTTTTATCACCCGTAGCAAAGGTTTTAGAAGCTTTAATATTGCCAACCCTGAAGGAGCATTTCTCGCTTGCCTCTCACCAACCACGGCTTCAGGGAATCCTATAGTACCACGACAGCTTTGAATTTGATAGCTAACCAGATCGCAAATGGCCTCAATCAGCAGAGACCGTGTGAACGCATAATTGTGGCAGCCTTAGACTTATCTAAGGCTTTTGGCACGGTTGACCACTCTTTGCTGATTAATGACATCTCGAACTCTACACTTCCCAATGATGTCAAACGCTGGGTTGCCAACTATTTAAGTGGCAGACAAGCGTTTGTTGAGTTCAGAGGCCAGAAGTCTAAATATCGCAGGGTTAAAATGGGTGTGCCACAAGGAGGAGTACGGTCACCTATACTCTTTAACTTATATCTTGCACAACTTCCTGCCCCACCACAAGATATCAAGATGGTGTCTTATGCAGATGATTGCACCATCTATTCATCTGGTATTAACATCCAAGACATAAGTGCTAAAATTACTCAATATTTGGCCACCATCTCACAATTTATACAGGAACGTAGACTTCAGCTATCACCCTCAAAGTCTTCAGTGTCTCTTTTCACTTCCTGGACTAAAGAAGTAAGGATGGAATTAGATATCTCTATCGAAGGCCGACGTATCCCTACGGTGCAAAACCCAAAAATTTTAGGCGTGGTCTCCGACAGCCTCCTTCACTTCGCTTCACACGCCACCTACATCAACCAGAAAGTGAAATCTCGGAACAAAGTCCTAAAAGCTCTTTCAGGCACCTCTTGGAGAATGACTAAAGAGACCATAATAACAACTTTCAAGACAATTAGTCGCTCTCTCTTTAGTTATGCTGTCCCTATTTGGACCTCGTTCCTCAGCGATACTAAATGGCGAGTTTTACAAACTGTACAAAATAATGCACTTAGAATCGCTACCGGATGTGTCAGAATGACAAACATAGATCATCTTCATGAGGAGACCAGGATACCGCCGGTTAGGCAGCACAATGAGCTACTGACAAAGCAATACCTGGTGGCTTGTCACCTCATTCAAGATCCATCTCCCCGTCACATCCGGCAGGACTTTCGTCTATATCGCAATGACATTCGAGATATTATTCCATCTCTTGTAAATCGAGTGGCCATTGCAGACGCCCAAAAACTATTACATCAACAGGCGGTTTTAGGAGCGATGAATGGCTATAGATGTAATAGGGTCCTTAATGAACACCCCACAGCGATTGCAGAAAATGAAAGGCTTCTTCCCAGGCAAACAAGAACCACCTTAGTACAATTAAGGGCCGGATGGTGCAGTATTCTTAACTGCTACCGCGAGTGTATAGTTCCCGGAACTTTAAATCGCTGCCCAGCCTGTCTTCAAAGCCCCCATGACACGGTGCATCTATTTCAATAGGCCAACGGATCTGCGCCCCATAGACCTATGGTTAAGACCGATTGAAGTTGCGCAATTTCTCCAGCTCCAAGTTCCACCCACGTGACACTTTTACAATAATTAATATATACACCTTAAATCTTTTCAGGAAAGAACTTCCGACAACAGCAGAGCTGTTACAACAACAACAACAACAACAATAAAAACAACAAAAAATTTGGTAACAATAATAATAACAACAGGAACACTAATTTTGGCCACAACAACAGAAATAAGCAAAACAATAATTATAGACGGATATTACTTTGTCGCATGCGTGAAGAATTTATAGGTGAACAATTCAAACCAGAAGAGAAATGCAAATTGACAGGAACTACTACAGAAGAAATAGGAACCACAGATATTAATCTATCATTAGCAGACGAAGAATGCACACACAATTTTCATCTTGTGCATCGAAACTTTCCAATTGAAACAGACGGAATAATAGGTAGAGACTTCTAAAAGAAATACCTTTGCAAAATTGACTATGAAACATTTACCATTTCATTATTTACAAATAATGCTACTATAATTCTACCAAAGCAAACCAAATCATTCGCTACATTAAAAATAACAATTCCACCAAGAACGGAAATTATACAAGCGGTAAAATTAAACCTTTGAGAGGATTGTGTAATTTTTAATAATGAATTAAAAGACGGAATTTTTTTAAGTAATTCAATAGCACCAAAAAGCGGCATCACACATCTTAGAATTTGAAACACAACGAACGATACAGTGACTCTACAGGGCATTCAACTACAAACTGGCCCACTTAAAATATATATGACATATTAAATTACACAAACACTAAGAATGACGAACGTTTTGAAGAAATACTAAAAGAGCTAAAATTGAATGAAAAAGATGATTACGCAAGCACAACACTAATAAATATTTGTAGGAAATATCAAAATGTTTTTCAACTAGAAAATGAAAAATTAACAGTAAACAATTTTTATAAACAGAAAATCATAACCGCAGACAATACACCGGTTTACATAAAGAATTATAGACTACCACACGCACACACTGACGTAATAAATGAATAAGTTGAGACAATGCTTAATGACGACATAATAGAACCATCAGTTAGCCCATATAATGCAAAACTCCTTTTAGTACCAAAGAAAAATATTGAAGACAAAAGAAAATGGAGACTGGTAGTAGATTATAGAAAGATAAATTATAAAATCGTCAATGACTAATTTCCACTAACTAGATTAGAGGATATTTTGGACAAATTAGGCAGAGCCAAATGGTTTTCTACACTTGACATGGCAAGCTCTTTTCACCAAATTGAATTGGAAAATGACTCAAAACAATTAACAGCCTTTTCAACACCTTAAGGACACTATCAATTCAAAAGACTCCCATTTGGACTAAAAATTTCTTCAACTAGTTTTCAAAGAATGCTTACAATAGCATCATCAGGATTAGAATCAGAAGCATTTCTCTATGTAGACGATATAATCATATACGGTTGTAGTTTGAACCATCATAACCGAAATTTAATTAAAGTATTAGACAGACTTCAGAAATATAACGTGAAACTGAACCCAAAGAAATGTTCTTTTTTAAGACCAGAAGTAATCTACCTAGGACACTTAATAACAAAAGACGTAGTAAAAACAGACCCAGCAAAGTATGACGTAATAAGAAATTATCCAATCCCAAAAAACACGGACGAAGTTAGACGATTCGTTGCATTCTGCAACTATTACCGAAAATTCATTCTTTGGACCCGTTGAACATAACTCCCCTTACACACTTTACATTACGTAACGTTACAACTTTTTATAACGCCTAACTTACGGTATAAAATCCGTAAATTAACCGTTTAGGCGCTAGGCGTTAACAACTTTTTATAAGGCCTAAAATGCGCTAAATAGCATTTTCCCTATAAAATCCGTAAATAAAGCGGTGTCAACAATCTGAGAATTGGAATTGGTAGCCATTAGTAGTAAGAATAAGACGCACTAAGTGCGATTTCCGAGAAATTAACCGCTGGCCTAAATTACGCTAAATAGTATTTTCCCTATAAAATCCGTAAATTGAGCGGTGCCAAAAATCTGAAAACTGGAGTTGATAGCCATTAGTAGTAGGAACAAGATGTTATCCTTTGCGAGAAAATAACCGTTTAGGTGCTACCCGCCAACAACATTTTATAAAGCCTAAATTGCGCTAAATGATATTTTCCCTATAAAATCCAAAAATGAAGCTGTGCCAAAAATCTGAAAATTGGAATCGGTAGCAATTAGCAGTAGGAATAAGATGTACTTAGTGTCATTTGCGAGAAATTAACCGTTTAGGGGTTACCCGCCAACAACTTTTTATAAGTCATAAATTGCGCTAAATAGTATTTTCCCTATAAGATTCATAAATTAAGCGTTGCCAAAATTGGTAACAATTAGTAGTAGCAATAATATATACTAAGTGTTATTTGCGAGAGTTTAACTGTTTAGGCGCTACCCGGCAATAAATTGTTATAAGGCCTAAATGGGGCTAAATAGTATTTCCCTATAAAATCCGCAAATTGAGCGGTGCCAAAAATATGGATTTTGGAACTGGTAGCCATTAGTAGTACGAAAAAGATGTACTTAGTGTCATTTGCGAGAAATTAACCGTTTAGGCGCTACCCGTCAACAACCTTATATAAGGTCTAAATTGAGCGAATGACTATTTTCCCTATAAAACTCAATAATTAAACGTTGCCAAAAATCTGTGAATCGGAAGTCAATAGTAGTAGGAATAAGATTGTCATTTGCGAGAATTCAAGCGTTTAGGATCTACCCGCCAACAACCTTTTATAAGGCCTAAAATACGTTAAATAGTGTTTTCCTATAAAATCTGTAAATTAAGCTGTGTCAAAAATCTGAAAATTAGAATTGGTAGCCATTAGTAGTAGTATTTCCCTATAAAATCCCTAAATTAAGCGTTGCCAAAAATCTAAAAATTGGAATTGGTAGCAATTAGCAGTAGAAATAAGACGCCCTAAGTGTGATTTGCGAGAAATTAACCGTTTAGGCGCTATCCGCCAACATCCTTTTAAATGGCCTAAATTGCGCTAAACAGTATTTTCCTTATAAAAACCGAAAATTGAGCGGTGCCAAAAATCTGAAAACTGGAAAATGTTGGCATTAGTAGTAGGAATAAGATGAATTAAGTGTCATTTGAGAGGAATAATCCGTTTACATGCTACCCGCCAACAACCATATATAAGGCCTAAATTGCGCTAAAGGGCATTTCCCTATAAAATCCATAAATTAAGCGGTGCCAAAAATCCGAAAATTGGAATTTATTTGTTTTATTTATTAATTTGTTTATTTATGAAATAAATAAATACAGCAAGAACAAGTCGAGGTAAGAGAGAAAACCAGGGTGGAGGTACGCTTAGGTGGAAAAAACTGGAGGTAGGGGTCATGCCACATATGGTGGACGAGGTGTTATTGGGCCTAGATTTTCTAATAGGACAGGATGTGAATTACAGTGTGGTGATCAAAGGGTAAAGCTAACACCTTTTAATCAGCAGGTAATAGCGGCCGTAGAAGAGGAGGAACAGATAGAAGCGCAGCAAATGACAGAAATGCACAGAAAATGAACCGTAGGTGATTGAAGCCTTTTTAGAAGAAGAACTGGGGAAATTTAATAATGTTCGCTAGCCGAACACAAAATCTTTTTAAGGGATTTAAGGCCGGTCCGATATAGATATGGACAGCGTAATCCTAAAATGCAAAGAAAAATTAACGAGGAGATAGACGTATTCGTAAAAAATGAGTGTATTGCGCCGTCAAAGAGTCCTTACAGCTCTCCATTTGTAATGGCACCAAATTAAACGGTACCCTTAGATTGTGAATTGAATATAGACAGCTAAATACCAAAATTTTAGATCACTTTCGGAATGCAAGGTACATCAGTAGTGTTAATATTGAACATTTTCCTATGGCGGACGACAGTAAAGAGTACACTGCTATTTGGTACCCCGAAGAGGGTTGTTCCGGTAATGCCGTTCGGGCGTACGCCGGCGCCAGCTACGCTTTAGAGGACGTTAGACCGGGTAATCGGTGCCAAAATAGAACCACACGTTTTTGGCTTCCTAGACGACATAATAGTTCTAGGCGGGTCAATCGAGGAGCACATGTTCAATTTGAGTGAAGTGTTTAGAAAGCTACGGGAGGCGCGCGAGAAGTGTAATTTTTTCCAAAAGGAATTGAAGTATCTAGGGCATGTGGTAAATGAGAGTGGAATCAACACCGATCCGGAAAATATCGCAGTAATCCAGAACTTCAGCCTCCGCAAAATGTACGAGAACTGCGAATATGTCTAGGAATCTCTTCGTGGTACAGACGATTTGTGCCAGGGTTCACGCAAATAGTGGATTCATTGACGTCGCTTTTGAAAACAGGAAAACACATGCGGTGGGGCGCAGAGCAACAGGGAGCTTTTGAACTCCTCAAGAAGCAGCTGACCGAAGCTCCAATGCTCGCTTGCCCAGCTTTGAACAACAAGTTTCCTCTCCAGACAAACGCGTGTGAGTACGGGCTAGGAGCGTTGCTAACTCAGGAATTGGATGGACAAGAGAGAATTATTCCATACGAAAGTCGCCGACTTAATCCGGCCGAAATGAATTACTCCGCCACCGAGAAGGAATGTTTGGCAATAGTATGGGCGGTTAGAAAACATAGGCCTTACCTGGAAGAGTACCACTTTACCATTGTAACGGACCATCTATCACTCAAATGGCTGAACTCGATCGAGAACCAATCGGGAAGAACAGCGAGGTGGGCTTTGGAGCTACAACCGTACAACTTTGATATCCAGTATCGCCAGGGTAAATTGAATGTTGTGGCACGTTGTTGAATCACGTGACCTAGTCGATGTATGTCAAGTTGTTCAAAATCACCCACAAGAATGCAGCTGGTGAAGAAAACAGTGTGAAGCTATTGAAAAGGAGCCTGCGAAACATCCGGATTACACGATAATCGGAGGGCAACTATACCGCCTACAGCCGAGAGATACGAGGAATGTACCTTGTGGAAACTTTGTGTCCCGTCATTTCAAAGGAAACGTGTGCTGGAAAATAACCACGATCATCCAACAGCCGGCCATCTGGGCATAAGGAAAACCATTGCACGCATTACCAATAAATACTATTCGAACCTACGTCAGAAGTTCTCAGACATGCCATCAGTACAAAACGAGCCAACAACTCCCCGCAGGACAGATGTTTTCGCATATTGCGGAGGAGGCCTGGGCCATCGTGTGCGCAGATTTTGTCGGCCCATTACCAAGATCGAAACATGGCAATATAATGGTATTAGTCTTTACAGATAAATTTTCGAAGTGGGTGGAGTTAATCCCTTTACGAAAAGCCACTGGACAAAAGTTGCGGAAAGCTTTTCGAGAAAGGGTCCTTGCGAATGTTTTTTTTTATAGTTTTAGTTTGTGCGTTGATAAGTGCGGTCTCGATTTTATTTAAGCTCGCCATTAACAAAAAAACAAAAACAAATTGTGTGAATAAATTCAACCAAAAGCACAAAACAAACTTGTTTTAATACAACAACAAAGTTGTCTGTGATTTTTTTTCTCTTTTTTCGTTCTTATTTTACAACGGCATTATTTTATTGCAATAAAAACAATAAAGCAAAAAAAAATGTTGACAATTTTGATATAAATAAAAATAAAAAAACTGAAAATAACTTGTGTATTAATGCTACGCAAGTTATACGTGCCCAATCTTGTTTATCGCGCTAAGCGATGACAATAAAATAACTACAAACAAGTCGCCTTCTGGACACAGTGCTACAACACTAATATGGATAGTGTGGAAAAACCTAAGACGCAAGTCATACATAACTGTATTGAAAAGAGGTCGAAGCCCTAAATCTTCGCAGCTTGCACCAATGTCTAAAGTACATAAAGATAAGAACTCTAATGGAATAAGTTCCCTGAATCGTTTTGCTATCTTAGATAGCTAAACAATTGAACCTAAAACGGCACCCAGGTCGTTCAAACCACCTCCAATTTATTTAAGGGAGAAAAACTCGAGCGGCTTAATAAAGAAGTTAATTTCAGTTATTGGTGAGAACTCATTTTATGATATTCCCATCAAGCGTGGTAACATTGATGAAACAAAAATACAATTTATAGATGAAAACAGTTATCTTATAGCAGTAAAAGAGATTGAAAGTTGCAAAAATAACTTTTATATCTATCAGCTGAAGAGTAGTAAAGGTCTACAGGTAGTTATAAAAGGTGTAGACTCATATGTTGATCCAGTTGAAATTAGAGATGGCCTCCAAAAAGCGGGACTTAACGTAAAAAGTGTAGATAATCTCCGCAATCGAGAACGTGTTCCCCAAGTGGAACGTGCCCGTTGAACTGGAAAATGGAGATATAAGATTCAAGAAGAACGAAACGCACCCCATTTATAATTTGAGATATCTGTTGCACCGTAAACTAACCGTAGAGGAGCCGCATAAGCGACCAGGACCTGACAAGTGTCTAAATTGTAAAGAATATTGTCATACTAGGGCTTACTGTAAGTTGCCACCGGTTTGGGTTGTATGTGGCGAGCTAGATTGTTCCGCCCAATGCGACAAAGCAAGGGATGACTCAAAAGTTAAAAAATATAGCAATTGCGGTTGAAACCACACTGCTAACTAAAGAGGCTGTCCAGTCTTTTCCATGGTAAGGAAAACCACTCAAAAATTAAATACTCCTGCTAAGCAACCACAATATCGAACAATTTCAAAAATGCGTCTGAATGTGATATCGAGTGGACAACCCACCTATTGGCCTACTGATCGACAAAAAATACCTCATGTTATCGATTTTGGCGTGATTAAGGGTATTCCGAGAGAAACGATTAAAGCTGAAGCGTCACTTGAATTATCCTCAGATCATTCACCCACTATCGTCTATATATGGGACAAACAAAACATCATATCACCAATGAGTACCACAAGCATTAATTGGTTGAAATATAGAAAGTATCTTAGTACTCATTGTTCGGAAAACATCCCGCTAAGAACACCTGAAGACGTAGAGCGGAGTCTTATTGATTTTGACCAAAACCTCAAATCTGCCCAACATTCAACAATAATCCGACAACTAGCTAGATACAATCAAATTTATTCTGCAGATATCGAACGGCTCTTGGCTGAAAAAAGAATGGCAGTTACAGGGATCTCCTCAACTCAAAATTAGACTTAAAGAATGCACGAACCGGCTAAGAGATATGCTGGAATCTCGCAGAGTAGCATCCCTGAAAAACTATTTGGGAGACCTAGACGCAACTCCTCAATCAGATTATTCATTTAGCGTGCTTGTAGAAACCTTAAAAGGCCAGTCCTACGTAAGCCTCCCTTCCATCTGGAGGCTGGGCAAGGATTGACACCGAAAAAGGCAATTTATTTGCTGTACATTTGAAAAGGGTTTTTACCCCAATGTTATTTGAGTCGACCCGTATAGCTCGCAGAATCGTTCTTTTATTTTTAATGCCATTTTACGTCTTGAGTACTTCCCCACAGAGTGGAAGGTGTGCTTGGTTACCATGATTCGTAAACCAGGAAAAGACCACACAGAAATTCAATCATACAGACATATAAGCCTTTTATAAAATATGCCAAAGAGGATGTTAATAACTAAGCTTAACCCTATTCTAAGCGACAAAGGATGTATTCCAAACCATCAATGCGGCGTGATGAAAAAACATAGTACGATCGAACAAACTCACTGGTTAGACAATGTTGTTAAGAAGACTTTTGGGGAGAGAAAATACTGCTCTGCGCTTTTTATCGACGTTTCTCAAGCATTCGATAAGGTATGGCATGAACGCCTAATATATAAGCTAAAACTGAATTTGCCCGTAAACCTGTATAAGCTGCTAGATAGTTATTTAACCGAACGAAAGTTTATTGTGAAAGAAGGAGTTTTTTTGAGGTCACCCCAGCCAATCGAAGCCGGAGTTCCCCAAGGTAGTATAGTGTGGCCCTTTTTATACTTATTGTATACTTCAGACATGCTAACTAGTAACCGAGTTCACACATCGACATTTGCTGACGATACAGCTTTTTTGAGCATTAACGAAAGACACGAAGTAGCATCACGATATTTACAAGACCACATATCCAATTTAGAAAATTGGTTGAAGAAATTGAGAATAAAAGTTAATGAACAAAAATGTACTCACATAACTTTCACACTGCGTAGAGAATATCTCAGCTTTCAGACGTCAAATATCTCGGCATACATCTTGACCGGCGCCTTACATGGAAACGCCAAATAGAAACAAAGTTAACACAAATGAAGTTGAAAGCAGTCCAACTAAACTGGCTTATAGGCAGAAATTCTACTCTAGTTTTAGATTGCAAACTTTTATTATACAGGTCAATTCTAAAACCAGTATGCTGTTATGCAGCTACCAACGTAGAATTCAAAGGCGCCAAAATAAGATTCTTCGTATAATTACATCTGCTCCTTGGTATATAAAAAACTCGGACATTCATAAAGATCTAAACGTGCCATGAGTTAAGTCGGAAATAGCGAAACTTGCCATAAGGTATTTAAAGAATCTTGAAACTCATCCGAATCCACTGGCCCGTAACATACTAAATGAACCTGGTTACATTCGACTAAGAAGGAGGGACACTGCTTCTCTCATCCGTACATCAGAGGGACAACCCGCAAATTACAGTAGCCGTGAAACATACATTTTTTTTGTCCAACATTGGTTGGACCTAACAAGGATATTTTTAGACTTAAGATATGAGTAATTATAGATAGTTCAATTATATTGAAGATACAATAAATATAAAAATTACGAAAAAAAAATAAAAAATGCTCATCACTGACAACGGAGCTCAGCTTACCAGCAAAGCGTTTCGTGAATATTTGAATTAGGTTTGTATGCACCACCAATTAACTGCCCCTTATACCCCCAAGAGAACCCCGAAGAACGGTTCAACCGCACCATCAAAACGATGATATTACAATATGCTAAAGCGCATCAAAACACCTGGGACGAGTGCATACCCAGGATACAGCTGGCACTCAATACAGCAAGATCCGCAGTATAGCGCAGCTTTCCTTGTGCAGGGAAGAGAGCCACGGCTTCCTGCTACCCTATACGATAAAGTAATGCCGGGAACGGGCAACCGAAGGCCGCAAGAAATGTTAAAACAAATTTTTAGCTTAGTGAGGAATAATTTAGTGAGGGCAGCGAAGGACAAGCGATATTATAACTTGCAGCGGTATTATAACTTGCGACGACGAACATGGAAGCCCAGAGTAGGAGAACTAGTGTCGGTAAGGGCACACCGTTTATCAAATGCAGCAGATAAATTTGCTGCGAAGCTAGCACAAAAATTTGAAGGCCCCATTCGCATCTATAGACTAATATCTCCAGTGAAAAAGGCAATTAGTTCGTAAACAAGTTACATCGAAGTTAACAACAAGCAGTTGCCTTACCTGTAGCAACAAACAAGTAAATACAGGAGTCAAAACAATAACATAACGTTCAACTTTTTAATAATGAAAAAAACAACTTAAAGAAATAAGTAGAATATAATAGTAAGGAACTTGTAAAAAGCTGATTTGTGCAAAAGGTGATAGTCAGCAGTAGCTAGTAAACAAAATATGTAAGTAAAAATAGGTAACCCTCCTACAACGCGATACTCCTACAACGCGATTTTTTAAATATTTATTATTTTTACCACTGCGAACAATAACAAAGACGGAGACTTTTTTGTGTGATTATGCTTGCTTTTTGCTTTTACGTTACGATTTTTATTGAAAAAGACTTTTCCCGTAAATAAAGTTTCAAAAGGTATTTTGGGAACTTTCTTTTTCATGTCATTCACAATGAAGAATTTGTAAGCATCACAGCACACCAATATAGAAAATAAAACTTTTAACTAAAAAGTATCGAGAAAGTATTAAATATGGGTAAGCAATTGAAAAATATTTTAGAAAACGATTCTCTAAGGGATAGATCAGAAGCATTTAAACGAACTCTTCTATATAACTTATCTGCTTATCAAGAAATTTATTAAAATTTGCGAAGCAATAGTATACAGACTTCAATAAAAGAATTTTTAAATCCAGTAATCGTCGAAAGGTTACCTGAATCTGAAAGTTGATCAAACTTTGATTTTAAATTAACACGA
Source organism: Phasia obesa (assembly GCA_949628195.1). NCBI lineage: Eukaryota > Metazoa > Arthropoda > Insecta > Diptera > Tachinidae > Phasia > Phasia obesa. The sequence goes on from OX451216.1 coordinate 104,658,050, forward strand.
CCCCTAACAAAACGTTCGTGGCAGATTCAAAGAGGACGTGATGAAGAGGAGTAACATTTTTAAAATGTTGTCGTTTTATTATTTATTCAATTTAAATATGTTAAGTAGATTTAAAAATCCATTTTTATTTTGTTTTTGTTTAGATAAATCAAGGGTTATCAAATTATGTTGTTATGACTCACTAAATAAATACAAAAATGTATTAAGTATACACCTTATAAAAACCAATTTTTCGATTTGGAACCAAACTCTGATTTTTGTATGAAGGTTATGTCTCCTATAACGCGATTTCTTACAACGCAGAAAATTTTAGGAACCTATCTACCGCGTTGTTGGAGGTTTTCCTGTAATATGGAGCAACAATGGAATGAAGAATACCCCCTACTGGCTGGACAAGTGATCGTGCTGTCGGATGATGAGGACGCTGAAAGTACCGACAACTATCCATACTTGGAGCCGGAGAAAGAAATACTGGCCTCCAGCCAGCAGGTTGTTTATTGACCGAAGTAGAGGGGGCCGATACGACCCTTATGAGCAGGTGTTAAACTCCCAGGCAAGAACGACGTCTGTAGAGGAAGAAGAATGACCAGTCTGAGTGCACGAGTTGCATATGTAATTCCACATACTTAACCGGCCCTCGTAGACATAAATTCAATAATTGCTAAATATTCTAAAGAAACTTAAAAATAAAGTCAAAGACACTGAAACAGTTTTAAAAGAATGTTTATGCAATTATTGAACAAATTCTACTTCTATGGGTAATTAGCATAATATTAAATAATTAATATTTAAATTCCCAAAAATTTTATTAATAACTACTTCTTTTATTTTTCTGAAATTTGATATATTTTTCCGTTATTTCGTAAACGCTAAAAGCCAATGACATTTTTTTTGTTTCATTCCTCCAAATTTCATTTTGCTAACTAGTAAAATGAGATTTGAATGAAATTCTAAACCATAAATAAATAAATATTCATGAATTCATATTTCAATAACTGAAATTAGCACAATTAACGGCCGTTTTCACAATGTATGATTATAAATTAACATGAACATTAACCTCAGGTTAGGTTAAATTGTATTTCACAAAGTATGATTAACTTTTAATTGACACCATTTAACAAAAAAGTGTCTGTTAAATATAACCGAAGAAAATGTGCCGGTTAGTATTTTAATTGTCAGATTTTGTTCAATAAAAATATTTATTTATTTGAAACCAATTTAATTTTCACAAAAAAAAAAATATTTGTAATAACATATTTGTTACAATAAAAGGTCCTGCTTGAGATTCATCAGGACTTTTCAACAAACGATTGAGTATAAGAGGAAGAATACTGCTATTACTCTTAAAAAAGACGACGGCACACTGAATTCTTGAATTATAAAATATGGATGTAAGAACACACTTTTAATCATATCTGGGTAACTGTGACACAGGCGTTAGTATTCTAATCCCATAACAATATCAATCATTGGCACTGATGTGGTCGAACGAAAGGTATCTTAAATGGACCCAGGCTAAACCATGTTTTGCTAGAGACCGTAGACCCAAGCAAGCAAAAACTAACCCTAAAGACAATAATCGATGTGATATACTTCGAAGCCTATCCCTCAGATTAATATGTTTTATCTATTGCGGTAGTTGTTACAAAATAATAGTATAATAAATAAATTATATGCAAAATTTATAAATTTGCGTTTTTTTTTAATTTATAAAAAGAACAAAAGAATACATTTCTTAGTATTAAAAAAAAGAGAGCGTAGATTTGAATTCAGCACCCTAAATAACCTAAGATACATTCAGTTCATCCAGTTCCAAATCATGTACACATACTTATTTGATTTAAAAAAAGCAATTTTGGAAATTCAATCTTCCATTACATTATTTTTCGTAAACAAATGAACACAACATTGCCATACTTTTTCTTATATTCTCTTGTTAAGTAACTGTATGATGGTGAAACCCAAGTAAGTAACCGTCGCACTGTGGTCAATATTTTCAGATAGCGGCCAAAACTTCTTTTGGTTTTTGTTCTCCGATTTTAAAGTTATTAGACTCATATGAAAGTAGACAGTAGTAAACCTTGGGAGCCAAACAATTAGAACTCTATTTCAACTATTTCACTGAGAACAGGGTGGTCCAAAATGGGCTTTTTCAGAATTTAGTAAATCTATGATATTTTTAGTTAATTTTTAAAGTTTAAATGATCATAACTTTTTTGTTTTTCAAGATTTTTGACGAAATAAATTTTGTGTTGTAACTTAACTTATTTCCTATTACTGGATTGAAGCTCTACTGTTTTCAGAACAATTTAAATATTTTTTTTTAAAAAAGGTAAAATTTTTCGGAAATTTCCTACTTCATAGAGCACAACTCCTGTGAGCCAAGCTGAGTCAAAACACAAATTTACTAACTCTCCCCTACATTCCTATATATACATGTCCATGCATCGGGACTGCACTTTTTGAGCTACAGCAATTTTTCTGACCCAAGGTAAGATAGTCGGTACAAATGCACGTCATATTTTTTGAGAAGTTATTTGTATATGAAAGTGGCTATTATGCATATATTTTGATGAAATTTTGTACAAGAGTTCTTATTGACCCAAAAAATAATTCTGTTGAAATTAGGAGAAGTTGGCCCATATTTTGACCTAGTCCACATAGAAGGGTGTATCAAAATTTTGACAAAAATGGCAATAGAACTCTCAAATTATGTGGTATCTGGCAATTCATTTGGAAAAGGTAAAAAATGATTTTATTGCCATCTAATATTACATAACTTAAATACCTGAAAATTGCAAATAAATTTAAAACCAATGGAAATAACTGGTAAAACCAAGTACCTGTTAACTCTAAAATTATGTGGTATCTAGCAATTCATTTGGAAAAGGTAAAAAATGATTTTATTTCATCTAATATTACACAACTTAAATACCTGAAAATTGAAAATAAATTTAAAAAAAAAAGAAAATAACTGGTAAAACCAAGTACCTGTTATATTATGTTTCAAAGAGGTAAAAAAGATCATGTTGAAACTGCGAGCAATAGTATATTAATCCATGCATTCATTTTTTTTCTTCATTGTTGTTTAAACAATGGCTAAATTCAATTATAGTGTTCTATCTGATATATATTTTGAACGGAAAGATGAAAACGACATTATTTTACATATAATGAATAATCCATTCTTCAAAATATGCGACAAACAAGAAATTAAAATTCATAACTTAAAAATAAAAAACTTTTTAAATACTTTAAGAAAAAGGTGGAATCAATGTTCCAGAAACAAGAAATTTTTTTACTCACGCAACCAAGAATGGCTAAGAAATAAACTTATTTTTGAAAAGCCATCAGTAACTACCACGGAAACTGGAAAAGGTGGTCGACCAGCAAAGCCAATTGATAATTGTTGTGAAAGATCTCGAAGACGCAAGCTTAAACATATCAATGAAGAAGTTTCTTGCAGCATCATAAAGGATTCATTTCTGCATCAAATTCAACCATCCAGAACTAAAAAGAGTAAAATTGCTATCATTAAAAAAATAGTGGAAGCAAGCCCCAAACGCACAAAAAAGATTTTAGAAAGTATGCCGAAACCAACTGAAGAAAATAAATTTAGTCCAGAAGAAGCATTTGCACTATTTTTGGATTTGAAAATGACTAAAAACCAATATACAGAATTGCGGAAGCGAACCAATAAAAAAAAATTGTGGAATTTTTCCATCATATCGAGATATAGTTTCTGCCAAAAAAGATTGCTTACCTTCACCAACTGCTATTAGTGTAACTTCAAGTTCAGCAGAAATGAAATTGCAGGATCTTCTTGAACACACTGCAGAACGATTATTAAAGACATTTGATGCTGACTATTTAAAGAAGTTTAAAAATTGCAGCATGACTTTAATTTCTAAATGGGGATGTGATGGGTCCTCTGGCCAGAAACAATACAAACAATGTAATACGGAAAATTCATCAGATGCCAATTTATTCATGATTTCTTTCGTTCCATTACGTTTAACAAAAACTTATATTGGTTCAGAGCCGTCAACTAGTAGAGCTGCAGAGATAGATGTATGGAAGAATGAAATTCCCTCGTCAACAAAGTTTTGTAGACCAATAAAGTTTGCTTACAAAAAAGAAACTAAAGATGTCATAACAGAAGAAGTTGGCAAAATAAGAGATGAAATGAAAGAACTTCAACCAGTGATATTTGAATTTAATGACCAATGCATCGAAGTTAACTTTAAAATGTCACTTACAATGATCGATGGAAAAGTTACACAAGCTTTAACCGAAACAAAGTCTTCGTCAAGCTGCACCATATGCCAAAAAACATCAAGTCAATTTGAGCCAACCACCAACACAATACGATAGTTTTAATGAAGCATATAAATTTGGAATGTCACCTCTTCATGCTAGAATTCGTTTTATGGAGCATATTCTTAAATTGGGATACGATTTGGAATTTGGCCCGTTAGGCGAAACAGTGAGAAACAACAAAGAAAATTCGGAAAAAAGAAAGCAAAAAAAAAGATATTCAAGAAAAATACCGTGAGATAGGCCTTATAATTGACCAGCCAAAGCAAGGAGAAGGAAATTCTAATGATGGAAACACAGCAAGGAGATTTTTTTCCGATCCAGAAACTGCAGCTTCTATAACTGGAGTAGATTATGATTTAATACGACGATTCCAAATCATATTAGAAGTTATAGCATGTAGCAAAAAGATAGATGCAAAAAAATTTGGTCAGTATGCTAATGAGACAGGAACCCTTTATAACCAAAAATATTCTTGGAGACATATGCCAACCACAGTTCACAAAATTTTGTTATACACATTTATACATGTTTGGCCTCAAATACTTAATAAGTACTAAAAAAGATACTTTTGTCATTCTCTGATACAGACCTATAATGGCTATATTTTATATGATACTAAGGATCCCCGTGGAAGAGCATGTTGAGGCTCGGCAATACTTATTAAGGCCCGAATCAAACATTATTTACTGCGTGATTTTTGTGAGGATTACCATCAAGCAACAAATATCTGTCTTGAAGAATTTCATTAAAGCTTAGTTATTTCTTCGATTTATTCCACTCCTAGATTTCAAATATCGGTATAGCGGTCAGTATAGCGACTTCTACAAATCACTAGATCCCTGTTTCATAGCATCAGGCGACTAGAACGCTAAACATACGTTTTGGGGATCACGCCTAATAACTCCAAAAGGTCGTATTTTGTTTGACACGATTTCAGAAATGCGTCTGAATGTGATATCGAGTGGACAACCCACATATTGGCCTACGGATCGACAAAAAATACCTGATGTTATTGATTTTGGCGTGATTAAGGGTATTCCGAGAGAAATGATTAAAGCTGAAGCATCACGTAAATTATCCTCAGATCATTCACCCACTATCGTCTATATATGGGACAAACAAAGCACAAGCATTAATTGGTTGAAATATAGAAAGTATCTTAGAATGCAAAATGTGGTATGAAGCGTCTGTAATAATTACAGAAAGCTACGAGTCGACGAACATCATCTCCATTTGTCAGTGTGGGGTATTTTTTAATTGAATCGTATTTGCTACTGTCTGGTAAAATACCTTTATCAGTGCATCTATGATCCAAATATGTAACATCGGATCTGAAAAAAATACATTTGTCTGGATGTAATTTTAAATTACAATCCCTGCATCTTTGGAAAACAATTTCCAAGTTCTTAAGCATGTGCTTCATCGAACATCCTGTGACAATAACATCATCCATATATATAAAAGCTTTTGAAGGAGCTAAACCTGAAAATGCTAAATTCATCATTCTCTGAAAGGAATTTGGGGCTACTTTTAAGCCATATGGTAAACGGGTGAAACGATATGAACCATTTTCTGTTGAGAAGGAAGTAATCTCTCTCGATTTTTCATTTAATCCAAATTAATGAAATCCAGAGGTTAAGTCCAAACAGCAAAAAAATGTTTCCCTCCCCAATTGGTCCAAAATGTCCTCAATTCTAGGCAATGGAAGTTTGTCTGCTATTAACTTCTTATTTATTTGCCTGTAATCAACAACTAAACGCCATCGTTTGTCAGGGTTATTTGGCAATGATTTCTTTGGTACGAGCATAATAGGACTATTATAATTGGACGCCGATGATTCAACTATTCCCTCCTGCCGTAGTTTTTCAACTTGCCTTTTTATTTCATCCTTTTGTGAGTGTGGCGTACGATAATTTTTAATGTACACAGGATTGTGATCAGAAACTCTTAAATTTTGTGTATAAAAGTTGTTCGTACTTATCTTATCACTTTCTAAACCGAAAATATCAATATATTTTGAACATAATTCAATCATTTCAGATTTAATAATTTCGGGAAACTTGTTTGTTAATTTTTTCCAAATTGTTTGGGTTCTTTTGTTATCAACATTGGACGTATTAAGAATTTCGTAGTCGGACAGTTTTTCATACTTTATTGATGTATTTTTTAAAAATTTATTTTCAGAATTTGTGTTTACAATCCTTACATACGGAAAATTTTTTGATACTATGCAACCAGCTACAAATACTCCCTCTTCTATTGTTTGACTTGGAACTACCAAATCAGAATCGTCGTTGTTAATTATAATAGCTCTGAATACTTCTGCTCGAGCTGGAAGGTTTATTGTACCATCACCTATACTTTTAAGCAGTGGAATATTTATGGGATAATTTAAATTGTAAGGTCTTAGCGAGAGTAAATTTGAATTTTCATCTTGTCCATATTGAATAGTGGCATTGTATGTTTTTAAGAAGTCTAATCAGTGGAATATTTATGGGATAATTTAAATTGTAAGGTCTTAGCGAGAGTAAATTTGAATTTTCATCTTGTCCATATTGAATAGTGGCATTGTATGTTTTTAAGAAGTCTAATCCCAATATACCTTGAAATGGTATTGGGAACGCATCTGAAATTACATAAAATTTTTGAGGGATCAGAAAGTTTTTTACTTTTAAATCAATTTTAATTGCTCCTAGGGAGTCAATAATTCCTTCCCCGATTCCAGATATTTGTATAACGTTTTTCTTCTTGAATTTTAATGAGCTGAGAACAGTGATTTTAATTAGTGAGACGTCTGCTCCGGTGTCCACAAGGAATGAATTTAAATTATTATGAGTTGATATTTGAATTTCAATAAAACTACTTAAATTGAGATTTAAGTGGAAGTACCTGAAGACGTAGAGCGGAGTCTTATTGATTTTGACCAAAACCTCAAATCAGCTGCTCAACATTCAACTATAAATCGACAATTAGCTAGATACAATCAAATTTATTCTGCAGATATCGAACGGCTCATGGCTGAAAAAGATAAAATTCGTAGAGAATAGCAATCACAGAGATCTCCTCAACTCAAAAGCAGACTTAAAGAATGTACGAACCGGCTAAGAGACATGCTGGAATCTAGAAGAGTAGCATCGCTGAAAAACTATTTGGGAGACCTAGACGCAACTCCTCAATCAGATTATTCATTATGGCGTGCTTGTAGAAACCTTAAAAGGTCTGTCTTTCGCAAGCCTCTGGAGGCTGGACAAGGAGTGATACCGAAAAGGGCAATTTATTTGTTGGACATTTGAAAAGGGTTTTTACCCCAAATATATATAGTTGAGTTGCTAATTGTCGAGGCTAGTGCTGCTGCAGATTCGAATTTGGTGATATTGAAAAAGCAATAACGGATTTAAACACCAAAAAAGCCCCTGGCGTTGATAAAACCAGTAACAAGATGTTATTTGAGTTGCCCCGTATAGCTCGCAGAATCGTTCTTTTTACTTTTAATGCCATTTTACGTCTTCAGTACTTCCCCACAGAGTGGAAGGTGTCCTTGGTTACCATGATTCCTAAACCAGGAAAAGACCACTCAAAAAGACCTATAAGCCTTTTATCAAATATGTCAAAGCTGTTTGAGAGGATGTTAATAACTAAGCCTAACCCTATTCTAAGCGACGAAGGATGTATTCCAAACCACCAATTCGGCTTCAGGAAAAAACATAGTACGATCGAGCAAAGTCACAGGTTAGTCAATGTTGTTAAGAAGGCATTTGAAGAGAGAAAATACTGCTCTGCGCTTTTTATCGACGTTTCTGAAGCATTCGATAAGGTATGGCATGAAGGCCTAATATATAAGCTAAAACTGAATTTGCCCGCAAATCTATATAAGCTGCTAGATAGTTATTTAACCGAACGAAAATTTATTGTGAAAGAAGGAGATTTTTGAGCTCACCCCAGTCAATCGAAGCCGGAGTTCCCCAAGGTAGTATATTGGGGCCCTTTTTATACTTATTGTATACTTCAGACATGCCAACTAGTAACCGAGTTCACACATCGACATTTGCTGACGACACAGCTTTTTTGAGCATTCACGCAAGACCCGAAGTAGCATCACGATTTTTCCAAGACCACATATCCAATTTAGAAAATTGGTTGAAGAAATGGATAATAAAAGTTAATGAACAAAAATGAACTCACATTATTTTCACACTACGTAGAGAATCTTGCCCCCATATTCGGATAAATAACCAAACGATACCTCAGCTTTGAGACGTCGAATATCTCGGGATACATCTTGACTGGCGCCTTACATGGAAACGCGACATAGAAACAAAGTTAACACAAATGAAGTTAAAAGCAGTCCAACTAAACTGGCTTATTGGCAGAAATTCTACTCTAGCTTTAGATTGCAAACTTTTATTATTCAAGTCAATTCTAAAACCAATATGGTGTTATGGCATTCAATTATGGGGCACTGCCTCAGCTACCAACGTAGAAAAATTCAAAGGCGCCAAAATAAGATTCTTTGTATAATTACATCTGCTCCTTGGTATATAAAAAACTCGAACATTCATAAAGATCTAAACGTGCCGTGCGAAACTTGTCATAAGGTATTTAAAGAAGCTTGAAACTCATCCGAATCCACTGGCCCGTAACATACTAAATGAACCTGGTTACATTCGACTAAGAAGGAGGGACACTGCTTCTCTCATCCGTATATCAGAGGGATAACCCGCAAATTACAGTAACCGTGAAACATACATTTTTTTGTCCACCACTGGTTGGACTTAACAAGTATATTTATATTTTAGACTTGAGTAATTATTGATAGTTCAATTATATTGAAGATACAATAAATAAAAATTGCGAAAAAGAAATCAATTTGGCTTCAGAAAACAACACAGTATGATCCAACAAACACACACATTAGTAAATGTAATTAAAAAGACCTTTGAAGAAAGAAAATACTGTTCTGCGCTTTTTATCGACGCACTGTGGTCAATATTTTGATATAGCGGCCAAAACTCCTTTTGGTTTTTGTTCTCCGATTTTAAAGTTATTAGACTCATATAGACAGTAGTAAACCTTGGGAGCCAAAAAATTAGAACTCTATTTCAACTATTTCACTGAGAACAGGGTGGTCCAAAATGGGCTTTTCAGAATTTAGTAAATTTATGATATTTTTAGTTAATTTTTAAAGTTTAAATGATCATAACTTTTTTGTTTTTCAAGATTTTTTATTTAATTTTTTATGATATTTTTAGTTAACTTTTTTAACTTTTTTGTTTTTCAAGATTTTTGACGAAATAAATTTTGTGTTGTAACTTAACTTATTTCCTATTACTGGATTGAAGCTCTACTGTTTTCAGAACAATTTAAATATTTTTTTTAAAAAAGGTAAAATTTCTCGGAAATTTCCTACTTCATAGAGCACAACTCCTGTGAGCCAAGCTGAGTCAAAACACAAATTTACTATTTTGTAGTCCTAACTCTCCCCTACATTCCTATATATGCATGTCCATGCATCGGGACTGCACTTGAGCTACAGCAATTTTTCTGACCCAAGGTAAGATATTCGGTACAAATGCACGTCATATTTTTTGAGAAATTATTTGTATATGAAAGTGGCTATTATGCATACATTTTGATGAAATTTTGTACAAGAGTTCTTATTGACCCAAAAAATAATTCTGTTGAAATTAGGAGAAGTTGGCCCATATTTGGACCTAGTCCACATAGAAGGGTGTATCAAAATTTTGACAAAAATGACAATAGAACTCTCAAATTATGTGGTATCTGGCAATTCATTTGGAAAAGGTAAAAAATGATTTTATTGCCATCTAATATTAAACAACTTAAATACCTGAAAATTGCAAATAAATTTAAAACCAATGGAAATAACTGGTAAAACCAAGTACCTGCTATATTATGTTTCAAAGAGGTAAAAAAGATCATGTTGAAACTTCGAGCAATAGTATATTAATCCATGCATTCATTTTTTGTTCTTCATTATTGTTTAAACAATGGCTAAATTCAGTTATAGTGTTCTATTTGATATATATTTTGAACGGAAAGATGAAAACGACATTATTTTACATATAATGAATAATCCATTCTTCAAAATATGCGACAAACAAGAAATTAAAATTCATAACTTAAAAATAAAAAACTTTTTAAATACTTTAATAAAACGGTAAAATCAATGTTCCAGAAACAATAAATTGTTTTACTCACGCAACCAAGAATGGCTAAGAAATAAACTTATTTTTAAAAAGCCATCAGTAACTACCACGGAAACTGGAAAAGGTGGTCGACCAGCAAAGCGAATTGATAATTGTAGTGAAAGATCACGAAGACGCAAGCGTAAACATATCAATGAAGAAGTTTCTTGTAGCATCATAAAGGATTCATTTCTGCATCAAATTCAACCATCGAAAACTAAAAAGAGTAAAATTGCTATCATTAAAAAAATAGTGGAAGCAAGCCCCAAACGCACAAAAAGGATTTTAGAAAGTATGCCGACACCAACTGAAGAAAATAAATTTACTCCAGAAGAAGCAATTGCACTATTTTTGGATTTGAAAATGACTAAAAACCAATATACAGAATTTCGGAAGCGAAACAATGAAAAAAATTGTGGAATTTTTCCATCATATCGAGATATAGTTTCTGCCAAAAAAGATTGCTTACCTTCACCAACTGCTATTAGTGTAACTTCAAGTTCAGCAGAAATAAAATTGCAGGATCTTCTTGAACACACTGCAGAACGATTATTAGAGACATTTGATGCTGACTATTTCAAGAAGTTTAAAAATTGCAGCATGACTTTAATTTCTAAATGGGTATAGGTCCTCTGGCCAGAAACAATACAAACAATGTAATGCGGAAAATTCATCAGATGCCAATTTATTCATGATTTCTTTTGTTCCATTACGTTTAACAAAAACTTATATTGGTTCAGAGCCGTCAACTAGTAGAGCTGCAGAGATTGATGTATGGAAGAATGAAATTCCCTCGTCAAAAAAATTTTGTAGACCAATAAAGTTTGCTTACAAAAAAGAAACTAAAGATGTCATAACAGAAGAAGTTGGCAAAATAAGAGATGAAATTAAAGAACTTCAACCAGTGATATTTGAATTTAATGACCAATGCATCGAAGTTAACTTTAAAATGTCACTTACAATGATTGATGGAAAAGTTGCACAAGCTTTAACCGAAACAAAGTCTGCACCATATGCCAAAAAACATCAAGTCAATTGAGCCAACCACCAACACAAGACGATAGTTTTAATGAAGCATATGAATTTGGAATGTCACCTCTATGCTATTAGTGTAACTTCAAGTTCAGCAGAAATAAAATTGCAGGATCTTTTTGAACACACTGCAGAACGATTATTAGAGACATTTGATGCTGACTATTTCAAGAAGTTTAAAAATTGCAGCATGACTTTAATTTCTAAATGGGGATAGGTCCTCTGGCCAGAAACAATACAAACAATGTAATGCGGAAAATTCATCAGATGCCAATTTATTCATGATTTCTTTTGTTCCATTACGTTTAACAAAAACTTATATTGGTTCAGTGCCGTCAACTAGTAGAGCTGCAGAGATTGATGTATGGAAGAATGAAATTCCCTCGTCAACAAAATTTTGTAGACCAATAAAGTTTGCTTACAAAAAAGAAACTAAAGATGTCATAACAGAAGAAGTTGGCAAAATAAGAGATGAAATTAAAGAACTTCAACCAGTGATATTTGAATTTAATGACCAATGCATCGAAGTTAACTTTAAAATGTCACTTACAATGATTGATGGAAAAGTTGCACAAGCTTTAACCGAAACAAAGTCTGCACCATATGCCAAAAAACATCAAGTCAATTGAGCCAACCACCAACACAAGACGATAGTTTTAATGAAGCATATGAATTTGGAATGTCACCTCTATGCTATTAGTGTAGCTTCAAGTTCAGCAGAAATGAAATTGCAGGATCTTCTTGAACACACTGCAGAACGATTATTAAAGACATTTGATGCTGACTATTTAAAGAAGTTTAAAAATTGCAGCATGACTTTAATTTCTAAATGGGGATGTGATGGGTCCTCTGGCCAGAAACAATACAAACAATGTAATACGGAAAATTCATCAGATGCCAATTTATTCATGATTTCTTTCGTTCCATTACGTTTAACAAAAACTTATATTGGTTCAGAGCCGTCAACTAGTAGAGCTGCAGAGATTGATGTATGGAAGAATGAAATTCCCTCGTCAAAAAAATTTTGTAGACCAATAAAGTTTGCTTACAAAAAAGAAACTAAAGATGTCATAACAGAAGAAGTTGGCAAAATAAGAGATGAAATTAAAGAACTTCAACCAGTGATATTTGAATTTAATGACCAATGCATCGAAGTTAACTTTAAAATGTCACTTACAATGATTGATGGAAAAGTTGCACAAGCTTTAACCGAAACAAAGTCTGCACCATATGCCAAAAAACATCAAGTCAATTGAGCCAACCACCAACACAAGACGATAGTTTTAATGAAGCATATGAATTTGGAATGTCACCTCTTCATGCTAGAATTCGTTTTATGGAGCATATTTTTAAATTGGGATACGATTTGGAATTTGGCCCGTTAGGCGAAACAGTGAGAAACAACAAAGAAAATTTGGAAAAAAGAAAGCAAAAAAAAAAAAGATATTCAAGAAAAATACAGTGAGATAGGCCTTATAATTGACCAGCCAAAGCAAGGAGAAGGAAATTCTAATGATGGAAACACAGCGAGGAGATTTTTTTCCGATCCAGAAACTGCAGCTTCTATAACTGGAGTAGATTATGATTTAATACGACGATTCCAAATCATATTAGAAGTTATAGCATGTAGCAAAAAGATAGATGCAAAAAAATTTGGTCAGTATGCTAATGAGACAGCAACCCTTTATAACCAAAAATATTCTTGGAGACATATGCCAACCACAGTTCACAAAATTTTGTTCCATGGGGAACAAATAATTCAGCACAATATGCTTCCAATTGGAGATCTCTCAGAAGAAGCGCAAGAAAAAAGAAACAAAGACTACGGATTCTTTCGCGAGCACAATACAAGAAAAATTTCCAGATATTGTACTAATGAAGATCTTATTAATATTTTGTTGTACACATCAGTCCAGTATTCGACAAAAATGGAAATCAACCTCATTAGAGTTAGATGAAGAAGCTAAACAACTACTGCAAAATGTAAATCAAAGCTATTTGGCAGAAATTTTTACTAATATTGTTTAATTAATACTAGTTTAAAGATTATAATTTGTTTCTAATTTTAGTATAAATTTTTAATAATACATTTAAATAAAATATATGTGCACTTTAAATCAATAGTAAAAGTTTACTTAAAATTTTATCGATGTTGTGTTCTGTATATAATATATCCAAATGGTATTGATATTGTTGGGAATATCAGTGTTATTTTTCAGTTTAATCCTCACAAGAATTAGCTTTCTTCCAAAAAAACCAACCTTTGGCCCCTGTGAATATTGAGACTAAATAAATGTCAGGGGCCAAATGTTGGCATTTTCTGACCAAAATTAAGTTTAGGAATAATAAATAAGTATTGGTTGTAAAATACGATTGAAGAAAATAAGAAATTATAAAAAATACCTATTTAAAATGTCAAAATATTCAACTTTTACATGGAAACTCAACAAAAAATTAAAATGCATTTTTAAATCCACATTACTTACGTTCCTATCAGTCGATTTTTACATTTGAACACGCAAATTGAAGCTTAAAATCCCTCATATTGAACAAAACTATTGAAATAAAAATACCAATCCGGTCAAAAGTTATAGAGTTTTGACCGCTATCTCGCGAAATTGACCACTGTGCGTCGCCTTACTTGGAAAAGCCACATTGACTTCAAGTTAACACAAATGAAACTAAAAGCAGTACAACTAAATTGGCTTATTGGCAGAAACTCCCCCCTGAGCTTAAATTGTAAACTTCTACTGTACAAGTCGGTCCTCAAACCAATTTGGTGTTATGGGATTCAGTTATGGGGCACTGCCCCATCTCGCGAAATTGACCACTGTGCGTCGGTTATTCAGTGCCTGTTAACCAAACCGACAGTTAGTTAATTTTAAATTAAAAATAAAATAATCATACATTGTGGGAAAGTTAACAAGAATATAATTAAGAATATTTTATTGTCTTAAGACATATCGGAACTAATAAAGTTGTTGCTCCAATGAGCAACGGAAAAATTTTAATCTTTTTTTTTTTCATAAATTGTTTATTGTATCTTCAATATTTTTGAACTAACAATAATTACTCGTATCTTAAGTCTAAAATAAAATATTCTTTTTAAGTCCAGCCAGTGCTAGACAAAAATAATGTTTGTTTCACGGATTTTGAAATCATTTGCGGGTCATCCCTCTAATGTACGGCCAAGAAAAGCAGTATCTCTTCTTTTTAGTCGAAAGTAACCAGGTTCATTCAGTATGTTACGCGCCAAAGGGTTTGGATGAGATTCAAGCCTCTTTAGATATGTGACTGCATGTTTCCCTATTTCTGCTTTAACTGATGGCATGTTTAGGTCTTTGTGGATGTTCGAATTTTTATATACCAGGGAGCAGATGTAATAATACGTAAAATCTTATTTTGGCGCCTTTGAATTTTTTCTACATTGCTAGCTGAGGCAATGCCCCTTAACTGAATCCCATAGCACCAAATTGGTTTGAGGACCGACTTGTACAGTAGAAGTTTACAATCTAAGCTCAGGGTGGAGTTTCTGCCAATTAGCCAATTTAGTTGTACTGTTTTTAGTTTCATTTGTGTTAACTTGAAGTCAATGTGGCTTTTCCAAGTAAGGCGACGGTCAAGATGTATACCCTGGTATTTAACGTCTGAAAGCTGTGGTATCATTTGGTTATTTATGCGAATAGGATGGCATGAGTCCCTGCGCAGTGTGAAAGTTATGTGAGTGCATTTTTGTTCATTCACTTTTATTCTCCATTTTTCTAGCCATTTTTCCAAATTGAGTATGTGGTCTTGTAAAAGTTGTGATGCTTCTTGGGCACTTTCATGAATACTTAAAAAAGCTGTGTCATCTGCAAAAGTTGATGTGTGGACTAGGGTGCTAATTGGCATATCCGATGTGTACAGTAAATATAAAATTGGTCCCAAAATACTACCTTGGGGAACTCCGGCTTCAATGAGCTGTGGCGAGCTTAAAAAGTCACCTTCTTTTAATAAAAACTTGCGATTCGTTAAATAATCTTTTAAGAGCTTATACAAGTTTTCGGGCAAGTTCAGCTTTAGCTTAAATATTAGGCCTTCGTGCCAAACCTTATCGAATGCTTGAGAAACGTCGATAAAGAGCGCAGAACAGTATTTTTTTTCTTCAAAGGTCGTTTTAATTACATTTACTAATATGTGTGTTTGTTGGATCGTACTATGTTGTTTTCTGAAGCCGAATTGATGGTTCGGAATGCATCCTTTCGCGCTAAGAATTGGATTCAGCTTAGTTATTAATAATCTCTCAAATAACTTTGACACGTTTGATAAAAGGCTTATAGGTCTGTATGATTCTACTTTTGTGTGGTCTTTTCATGGTTTAGGAATCATAGTTATCAAAGAGACCTTCCACTCTGTGGGAAAGTACTCAAGACGTAGGATGGCATTAAAAACAAACAGAATAATTCTGCGACCTATACGGGGCAACTCAACTAACATCTTGTTACTTGTTTTATCAACTCCAGGGGATTTTTTGGTGTTTAAATCTGCTATTGCCCTTTCAATATCGCTAAATTCAAATCTTAGGGGTACTACGGCACTAGTCTCTACTGATGGTAACTCAGCTATATCAGTACATACATCTGAGGTGAAAACCTTCTTCAAATGTCCAACAAACAAATTGCCTTTTTCGGTATCATTCCTTGCCCAGCCAGAAGTTCGCAAGGGAGGCTTACGTACGACCGGTCTTTTAAGGTTCCTACATGCACGCCATAATGCATAATCTGATTGAGCAGTTGCGTCGAGGTCTTCTAAGTAATTTTTCAGAGATGCTACTCTTCGAGATTCTAGCAGCTGTCTTAGTCGTTTCGTGCAATCTTTAAGTCTAGATTTGAGTTGAGGAGATCTGTGTGCTTGCCACTTTCTTCTAATTTTTCTTTTTTCAGCCAAGAGCCGCTCGACATCTACAAAATAAATTTGATTGTATCTAGCTGGTTGTCTGGTTTCTGTCGCATGTTGGGCAGCTGATTTAAGGTTTTGATAAAAATAAATTAGACTCTGGTCCACATCTTCTGGTGTTCTTAGCGGTATGTTTTCCGAACAATGAGTACTGAGATACTTTCTATATTTCAACCAATTAATGCTTGTACAAGTTGTTGGCGACACGATATTTTGCTGATTCCATATATAGACAATAGTGGGTGAATGATCTGAGGATAATTCGAGTGACGCTTCAACCTTAATCATTTCTCTCGAAATACCTTTAGTCACGCCAAAATCAATAACATCAGGTATTTTATGTCGATCAGTAGGCCAATAGGTGGGTTGTCCATTTGATATCACATTCAGATGCATTTTTGAAATTGTATCAAACAAAACACGACCTTTTGGAGTTATTAGGCGTGATCCCCAAAACATATGTTTAGCGTTGTAGTAGCCTGATGCTATGAAACAGGGACCTAGTGATTTGAAAAAGTCGATATATTGACTCTCTGATATTTGAAATCTAGGAGGTGAATAAATCCAAGAAATAAGAAAGTTTTGATGATATTCTTCAATACAGATGTTTGTTGCTTAAAGACAGTCCTCACAAAAATCACACAGTAAATGATGTTTAATTCGAGCCCTTATTAGTATTGCTGAACCACCACATGCTCTGCCACGGGGGTCTTTAGTGTCATATAATATATAGCCATTGATTTTAAAAAAGCTATTTGTTGTTAAATGAGTCTCTGAAACCATCATGACATCAATTTGTTGGTTCTTCAAGAAGTACTCGAGTTCATTTTTGTATTGGCGTAAGTCGTTTGCGTTCCAGGAACATATTTTTAAACAGTTCATGGTTTGTTAAGTACCGCCTGCAACATCATAGATTGCATGCGAACCATTTCTTGCATCATGCTGGTCATAGAGCTCATAAAACTGTTTAACGAATGCACTAATGTCTCGATAATTGCTTCGAGACGATTATAGTTACCAGATGGAGTTTGTTCTTTAGCTTCTGGATGCATATTTCGGGTAGAATTGTTTGTAGGTGTCGCTTTGTGTGCTAAAACATGATTGCATTTCAATATATCCGCGTATGAAACATGTTTGTTTGTGGGTTGAGCTAACTGAGGGTAATGAGCATTTGCTTGGTATTGTGGCTGCCTAGCAGGAGTATTTAATTTCTGAGTTGACTTCCTTACCTCAGAAAAAACTGGACAGTCTCTGTAGTTAGCAGTGTGATTTCCACCGCAATTGCTACATTTTTTAACCTTGGAGTCATGCTTTGGTTTGTCGCTTTGGGCGGAACAATGAAACTCTCCACACACAACGCAAACCGGAGGCAACTTGCAGTACGCCCTTGTATGGCCATATTCTTGGCAATTTAAACACTGGACGGGTCCTGACCGCTTATGTGGTTCCTCTACACTTATCCTGCGGTGTAACAGATATTTTAGATTATAAATGGGATGCGTTTCGTTGTTCTTCAATCTAATATCCCCAGGTTCGAGTTCAACGCGAAATAGAGGTTGAGGGACACGCTCTCGATTTCTGAGATTGTCAGCGCTTTTCACCTTAAATACTGCTTTTTGGAGGCCAGCTTTTATTTCCACTGGATTAACATATGAGTCTACACCTTTGATGACTACCTGTAGGCCTTTGCTACTCTTCAGCTGGTAAGTATAAAAGTTCTTTTTGCAGCTTTCAAACTCCTTTACTGCTTTGCGATAACTACTTTCGTCTATAAAATGAATTTTTGTTTCATCAATGTTACCACGCTTGATTGGAATTACATAGAATGAATTTTCCCCGATAACTGAAATTAACTTATTTATTAATTCATTCGAATTTTTTTCCCTTAAAAAAATTGGTGGTGGTTTAAACGACTTGGGTGCCGTTTTTTGTTCACTTGTTTCGTTATCTAAAATAGCAAAACGATTTTGGAAACTTATTCCGTTAGCCTGCTTATTTTTAAGTACTTTGGACATTGGTGCAATCTGCGAAGATTTAGGGCTTCGACCTCTTTTCAACACAGTTATATATCTGTCCATTCCCACTTGAGTCTTAGGTTTTTCTGCACTATCCATATTACTGTTGGTAACACTGTGTTCAGAAGGCGACTTGTTTGTAGTTATATTATTGTCATCGCTTAGCAAAAGCGACGAACAAGATTGGGCACGTATAACTGGCGTAGAATTTACACACAAATTGTTTTCAGTTTTTTTGTCTTTATTTAATACAATATTGTCTACATTTTTTTTTGCTTAAATTAAAGAAACTCATTAGTCCTTATTGTTTTTGTTTTATTTTTAAAGTAGCAATTCAATATGCCGTTGTAAAAAATAAAGAGAAAGAAAGAAAAAAAATTACAGACAACTTTGTTGTTGTATTAAAACAGGTTTGTTTTTTTGTTTTTGTTTGAAATTATTCACACAATGTATGTTTTGTTTTTTGTTAATGCGAGCTAAAAAAAAATCGCGTCCGCACTTATCAACGCCAAAACCAGAAAAAAATTTAATCAATCGAAGTTTTAACTCATGCGCTGTTAGACCGCTACGTCCGTAGGCGAAGAAATTTCCACTAAGAGATAGCCCAAATTGAGATAACCTAACGCAAGCCCAACGCAAGAGGAAGAGGTGCGGACCCGTTGTTAGCCACGGGTATTGACGAAAATTTCCTGTCGCTCGGCGGAATAAGTGCAGGAAGCCTAGATGAGCTAGTATATACGGCACATTACCCAGAGGCAATGGGAAAAGAGGGGAATATGTCTGTGTTCCGCGACGACCAGGAAGACCCACTTGCTCAGCTTCCAAGAGAACTGCAGAAAGAAATTGAGTTGGCGGTAAAGGAAAAGAAAAGGATTAGTTTCCGCCGCGACATGGGAGAAAAGTTCTATAGGATAAAAATCTTGACCACGGGAATGCTATCCGTCCGCTGCCTTGCACGGGGAAGTGTAAAATATAAAAAAATATATAAGTGGAAAAAAAAAATAAAAAAATATATTAAAAAAACTTATTGGTTTTCCGAAAGGAAGGGGGAAGTGTGAAGTACCAAAACTTGAGTAATATTGGCCCACACCAAAACCAGTTGGGCAGATGGATTTATATCTATTTACCTGGGACGGATTCACATCAGTCGTGTAATCTTGTTCTTTCAGGTAAAAGCAGCAACATGCAGAGAGAGAGAGAGAGAGAGAGAGAGAGAGCGGGAACAAAATAAAACATCATCATAAGAATATATACATACAAAGTTAAAGTACAACCAGATACATACACACCCATGCAGATTGCAGTTTGGCAGCAGCAACAAAAGCTGCAAATGAGAGATGTGCCTGTGGGGTTCGACGCAACTCAACCACAAAGATGCAATTGGGTAGCTGAGCAACGATATAAAAAGCGAGGAAGTAAATGGATCGGGTCTATTTTCCTTTGGATGCCAGTCGGAGCAGACATGATGAATTTAAAGTGGGAAAAAATAAAAGAATTAAAATTAAAGTGCTAGTGAATAAGTGAAGAACTAACTCTACCGTATGACAAGTGTGTGTGAGTTGGGGATAGTTTTATACCAATCCTTGAGAAAAGTTATTTTGGCAGAGCAAGAAGGATTTATATTTAGCTTGACCGGATTTATATCTGGCCATTTGGTAGGGATTTCCAGGAGATTTGTAACCGGAAATCGTAAAGCTTGATATCAAGGAGAGAGACTGGATTGTCATCCAGTGAATAAAGAAGTAGGAGACTAGGAGTAGGGCTACAGCCAGAGTCAAGAGCAAATTGCTAGAATAATAGCACTTAAATGAAATAAATATTTTTAAGAGAAGTGAATAAAATTTAGCGAACTTTATAATCAAAACCGTAGGTCTTTAAGTTTTGTGTAAGAGAACTCTGGACAGCTGAACTAACCCCCGTTTCGAACCCGGAAAGCCGGAAGTTACAATATAAAAAAAAACTCAGTATTAAAAATAAAGTTTTTTTATATGAACTCGTAATTTTTGTTTTATTAAAAAAAGAAAAAAAAACTGAACTCAATAGCGTTACCCCTATAGAGCCTTTTTGTGCGACTGTCACTTAAATTAGATTAGAATTACGGAAGTTATACAAGACGAATTATATCGTTAAGTAAAATAGTTTTTTTAATTATAAAACCTAAACTTTTCGTTGTGCCGTATAGCCACCTTTATTAATCGCTAGAGGGCAAAAATACGATTCAGAATTGGTATTGGCCATTTTCCGAAATACTTGCATTCAAAAGATATAGTGCAGCAAACTTTAACAAAAGCAAAAAAATCGATAAAATTAGGTAAATAGATTTTTACATATAAAACATAAACTATTCGCTGTGCCGTATAGCGATCTATACCAATTGATAGATGACTAAAATACGATTCAGAATTGGTATTGGTCATTTTCCAAAATACTTGCAGTCAAAAGATATAGTACAGAAAACTTTATCAACTCGAAAAGATTCGCTAAAATTAGGTAAATAGTTTTTTACTTATAAAACATAAACTATTCGTTGTGCCGCATAGCGACCTATCTGACCAATCGATAAAGGACTAAAATACGATTCAGAATTGTTATTGGTCATTTTCCGGAATACTTGCACTCAAAAGTTATACTGTAACAAACTAGCATAATATAGAAAATAAATAGTTGGGAAGTAAAAACTATGTTGGAATAGTGTTCGTTCTAGAAAATTTAATGTGGTGGCAACATTATTACAAAATGTACATGAAAAAATATAAACAAACTTTTGAAAAATATTGCAGTTTTCAAAACTCACGTAACTCGTCATTTTTTGTTGAATTAAAAAAAACTGAACCCAAAAGCGTGATGTTTTTAGTTGGCCAATAATTAATGTTGATTTTAAAGGATTTTCTTAAAATTTCAGCTAATTGGGCCTACAGTTTTTATAGTAATTAAAACAATTTAATTACAATATTTACCCAACGTTTCGTCGATTGTTTGTCGACTTTCTCAAGGGTTGTGTCTATAATTTGTATTTTAATTAATAAATTAAATAAATTAATTATTTAGGCTTAAGTTCTTAATTATAAAGAGATAAAAAATTAGATACCAGCAAAGCAGAATGCATTTTCTAGACAGCTACGTCCGTTTTAGTTTATTTTGAAATACAAAAACATTGTTTTTATTACAATAACAAAAAAAAATTATTGCAGTATTACTTACAATTAAACGTTATTAAGTTACATTAAATTACAATTAACATAAATCCAGGGAACATACATATAAACAATTTTGACAACCATTTAAACAAATAAACGACTTTTGACAATAAACATATCTTAACTAATAGCAACTCTATAACTTGCATTAATATTATCAGCGCCCCTTTCAAATTCATGGTATTTTTTTATGTTCTTTTGGATGTGCAAGCTTTCTTTAGTGTATCTCTTTTTCTCCACTTTCTCCTTATCTATTATTTTAACATTATCGAAGTCAGCTGTGTGACCTGTGCTTTGTATGTGATGCGCCAATGCAGTTGTCTTCTTTCTTTTTAGTATGTACATTTTATGTTCAGCTATTCTTGTTGATAAAGTCCTCTTTGTTGTTCCTATATATATTAAATTGCACTTTGTTTCCCCATTTCCCTTACATGGTATTTCGTAAACAACATTATTTTGTTCTTGTTTTTTGATTGGCGTCTTAATTTTTGTAAATATTGTGTTTGTTGTTAAGTTAGATTTATAAACACAAGTTATGTTGTTGTTTTTTATTAAGTTTCTTATATTTCTATTGTCTGTTAGGCCAGGAATGTATTTTACACTATGAAAAATGCGTTTTGTTTCATTTTCTGTGATGTCATTAGGCTTTTTTGTTTTTATTCTGAGTTTTGTTGCTTCTACTAAATTTTTGCTGAGATTTTTAGGACAACTATTATTAGATAATATTTCGTAAATTTTGTGTAAGTTATTATTATGAAACTTTTCATCACTGATATTTAGAACCCTCTCTATAAAATTTTTAGCTGTGTTTAAAATCTGGTTCATAGGTTGTGTGGCATTGTAATTCATCAACCTGCCAGATGATGTTTCCTTAGAATACCAATAAAAAATAATCTTGTGTAAAGTACGTATTAATTTAGCATCTAGATAAGTAGTAGTGTTATCTCTTTCGATCTCCATGGCAAATTTTAATTTTGGGTGATGGCTATTAAGTGCTTTTAAGATTTCATCTTTGTCATTGGAGTTTATTATAGCCAAAATATCATCTACATATTTTGCTATGTATTTTATTTTTATATTTTTATTTTTGAGTCAATTATAGCGTCGTCTAGTAAGGTGTCAAGAACTACATCAGCTATAGTTGGCGAAAGAGGGTTACCCATTGGCATGCCAAAAACTTGGTTATAAACTTTATCCTTATAATTTTTTTTTCATAATTTTTTTATTGTATCTTCAATATTTTTGAACTAACAATAATTACTCGTATCTTAAGTCTAAAACAAAATATTCTTTTTAAGTCCAGCCAGTGCTAGACAAAAATAATGTTTGTTTCACGGATTTTGCAATCATTTGCGGGTCATCCCTCTAATGTACGGCCAAGAAAAGCAGTATCTCTTCTTTTTAGTCGAAAGTAACCAGGTTCATTCAGTATGTTACGCGCCAAAGGGTTTAGATGAGATTCAAGCCTTTTTAGATATGTGACTGCATGTTTCGCTATTTCTGATTAAACTGATGGCATGTTTAGGTCTTTGTGGATGTTCGAATTTTTTATATACCAGGGATTTGAATTTTTCTACATTGCTAGCTGAGGCAGTGCCCCATAACTGAATCCCATAACACCAAATTTTTTTACTTTTCCAAGTAAGGCGACGGTCAAGATGTATACCCAGGTATTTAACATCTGAAAGCTGTGGTATTATTTGGTTATTTATGCGAATAGGAGGGCATGAGTCCCTACGCAGTGTGAAAGTTATGTGAGTGCATTTTTGTTCATTCACTATTATTCTCCATTTTTCTAGCCATTTTTCCAAATCGAGTATGTGGTCTTGTAAAAGTTGTGATGCTTCTTGGGCACTTTCATGAATACTTAAAAAAGCTGTGTCATCTGCAAAAGTTGATGTGTGGACTAGGCTGCTAATTGGCATGTCCGATGTGTACAGTAAATATAAAATTGGTCCCAAAATACTACCTTGGGGAACTCCGGCTTCAATGAGCTGTGGCGAGCTTAAAAAGTCACCTTCTTTTAGTAAAAACTTGCGATTCGTTAAATAATCTTTTAAGAGCTTATACAAGTTTTCGGGCAAGTTCAGCTTTAGCTTAAATATTAGGCCTTCGTGCCAAACCTTATCGAATGCTTGAGAATCGTCGATGAAGAGCGCAGAACAGTATTTTTTTCTTCAAAGGTCGTTTTAATTACATTTACTAATCTGTGCGTTTGTGGATCGTACTATGTTGTTTTCTGAAGCCGAATTGATGGTTCGGAATGCATCCTTTCGCGCTAAGAATTGGATTCAGCTTAGTTATTAATATTCTCTCAAATAACTTTGACACGTTTGATAAAAGGCTTATAGGTCTGTATGATTCTACTTTTGTTTGGTCTTTTCCTGGTTTAGGAATCATAGTTATCAAAGAGACCTTCCACTCTGTGGGAAAGTACTCAAGACGTAAGATGGCATTAAAAACAAACAGAATAATTCTGCGACCTATACGTGGCAACTCAACTAACATCTTGTTACTTTTGTTTTATCAACGCCAGGGGATTTTTTGGTGTTTAAAAAATAAATTAAATAATTGTTGTCATTAAGACAAAATTGCAGAATTACCAAAAATTTCCATTTTGTAATTTTTGTGACTGTTTTGATAATATCCCATTTTTTCATGATATTTTTAATTGCATTATGTACCGGAATGTTAGTGAACAAAGAGATGACATCGAATGATACTAATATATCTTCGTCCCCAATTTTTACGTCTCTAATTTGTCTTTTTAGTTCAACTGAGTTCTTAATGTTATATTTTTCGGAAATAAGTGGAATCCCTGCTTTATGGATTTTCGATAGTCCATATATCCTTGGCGCAGTAGCTGAAGGGCAGATTAATTTCTTTTTTTGCCAATGGTCAATAATGCTATTTTTTTCAAGTTCTGAAACAATATTATTGTTGATTTTCTGAAGTTTCGCCGTAGGTTCTAATCTTGTGAATCTGTATGTGTTCTTGTCCTCTAAAATTGTTTCCATCTTTTGTCCGTATTCATTTTTATACATCATCACAATTTTGTTCCCTTTGTCAGCTTGTACAATTACCATGTCATTGTGCTTTTTTAAAACATTCCTTGTTGTGTGAAAAACCTTTAGTATGAAATTTTCTTTCGCAGTATTATTTATTTTTCTTTTAAATGATGTTATATTATTTGCTAATTTTGTCCTTGCTATGTCCTTTGTTTTATTATCCTTTTCATCGATCGTCTGTATACATTGTTCAACGACTGCAATGATATCTATTGGGGAAAAATTGCGTTTCTCAGTAGGTAATGCAAATTTTATGCCTAAAGAAAGCATCCATTTGCATTCTATGGGTATTCTATATGTGGTTTTATTTTCAACCCAATGGTCATTATAAACAAATCCAAATTGCTTAAAAGCTTTTTCTTTCAGTGCATTAAGTTTACTGCTTTGTGTTTCCCAAATCTTTTGTCTGGTTTGTTTTGTTCTTATTCTTTGTTTGTACATAAACGAAACGTAGTCATCCGTCACTAACATACATATTTTTAATTGCGTTAATTAAGTGATAAATTTTCTGTGCAGTCAGCTTTATGTTTGTGTTGGTCTGTGATATTTTCAAGTTGAGGATTGTTTTATGAAAATTGTGTTCTATTTTTCCTAACTGTCTTTTAATCTGAAAAGGTGTATTACCTGTTTAGTAGAGTTTTTTGTATGATTGGGAATTAACCTGTAACTCCTACATGATAATAAAAACACCAGCCTCTCCTTTTGTTGTGCTAATCTCTTCAGTATATTGCAGTATTCTTTCATTGTTATGCATGCTTCACTGCTGTACTTTAATGCGATATGTTTAAAATATCCCTTCATATTTTTGTTCTAGTAATTAAAAAATGTATTCAATGTTATTACATTCCTTTACGATGTTAAATAGACAAGAGTGTTTCGGTAAGCTTTCCGATGTTAGATACGTGATGTTTTTAGTTGGCCAATAATTAATGTTGATTTTAAAGGATTTTCTTAAAATTTCAGCTAATTGGGCCAACAGTTTTCATAGTAATTAAAACAATTTAATTACAATATTTACGATTGTTTGTCAACTTTCTCAAGGGTTTCGTTACCCCTATAGAACATAATTTTGCGACTGTAACTTAAATCAGATTAGAATTATGGAAGTTATACAAGACAAAGTATATCGTTAAGTAAAATAGTTTTTTACATAAACCTTATAGTTTTCGCGTGCCCCTGGGG
The DNA here is from genome assembly GCA_949628195.1 of Phasia obesa. Lineage (NCBI taxonomy): Eukaryota > Metazoa > Arthropoda > Insecta > Diptera > Tachinidae > Phasia > Phasia obesa. The sequence goes on from OX451216.1 coordinate 104,684,008, forward strand.
GATAGTAGGATTAGACTAAGATAAAACCGTTTCAGATACTTTTGAAATGCAACCTTAGTAAAAAGATAAGTGACAGATAAAAAAAGATGGCGAACGTTAAAAAGGCGGGAAGAGAGAAAAATGTCTTTGAGAAGGTAAAAAGAAGAGGAAAAAAAGATAACTTTTTTTGGATGAGTTTTGAGAGGAATAAATGGTTAAATTTATGAAAATCGGCCGATTGACATAGCTCATATCTGTTGTAAGCTGTTTCCTACGGGCGGGTATGTTTTTGACTGGATGGTGAACTTCACGCCAATATCTACCGGCTCAGCCAAGCCTTGCCATAATTTTTAAATATCAAGCGTTGCCATCAGGCCATCCACTGGGTTGGCCAAGAGTCGTTGACAAAAATGGGGGCCCGAAATTCGGGTTTTCCTCTTAGTAGTTTCTAGTTTACTTTTTGTTTTCCGCTAAATGAGATTCATCTTTTCCAGCGTACGTCAATGTGATTAAGAACAATTAGGGTCATTCAGCGTTTGCGACGCTGCACAGACAGGCATTTGGCCATAAAAGTCGCTCAAAATGCATTTTTTTTTTATATTGTTACTACACCCTTTTTACTGTTATTTTTAAAAATCAGGTAACCCCTCCATACAATAAAACCAACATGGCGCTCTTGAACCTTCCACCAGCTGCATGAAGTCAATCGGAAGTCACCGTTCGCCAAACGTGTTCGTATGATTGTTAGATACGCTCAAAACTTTACTGTCTTCAAATATTAATTTTATGGCGATAAAGTGGATTTTGTGTTAGTTTCTATCATGGATTGTCTAAAACTTAAGTTTTACATTGGTTCTAATTATTTAATAGTTTTTCCCCCTTAATGGTTAAGCTCTACAAATGCAAAAAAACACACATCTTAACATCTCGCAAAGGTTTTAAACTATTTCTGTTCATTTCTGAGCTTAAAGTTTGATAGTATTTTGTAGAATAGACCCTCCAGAAATTTTAAAAGCAAAAAACAGCCACCCTCTTTAATTTTTAGCGATTTTTTTTAGTACATGGGCTTAGAAAACTAGGTTAATCAAGAATTTCAATAAAATTACATTTTTTATTACAGGCTCTTCTGGAATGAGGGTATTAACCAGAAACGACTTATGGGCCATTATGGAATGCTCAGATGCTAAAAATTTCAACAGAAAATTGAAATGAATGGAGTCAGTGGTTCTCAGTTATTATTTCAAACATGACCCAAACATTATTGTATTAAAACGGAAATTGTCGATTGTTCGACAAGAACTTAAGCAAAAATGGCGAAATGCCCGGAACACAAAGCCTATACCAAATCCACCATGAAATGCTATATATGTGGCGCCACATCTGCACAATTTAAGGATCTTACAAAGGAGAAGCCATGCAATACATATGAGGTTTGGGTTGTCGTTGTGGCAAACCAAAAAAAGGAAATACAAATAAAACTTCGAGACCAACTGGGCTTATTGATTGACATACCTAAGGCGAATTTCGGGAACAGTAATGGTGGGAATACTAGTCGCCGCTTTTTTCAAGAATACGAAAAATCAGCAGAGATAACTGGGATTGAAAATTTAATCTACCGATTAAAAATAATACTATTAGATAAAATTAACATAGAAAAGTTAGAGGCTTACTGTAAGGAAACTGCTAAGTTGTATGTTTCCCTTTATAAATTTCACTTTATGTCACCGACATTGCACAAGGTGTTGCGTCATGGAGCAGCCGTAAAAAGGGAGGCGATTCTGCCAATCGATAAACTCTCCGAAGAAGCTGCCGAAGCCTGTAATAAACATGTTCAGACATACAGGCTCGGTTATTCTAGAAAATTTTCAAGAATAGAATGCAACCCAGATGTGCTAAACAGGTTGCTTTTGACGTCAGACCCTCTTCTGACAGGAATGAGGAAGACGAAATCGAAAAAGAAGAAACCCCTTTTGATTGAAGTCTTAAAAAATTAAGACGATACTGAGGAAAATGACGAATAAATAAGATTTATAATTATGTTTTTGCCTTTTTCTACACTGAAATACCCTAACCTACCTTTAAATCCAATAAAATACTAATGGAAAAGAATAAATGAAGAAAAAATATTTTTAAGCGACTTTTAGGGCCAAATACCTGTCTGTGCGCTGATGATGATAGTTCTATAGGGAGGAAAACTGAAAGGCTTGCTATCAGCCTTTTCTTTAGAACAAAGGTAAGTCACATTGCTAAAGAATTTGCATTCTGGCATCTTGCTCTTCAGCATGTTTTTGTTCCTTATAATTGGTAAAATGTAGTATTAACTGCCGGTTTGTCAATGTCGTGTAGTGTATCTATAATTAGCATAAACACTTTAACAAGGTAAGAATTTTATTTACTCTAAACTTAATCCAATTGACATTGAACTTAAAATTCAATTCATTTTTTTGTTTACGCTAAATACCTTTAAGAATTTCATTTTTAAGCCAGTGAACTTTAATTGTTGGGTTCGACAACCAAAAGAAGAATTTGTCAAAATTTGCAAATTACTGCAAACCCTTAGTGTAAGTTAGTATATATGTAAGTTGGTAATTTTTGTAAACAAAATTCAGAAATAATTGATCAAGCAAAGACGTGTGATCTTTATTTTCTAAAATTTTTAATAAATATTTTAAAGGATTTATCTGTTTATTTTATTAAATACTGATTGACTACATAAATTAAATAATTCTGGCAATACCGTGAACTGAAGATAAGATAAGTTTTTTATTGAGACTTTTTTTTCCGATTACAATTTGATTGTACAAACTTACTATAACGAATTGTTCATATTAGAATTAGAATTGTCTTATTCTAGTTTTAGTGAATTCGGAAACACACTCAATGTTTAAAGTGAAAAGTTTGCATAAATAACTTAGTATTGTTATAAAAGAGGGAGACAAAGACTTGCTCAATGTCTTTTAATATTGCTAGCAGCAGCGTGACGTCTGCTCAATAAAACAAAATACTTAAAACTAAATATCAAAAAAAAAAAAAAAAAACAGCAGTTTATAGCAGCAAACAAGATTATGGTATTTGTAATCTAACGTTTGACCGTTAAAAAATAGGCGTATGAATAATCACAAATATACAATTAGGATTTAATAGTATGTGTAAAACGAACACAACTTTACTGTTAAATGAAAAAGAAGTTTTCATTATAAAATAATGCTGTAGATTAAAAATAAAAAATTAAAATCTATCAAGTAAAAATAAAATAAAAATATCACAGCAATTGATAACAAAATACTATCTACAAGGTAATGTGGTTAACCCCTATGGGTACCTGGGGTTGATTTTTTATAAAAAGCTGGCCGGGAGTAGAGGTGCCGATCGTTGTCAAGGTTCTCGCTCAGGATACCCACTGGCGAAAGATAGGTAGATCCACCCCATTTTATATTCACTTCGGAATTAAAGATGTCATTAATCAAGATGTTGTCATGATCAGCAAGACTTTGTACAAATTTTTTCTGCAGCGTAAGAACGTATCTACTAAACGGTTTTATTTTAGAATTTTCATTAGAAAACCGCTTAGATGGATTTTGATAGTATTTCCCGATGCACTTTCTTTAAACTTTTCGCTCAAAGATTTCCACTTCATTAATGACTATCGGCGAGATAGAAAACCAGATGGGAAATCCATAGCTCAGTACAGGACGTATTGCTGTTTTATATAGAAGCAGTTTTGTGTCCTGAGGAAAATATTTATTGCTCATAAGACTGCTGAATGTCACTGATATACGTGTTGCTTTTTGCAGCGCTAGTCGTGCATGTTTATTGAATTTCATTAATTTATCAAAATTTATTCCAAGGTACTATTTTTAAAAGGAACTTCAACACTGTCTAAGCTTAATTTGAGGCACTTTCTTTGTGGGACGATTTAGCGGCATTGATGTTTATACCCCATTTCTTATAATATGAGCTTATGATACCCAGATGAAAAGCTCCATTAAGTAATGAAGAGGTTGGAAACAGGTTGTGTGAGTATATTAGACAGTCGTCAGCGTAGAGAAGAGCTGTTGAATTTTCCGATATATGGGGAAAGTCGTGGAGAAAAAGGTTAAATAAAAAAGGCGCAAGTACGCTACCTTGAGGCACACCATTTTTTACAAATACAAATTCTGATGAAGCTTCATTGATTTGCACTTGGAATTCGCTATACAGGTAACTTTGAAATATTTTTACTATGTATGGCTCTTCGCCCAAATCTGCTAGTTTATAGAGGATGCCCTCATGGCAGGCTGAGTCAAATGCCCTTTGAATGTCCAGAGAGATTGCTACAGTGCTGACTTTGTCACGTAGGTTGTGAGTTACATCATTGTGGAACTTCAGAATTGCATGGTAAGTTGAATGTTCTTTTTTAAATCCAAATTAAAAGATAGGCAAAGGATCAAATATAAATTCTTTTTCCAGTTTTTCCTTAAGAACATGCTCAAAGACTTTTCCAATATTCGATAACAAAGATATTGGCCTAAAGGCTTCCGGTGTTCTGCTATATATTTCTTTTTATTTGGAATAATTTTAGCTGACTTCCAGGTTCTTTGAAAATATCCAATGTTGATAGCGTTATTATATATTATAGTTAATAATTTAATAACTAAATCTGGGAACTTTTTCCACTTGATTTTTTTGAATTGACATTTTGGATTTTTTGTTTTATTATGGATACTTCTGTAAAATGATATTTATCCGGGTTGTCAGCATTAAAGGTATTATCATATGTGTAGATATGGTTGGCTGTTGATTCAACATACGATGATGCACGACTGGAAAGATCTCTCACTGGATGTTCAGGGATGTTTTCATGAAAAATAGAGCAATAATAATCACGAAAAATCGTTGCTATTTCTGGGCTGCTGGATATTGAAGTATTGTTATAGGTTATTTAATGGCAAAATGGACTTTTTCTTTCTTATAATTTGTTAAATTTCTTTAAATGCTGTTGGACCAGGTTTTATGTTTTCAAGTTTGTTACTGAATCTTTTGGATACTTCTTTTACTTTTTTAATAGTTGAATTTGCTTAGAAATAATCAAGTACTCACGACATTGTCTGTTGGAAAGTGGTCTGAAAACGTCGGAAGACTTGAAATGTTACAATTTTCAAATTGGGTGCTTAGAAGAAAGTGGTCCAAGAATGAGGCACCATTTGGATATGAGGATAAAATATCTGATCTTCGTTTGACATCTAGTGTGTTATCCAAGAGCCAGTTATGGAAGGATTTTCCGTTTGGATTATCAACTTGGTCACCCCAAAAGGTATTTTTTGCGTTCGAGTCTCCACCAATGATGAATCCATCAAAGTTAGTGGTTTGCCGTAAAATGCTGTTAGGATTTAAATTGCTGGGAATATACAAGGAGCCTACTAAATACTTTTTAATGATATTGTTAATGTTAGATTCTATTTGTACCAGAACATGATTAATACAAGAATTCGTTTATATTGGATTGTATTTTTGATTAATATGGCGACTCCAATTGATGAGTAATCGTAGATAAAGTTGTATCCTGCAATTTTAATTTTTTGATTTTTTCTAAGGTGACATTCCCGTATGAAATCAACATCAATTTTATTAAAATGCAATGTATTTGCCAGGTCTATTTGGCGAGAAAAATCTATATGAGATCGAACATTGAATGTGAGGAAATTTGTGTAAGTAAGGCCCATAGGTGCTTTTAACTTTTTGTAAAATACGCAAAAATTCTTCCTTGGCTTCATTTTTGGGCATATTAGGAAATTCATTAAGATAAATGTTTATCTCTTCTTCAAGAGATAATTCCTCGGATTCCAGAAAAAGGTTTGACAATTTCAAAAATTTATTTATAAAATCACGCTTAGTTGGTTGGGCATTTTGTGAATTGAATAAATTTGCAAAGGATTTGCCAGGTGAAATAAATGATGTTGCATAGTATGCTTTACGTTATTCCTTGCAGTTTCTTTTGTTTCTGGCATCTTCCGAATTCGCTCCTTACGTTTCTCAATGTATTTCTTCAATACGAGGCAACCTTTCCAATTCGCGGTGTGTCCTTTCTCATCACTGTTAGCGCAGTAGGGATCGGTGGTGTCTGTTTTTTCCCTGCATCCGGAGGGATGCATTTCATCACATTTAACACATTTGTATTGAGATCCACAGTTTTTTCATACATGTCCCCATGTTGGCACCTGTAACATTGGACCTCAGTGGAATTTCTCTTGGGTTTTTCCCAAGTAACAGTTTGATTCAGTATGAATTTTACTGACGCAATATCATTAATTGCTTTGTCAGGTTGTAAAGTCACCAATAGGAGACCTGTGTCAAATTACAATTTCAGTGAGCGTTGTGTTGTAAATTTTACAACTTTTGCTACCACATCCGGAATGCTATTATCCAGGGCCATTTTTACTTTTTCAGGTTCTATGTCGTTGTAAAGACCTCTTAGGACAAGTGAAACTTGCTTTAGTTCTTTTGGAGTAAATGAGTATCCCTAAACAGATTGTTCACGTAGAGTCTGTAGCATTGCTGGATGTGCTATTGGATCTGCATAAAGTAGTCGTTTTGGTGTGTTGTTTACGCCATTTGCAATATCGGGCGGTCGTTGTTGAAATATTGATGGTGTGTCCTCATCCATCACGAAGATTTATCTAGGGTACCACTAAGCAAACAATTGCAGTTGAAATACCCTTAGAAACAGTTTTTTACAATTGTAATAAAATTAAATTTTAAGAATAAAAAGCAAAAAAAAATTTTAGCGCAGAAAATAAAAACACGTCCGAACAGTTTCAGTGTTGCCAGCTTTCTCTACCGTGAATTGAATTGGTATATTCGCTAACATCCAAATAAGAAAATCGCCAAATAGAAATCTGATTTTTCTGTTCCGTGCTGCCAGAATTTTAAATACGCAATTTCCCATAATAATTATTACAATATCCAATTACACTAATTATTACAATATCCAATTACACATATTAAATAAAATATAAATGTATACCTCAACTTGCGGGTTTATAATAATATAAAAATGAATTGTTTAAACAAAAAATGTTCTATAACCAATCTTGATAAAAGAATGTTGACATGCTGGCTATGTAATGGTTTAGCCCATTTTAAATGCAGTGGACTACCTACTTTAGCTGCGGAAGCTACTCAAAAGCGCGATAGTTTACATTGGCGCTGTCTCAATTGCAAACAAAGTGATTTTTATAACTTCTTTCAAGCAAGAAAAACTTTATTTAATGATATTCAAAAGGACTTTAATAATATTTCTAATCGCATATCTCAATACGGTAAATTGTTTGAGAAGTACTCTTTGCTGAATAATTTTGCATCAAGACAAGATCGATCTAAAGATTCTTCCCCTCAGCAATCGTCACCGAAACGCCGTAAGTCTGCTCGAAACAATAAGATAATTACTTCCGAGTTAGATACCACAACTTATTCAACTGACAACAATCCGCGTGTTATTGCTGCCAAGCTTGCTAATCCTGTTGGAAAGACTTTATCATACAGCCTACATCACAAATAATTGTTAGTAATAACGCTACTCATGAACTTCGCGTTCATGAGTAGCGTTCACCCAAAAAACATGTGTTTATATCCCGTTAGCCTCTGAAAACACTATTGAAGATATAAAGCAAATTGAATTTAAATGAGGATACAGTACAATACGCATATAAGAAAGTCTAAAAATGCACCGATTTTCTTTCTTATATGCGAGCTTTCTTATAAAGAAAACACGCATATAAGAAAGATACTTTCTTATATCTGTAACACGTATATAAGAAAGATATTTTCTTATATCTGTAACATGCAATTTGTAAGGCACTGGAATATGCTGTCCACGGAAACATCGCGTATTTTTCGATTTTCCAATTGAAAACAGAAGCTTGTCAGAACCAGTAGCATTACAGATAAAATGCAATGTTAAACGATTTGTTGCAACTATTTGTCCGCGAACGTTTTTATTGGCTGGTGAATATGTTTTATTAGAAATAAGCTTGTACATTAAGCGGGTCTCATCTGCATTGTAGATTTCGTCAAGCTCATATTCAGTTAACTTATTTGGAAGGACATTTTCTTTAAAAAGATCGGCAGCTTCCACGTCGCCGGAACTGGCCTCTCCATGAATATATCTGAACCTAATATTTTCCTGCTTTTTCCAGCGATGTAACCATCTCGAATTCGGTTTAAAGTCAATGCCCAACTGAATTGCAAATGGTTCGGCTTTTTCGAGAATTATTGGTCCGGTGATTATTGTGTTCTTTTCAGCCATTTGCGCGAACCATTGGACATAGTTTTATTCAGGACATCATATTGAGATTTTCTGTTCTTTTTAATATTTAATTTTTTTCCCAAAAATTTCTTAGTCATAAGTGCTTCTGAATTCTTTATAATTTTCGACAATGTGCTTTCTGCTATTTCAAACTTCTTAGAAATTTCTTTTCGAGTTTTCCCACTTTTAAATTGATTCAATATTTTAATTTTTGTTTGAATAGGCACTACATTTCTCTTGTTCGACGACATTTTATAAAAAGCAAATAAAAATAGCAAAGCTGGTTAATTTCATAAAAATATACGCCGCCATTTGGCATCACGATCAGTGTTTGCAGATGTAAATTATACACAAAAAAAATCTATTTTAACCGAGGTTAAAAAAAATTCAATTGTGAGAATATATACTACTTTCTTATACACGTACCATTTTCTATGGAATGAGCATAATTTTTCTTCAGAATTTGTTTCTTATAGAAAAGTTTTTCTTATAAGCGAGTTTCTTTTATGAGGATTTTTTAGCAAGCAGATATATACAAATAAGCATGGTGTCTAAAGATGTCTTTCTTATAACCGTGCTTATCTTATTAGCGAGTTTCTTATATGCGTATTGTACTGTATTATAACCTACAAATACTCTTATGCTCAACCAAGAAGTATCACATCGTTTAAGATTACGGTTTCATCTCAAATATATACTCAGATAAATAAACAATCCTTCTGGCCTGAAAACACTCTTGTTAGAGAATTTCTGCCGAAATCAAATCAAAGAGTTAATAACTTTGCGCGTTTTCCTGCAGCCGTATCAACGTCTAAAAAGAACTAGTTGCAAAAAGTAACCTGTAACATATAATATATCAAAATGTCTGTGAATTAAATACTAAATTATCTAAACTCTATTCTGATAGTTTTAATTTTAATCATCATGTTGTTATATTCACCGAAACTTGGCTCAACAAATATGTCCTCAATACTGAAATTTTATGTAGTAATTACAACATTTATAGACGTGATAGAGATACGAATCAGAGAACGGCACAAGTACACCGCAACCATAAGTACACCACATATTAACTCTATGTTTATCACTCGAGTATTTTAAACACCGCAAAAAAAGTTGCGGTGTTTATTTTACTCATCGTTCATAATCGTTCATGTACTATGTAATTTTTTTTTTTAAATTTGTGTGTATTAAGAAATTTTATTTGTTTTTTAAACAAATAAATTTGATCAAATATATTGCTCACAAATTATAAATTCTGCTGATTTTCCTAGAATGCTAGAAGAATTTTTTAATTACTGTTATACCTAAGCAAGGAAAAGTGGGAAAAAAATATTTTAAATGCATGAACTACTTATGTATGTACATACATATTTTATGAATAAATTCTAATGAAAACCCCTTTACATGCATTACTATTATAAAAAAACCACTTGCACAAAATAGGCAAAAAATTATCAGATGTTGTTTATATTCCATTGTTTTTTAAATATTTTGACAGCATTCAAAGCAGGTAGAATTATTTTTGTCGTGCTTTGCACACGTTTTTTTAGGAGTTTAAGCGCCTTGTCATAAGCGGTTTTGTTTGACAAACTATAGGTACGCGAAGCTACTATTTTGCGTTGACTAAATCTCACCAGAACTCAAAAATAAAAATTCGAAAAATGACTGATGAAAATAACAAAACATAAAAATTAAAATTTATTTCAGTATTTTTTAATAGTAGAATCATACAGACCTATAAGCCTTTTATCAAACGTGTCAAAGTTATTTGAGAGAATATTAATAACTAAGCTGAATCCAATTCTTAGCGCGAAAGGATGTATTCCGAACCATCAATTCGGCTTCAGAAAACAACACAGTACGATCCAACAATCAGATTAGTAAATGTAAATGTAATTAAAACGACCTTTGAAGAAAAAAAAATACTGTTCTGAGCTCTTTATCGATGTTTCTCAAACATTCGATAAGGTTTGGCACGAAGGCCTAATATTTAAGCTAAAGCTGAACTTGCCCGAAAACTTGTATAAGCTTTTAAAAGATTATTTAACGAATCGCAAGTTTTTACTAAAAGAAGGTGACTTTTTAAGCTCGCCACAGCTCATTGAAGCCGGAGTTCCCCAAGGTAGTATTTTAGGACCAATTTTATATTTACTGTACACATCAGATATGCCAATTAGCACCCTAGTGCATACATCAACTTTTGCAGATGACACAGCTTTTTTAAGTATTCATGAAAGTGCCCAAGAAGCATCAAAACTTTTACAAGACCACATACTCAATTTGGAAAAATGGCTAGAAAAATGGAGAATAAAAGTGAATGAGCAAAAATGTACTCACATAACTTTCACACTGCGTAGGGACTCATGCCCTCCTGTAAATAACCAAATGATACCACAGCTTTCAGACGTTAAATATCTGGGTATACATCTTGACCGTAGCCTTACTTGGAAAAGCCACATTGATTTCAAGTTAACACAAATGAAACTAAAAGCAGTACAACTAAATTGGGTTATTGGCAGAAACTCTACCCTAAGCTTAGATTGTAAACTTCTATTGTACAAGTCGATCCTCAAACCAATTTGGTGTTATGGGATTCAGTTATGGGGCACTGCCTCAGCTAGCAATGTAGAAAAAATTCAAAGGCGACAAAATAAGATACTACGTATGATTACATCTGCTCCCTGGTATATAAAAAATTCGAACATCCACAAAGACCTAAACATGCCATCAGTTAAAGCAGAAATAGCGAAACATGCAGTCACATATCTAAAGAGGCTTGAATCTCATCCAAACCCTTTAGCGCGTAACATGCTGAATGAACCTGGTTACATTCGACTAAAAAGAAGAGATACTGCTTTTCTTGGCCGTACATTAGAGGGATGACCCGCAAATGATTGCAAAATCCGTGAAACAAACATTATTTTTGTCTAGCACTGGCTGGACTTAAAAAGAATATTTTATTTTAGACTTAAGATACGAGTAATTATTGTTAGTTAAAAAATATTGAAGATACAATAAACAATTTATGAAAAAAAAAGTATTTTTTAATATTTGTGTATTTTATATACATAAATGGAATATGCATAGTGACCATCGTTGTTACCAGGCTTGTCAGAATTTTTTTATTTGTTGTTGCTGATTTTTGGAAGACTATTAAATCTATAGTTTCAGTTTAAATACCTATACTTGCAAGTTGTAATACGAGTTGAAAAAGTATTTTCAATAATGAATTACACTAAAACTTGTCTGCTTAATGGATTGCAGTACGAAGTTCTTGCCGTTTTATATGAGTTAGAAATTGATCTTCCTAAGAAGTGTTGAGTAAATTTATTTCCCAAACTAAGTATTCTAACTAAGTAACTTTAATCCTTTATTTATCATACAACTCAATTTATATTTGTTTGCGTAAAGAAAACTATAAAATATTACTATATTATTTTACAATGCGCCTTTAACTAGCCACTTTTGTTTTGACTTTAATATTTTGCTGTTGTATTTTTTGTAACATATTAAATAATACATGTATTTAACATATCAAATAATTTAATTAAAATATATATATATATATTATTAGCAAAAATTACATAAATGATTTTTGGCAATTTTTGACATTGAATTTGAATAAATAGTTCTGATCTGAAAACTCTGTTTGCTACTTACTTCGCTCATCAGCACATTGCATAGATCAATATGTCTGTCCGTATATTCTTATACAAATATCATTATTGTTGGTTGTTTTAAGTATGACTACGATTGTTGAATGTAAACAAAGTTATTTCCGAAGTAAAGTAGAGGCGACACCGCATACAAATGTACTTGAGTATGCTAGATACTCTTAGCATTACTCAAATGGTATGGGTAGCAATACTCAAATGGTATGGGTATAGTAAATACTCGCACTCAAGATATGCAGTGGCGATCACACCGCAACCGCATTTAAGACAAGTATACTTAGAGTAGCAAAATTAAGCACTCTTGTAGTTCTCTGATACGAATACTAGAGGTGGTGGCGTTTTAATAGCAGTCCAAACTTTTTCATCTCAATAAATATTTAAATATTCCGAATGGAATTGAATTTGTTGCCATACTTTTAAAATTGAAACATAAAAACCTTTTTATTACTTGTTCCTATATCCCACCTTCTCAAAATAGAAACATACTTATATATTTACAATGAACACATAAAATTAATTGACTCCACCGCATTGTTATCGAAACCAGGTTCTTTCCAGATTTATTTTTCTTCACTACGTTTAATACTTCTGAATGGATGGAAATACCAGTAAATAAAATTCAGGATTTATGTTTATTCCAAATTAATGGTGTGTGCAAAATGTTCGGAAAATCGCTTGATCTGGTATTTATAAATGAGCCAGCGGAATGCTCACTAAGTCGTAAGGAACCAATTGTTGTACCTGAAGATCGCTTTTATCCCACTCTTGAAATTAGCTTTAATATTCCATGTGTTCATTCAACAAAATGCATTTTAACCCTTTGAGGACAGCTTTTAACCCGTTGGTACTAAAAATACAAACTACTTGTATAGGCTTAAATAAGGAGTTTGCGAAATTTGAAAGTCATATGTCCTTCCTACGAAGTCCTGGAAGAAGTTGCTTATAAGCAACAATTGTCCATAGTGGTAAATAAAAATAGGGTATTTTTGCGAATATAGTTCATATTTTATTTAGTAGTTTTTTTGTATAATGTAAGACTTAAGTATGGTATAAAAGAAAACAATTCGAACAAAAATAAACTCCACATTTGGAAAGCGGAAAGCGGAGTTCCAATTTTACAAAGACGGCAGCGACCTTTTTGAACCCATACCACACAATGGCCTTTTTCGTCATATCGCAGTGTTTTGGCTGGATCTGGGGTGTACTTTAATGAAGGGCTGCAATCACTGACGGGGCAAGGTTGATGGTGAGTCCTGCTGGGGGTAAGGGGCCTGTGGGTGTTAGGGGTTTGTAGTAGGACGTCCCCTTGCGCGTTTAGTGACGTTAGAGGAAGACGAAGCGCTAAGTAGCGATTGTGCTATTTCCATTTAAAAATATATTAGAGGCATTGGTTTAGACTTTTGTTTGGCTGCTTTTAAGTCTTTACGATAGAGTAACCAAGCGTTTACAACAGCAGCTCCGATGCAGCAGTAAACAATGCGCATATACCATTTTTTGGATCTTTGATTAATTTTGTAAAGCTCCATGAGCATGTCGATTAAGTCAACTCCTCCCATGTTTTTATTATAGTCGTTAATTATAGCTGGTCTGGGAATATGAATGAATTTTTTTTCTTTGCCACACCAACGCTTACAGGATCCCAATGGCTGGTCAGACATATAGGTAGACAACATGCACACTTTTGTTATCAATCCAGCGGATTGCAATTAAGTTATAAGTTACTTCGCATTTCATATCATACGAACCTCTACCACGTTTTTTTAGTTCGGCTTCTGAAAGAAGTTCGCATTTAGCCATTCTATTTTGCCGCACGATGCCAGTGGCGAATATGCCCATTCCTTTTAGAGCTACCATAAGGCTTATTAAGGTGAACCACTTATCAAAATATAGTTTATAATTTTTATGCTTGGGAATGTTTGAAGCCAAATACAAAACAATATCTGATGATATGCTAAGTCCGTATGTTGGACATGTTCCATCGCCAACGTATAAAGAAAAATCATATATAATTCCTGGTGCCCCAGCTCTGGTAAACAATTTTATTCCCCATTTGTGATGCTTCGCGGATTGTACTGCTTCAGACTTGACCTCCCCTTGAAAGCTATAATCTGCTCGTCCACACATTGATGTTCTTCTTGAGGAATTTTATTGAACTTATCTTTCAGTAGTGACAGTAATGGTCGTATTTTATATAGCTTGTCAGAATTTGGTTCATCTTTCTTTGGCTTCTTTGAATTTTCATTCAGGTGAAAAGAAGACTTAATTTTTTCAAATCTTGATCGTGTCATACCGTCGGATATAAAATTCAACTTCAACTCCTTTGACCAAATCATCCTTATACGAGGAATTTTTATGATACCCATATTTATTTTTATTTATTTATTTATTGTAGTCAATGGATGTTATCCTTACAGACTATTACATAAGAACTTAAATTAGTAGAGATTTTATTATTTTAGACAGTATTTAAAATTACAATTAAATTTCTTTTAATTATATTTAAATTTAAAGAGAAATCAATATTTTTATAAAAATTATTGAATTGATTGCATAATCGCACAAGAGGATCAGCCATAGCGTAATTCGTACTACAATTTTGAACAAAAAGAGGCATAAAGTTACGCATATTACGACATGGAACATTAAATTTAATATTGGCTAACAGAAATTCACAACAAGTATTACCATTGATAGTACTTAACATAAAAGAAACATTTAACATAATACGACGACTTTTTAGAGTAGGAAGTTTAATTAAAGCAAGCCTACTAGTATGTGAAGGAAACCTCACATCGTCACGCCAATTTAAACCACGTAAGCAGAACAGCAAAAATTATTTTTGAACAGATTCAAGAAGTTGGCAATGTACGTTATAATAAGGATCCCATATTACTGACCCATATTCCAGGATAGGTCTAACCAGAGCCACAAATAACTGTTTTGTGATGTAAGGGTCGGAAAATTCTTTTGACCAGCGCTTAATAAATGCAAGAACACCTCGAGCCTTGTTGACAGTCATTGTAATATGAGATATAAAATTAAGTTTAGGATCCAGCAAAAATCCAAGGTCCAAAAATGAATCAACTACCTCCAACTCATGTTCTCCTAAGAAGTAGTTAACAGTGATAAAATCACTCCTTGAAAATCTCATGCATTTACATTTTTTAATATTTAAAACCATCATGTTGTGTCTACACCATAAAACAAGATTGTTGAGGTCACTCTGCAAATTTATATGATCTGCATAATTCTTGAAGCTATAAAAGATTTTGACATCATCAGCATACATTAATACATGTGAGGAGTTTATAACACTGGGAAGATCATTAATAAAAATAGAAAAAAGAATAGGTCCCAGGTGACTTCCCTGGGGAACACCGGACAAAACAGCAATACATTTTGATGAACGATTATTAAAACGAACAGTTTGACTACGACATGTTAAATACGACTGCAACCAATTAAGGCTAATGCGGGTAACACCAAGCATGTTTAGTTTCATCAGAAGAAGCTTGTGATTGACCTTATCAAATGCTTTGCTAAAATCTGTATATACAGCATCAGTTTGTTTCTTTTCAATAAAAGCAGAGTTAATTAAGGAGGTTAGTTGAAGAACATTTGTAGTAGTTGAACAACCCTTTCTGAAGCCGTGTTGATTGGATGATAAAATAGAAGAAAATTGATGACAGAGGTAATCAGCAACAATTTTTTCAAACAATTTTGGAATGGCACTTAGTTTAGCTATTCCCCTGTAGTTCGTTATTTCAGACTTATTACCAGATTTGTATAATGGGATAATAAAAGATTCTCTCCAAAACTTAGGAAAATAACCATTTATAATAGAAATATTGAATAAAAATGTTAACGAAGAAGCTATTAACTCTGCGCAACGGTTTAAAATACAGCTTGGTACACCATCAGGGCCATGGTTAAATGACATCTTCAATTTCTTCAGGTAAATTTAATGTTGGAAGACAAATGTTGTTGTTAGAATGGCTAATGTATGGATATTCATTTTTATCATTAAATTGATCGTTGGAGTAAGTACTGGCAAAAAAGTCAGCAAACATGTTGGAAATAATACTTTCATCACTAGATTCACATCCACAAAACTTCATTACAGAGGGATAGCCGCTAGATTTTCTTTTCGAATTTACAAAAGTATAAAATGATTTCGGATCACGAGTAAATTTATTTTTCATGCCATTGATATAATTGTTATATAGCCAACGATTAAAAGAGTTATATTCAGCACGGCAAACTGCATATTTTCCGTAATCTATTGTCAGACCAGACTTCTTAAATTTTTTATAACTTTTATTTTTTAAGTTTTTTAACCTTGAGAGTTCCTTAGAATTCCATGGTGGACCAACTGGCGGTTTAATTTTTATTTTAGATACACATACTTCAAAATAAGAATATATTTTACTATAAAACTTAGTAATTATTGTGTCAATACGCGAGGCACTTTTAATACTCATGGAAGTAGACAACAAATCATTCCAACAAGTAGTTCTTAACAGATCATTTAATTTAGTGTAATTGGTTTTCTTAAAGCAATAAATTTTATCAGCATTATAACGATTCGAGACAAATTGAGATGGTATTGAGATGCTGAATTCGATAGTTGGGTGGTACCGATCTTCTGGCAAAGAAACAGGCTCAGTATGATTTAAGGAACAGTCATCTGGATCATTGGTGAATATCAGATCAAGCAAATTTCCACTGTCATTATACACTTGATTCAATTGATAAAGACTCAAATCAAACATTTCATTCAAGAAGTCATCATAAGAACTTCTATTTTTTACCGGGATAAGATAAGAAGCATCCGGATTACGTATCCACGTAATGAATGGGAGATTAAAATCACCAACAACGAAAATGCTATCATTAAGTTCAGCTTGTTGATATACCAATCTAATAGCTTCAATATGCTTAGAGTATGTTGAGGTATCCGAGCCTGGTGAAATATAGGAACAGGTAAAAAAATTTTCTTAGACGCCATTTTAATTACAACAGCAACAAATTCGATATCAGAAACATCAGTCAAAATAGCTTCAGATGAAAACAAACTGGAAACCGCAATAAGAGCACCTCCACCTCTGGGATTACTTCGGTTATATCGATATATTTGGTATTTATAACATAATATCTCAGAGTTGAATACATTTTGGTTGAGCCAAGTTTCGGTGAAAATTAAAACATGATACGAAAAGTCATAACTATTTACCAGCAGGGTTGACAATTTTGTATTTAGGCCACGAACATTTTGGTACAAAATATTTAGACGTTTATCAGCACTATTTAGTTTTTTGAAGAAATACTCTGTGGTGGTATTTGGGCAACATTTCCAAAACTGCGACTATCACGGTTATCATTGAAAAAGAATTCACGAACAAAAGTGTTTTTCGGCCAGAAGTTAGGATTGACTATTTGATCATAGAAATCACAATGAACAGATAATTTAAATGAAGAAATGCTCCTCGGACGAGAAAATGAAAATTTCTTCACTAGAATATCAGCATCATTATTTAGTTTTGATTTGACGTAGTAATCAATATCATTAGCAGTTGTAGAAGAGGCAAAACGTGAAATAAAAATATGCTTCTTTGGTGGAACAACGACTAATTGCTGAGGAATAGTCTTGTCACAAATTAAATCAGAAGTTTGGGTAGTCGGAGTAGTCCCAGCAGATGTAAAGTTTGAAACAGGAATCGGAGGATTGGAAAATGAAGATGATGGTTGAATTATATTATTATTGTTTTCATTGACAACTACATTATTTGAGATTAAAAGAATATTGTCCGAGCGATTTGGTGTCGTGCTAACAGAGACAACCGCCTCAGCATTATTTTTATTTTTGTTCCTTGCTGATTTACGGCGCTCAGGTACATCAATATTCTTGAGCTGTTTAAAATCATCAAATAATTTACCATAATAGGCAATTTCATCAGATAACGAAGCCATTTTATTTTGAATATACAAGAGTACCCCGATATAGCGTCGCATTTCATATGGTGAACATTTCAATTCTGTCACAAGCATCTCCATTGCATATAAATTGCTTTGCGAAGTCATTAGTTCAAATACTACCTCATCAAAAAATTTTTCAAAATACTCTATCGGAGTTATTTCCTCATATACATTATTAGATTCAGGATTTTCCCTCCATATTACATCTCCATCAAACATATCCCGTCTTCTCCACTTCAATGTTGACGGCTCTATTTTCTCAAAACTAGCCTCAGTGCTTACTTCTTCATCATCACAGCAGTTTATATTCTCATCCTTCAGCAAGTTGTCAACGATTTCTGCTTCCACCTCCTCGCCCCTTAAAATTGCCGCAATTGCCTCGTCCACAAAGTCAGGATCACCTTCATCCTCAGCATCTTCATCTTCATCATCTGACATGTCCCAATCAAAGTTTGCAAGAGCTTCAATTTCAGCATCAGACAGGCCTTTCCTCTGTGTAAGCTTTTCTGCTAACATAATCAATTTATACTCTTTCTATATCCACTATGGACCAAAGTTGCTTATAAGCAACTTCAGGTTTAAAAAAATTCTATCTCTCTAAATATTGAATTTTTTTTTCTATCTAAAAACATAAATAAATTTACTTACCCTTGTACTTCAACATTTTGTTCACTTTAATTTTCCCAGCTATGCACAAATATTTAAAAATATTTTTTATTTATTAGCAAATTTATCGCGTACTGATCGCTCACATGAAATCACACTGAATAACTGCGTAAAGCAAAAAACGTAAACTTATTTTTGCATTTGCTTTTCTCATTTATTGCACACAGAGCATCATTCTGTTGCTTGCTATTTACCGTTATGATACAGTGTATCCCATACGGGAATAATATGGTCATAAAGTCAGAAGTTGCTTATAAGCAACTATTGTCCTCAAAGGGTTAAGTGAAAAAGTTTTTTATTTTAAAAAAGCAATTTATGAAGAACTAAATCATCTTTTGTATAACACAAATTGGTTGGATTTACTATCTAATACCTGTGCTTTTCATTCAAATATTAATTCAACAATAGACGTCTTTTACGATACTATTTTCAAATATTTTCATTAATGTGTTCCAAAAATTAAAATATGTCCTAAAACTGGCCCTCCATGGAATTCCAAACGCTTGTCCAATCTTAAGAACATAAAAAAAACAAATGTTTTAAACGTTGTAAAAGGTCTGGATTACTTGTTGATTACGCTAAATGTGTTGTTTCGTATACTGACTACAACTCACTGAATACGCTGCTTTACAGAAAATATATAAACACCATGAAATACAATTTAAAAAGTGATCCTAAGTTGTTTTATAAATTCGTTAACTCTAAGCGAATCAACAGGTTATCCAAATGTTATGAATGTCCAAATGTTATCTAAATAAAGAATCTGGAAATAACATAAAAATAAGTAATTTATTTGCTGACTTTTTCTCAACTACATATTCTGATATACAATACAATAATAGTACATACTCATATCGAATTGCGAAAAATCAATTGATACAACTTTCCCCAATCTGTACATCGCAGATTTTATCAGCAATAAATAGTGTTAAACTATCGTACAATATGATGATATCCCCGTCTGTGTTTTAAAATATTGTGCAAATGCACTTGCTATTGCACTTAACAAATCTTTAAGACATGGTTACTTTCCTCAACTTTGGAAAGACTCCTGCATCATTCCGCTATTTAAATCCGGAAATAAAGTTAATATAACAAACTACCGAGGTACTGCTAAACTCAGTGCGATCCCGAAACTTCTTGAGAAATGTATTACTGATAATATTAGCCACCAATTATCATCCATATTATCGCATCACCAACATGGTTTCAGGAAAGGTTGCTCAACTACAACTAACCTTCTGCAACTTACAACCATTGTTAATATTGGCTTAAATAATAAACAACCTACTGATGTTATTTACACTGATTTTAGTAAGGCTTTTGACAAAGTTAATCATGCTCTACTTTTACTGAAACTTCGTCTTATGGGATTCTTTCTAATAAGTTTGTACTTGATAAAATCATACTTAGCAGGTCGGAAGCAATGCGTTAAATTCAATAATGTCACTTCCAAAAATATTGCGGTGATCTCCAGAGTTCCGCAGGGAAGCCACTTGGGTCCAATTTTGTTTTCGCTTTTTATTAATGATATGCCGAGCGTAATAGAATTCAGTAACGTTTTAATGTATGCAGATGACATAAAGATTTTTCGAAGCTACAATAAAATTTCTGAAAGGGATTATTTGCAACGCGACTTGGATAAATTTTATGACTGGTGCAATGTTAATTTAATGGTCCTTAACTTAAAAAAATGCTCTATTGCTAATAGTCTGTTTTCGCTTGGTGGCTATGAGCTTTAAATCGTTACGGAGTTCATGGATTTAGGAGTTCTTCTGGAGATGTAAATTAAAATTTAACAAGCATATAGCTGTGATGGTAAATAAAGCTCGTGGGGTATTAGCCTTTATAAAACGTTGGGCTAAGGAATTCAATGAGCCTATAATAATTATAATAACTAGACGGTTGTACACATCTTTAGTGAGGCCCCTTCTGGAGTATGGATCTATTGTATGGGATCCCTATACAGATTATCAAAAGAACTGTATTGAATCTGTACAGAAACAGTTTATTTTATTTTGTCTGGGTAATACAATATGGAATCAAAATGTAGATCTTTCCCCATATTCTGGAAGACTTACTTCAATTAATCTGCCGACATTGGAGAGAATAAAACGAACTTAAGCTTGACTATAAATTTCATATGTATGAAATACAAATAGTTCGACTAATAAAATTTAAATTTTCAAATCATGTTAACCCAACAAAACTTGGTTTGATTCTAGATTAGTATTAACTAAAAAACGAATGTTAGAATAAAACAAATAAACAAAAGTAGCTTTCATTGCTAACCGAAGGTTGGCTGGAGCAACAACAAATATAAGGTGGTAAATATTAAAAGTAAAACTATTCAACAAGAGGGAAGCTTAAGGGGAGAGGGAGGGTTGGGGAGGTGCTTTAAAACCATGTGAGATAAGGCCATGATGGCTTTATTGATCAATTGAATGGGAGATAAAGCCATAATGGCCTTATTTCCCAATCATTGAGAGGTAAGGTCATATTTCGAAATGAGAGATATAGGCATATTTTTTCAGAATATTGTTATGCATGGTGTAAATATTCTGTAAAAGGAAAAATCCTTAGTTATCGTTACAAAAATAACAACTAACAATTAATATTTTAAATTAATTTATTTTTTAACAACAAATATTATTAACAAAAAATTGCGTGAACATGTTTTATGACTGCTGTACATATTGGGCATAATGTTCAGATGAAGTTTTCTGCAAGCATGATATTTTTCATATTGGAAATATGTGTGCGAATGTGATTTTTTTTCAATAAGGCGAGTTTCTTGTTAATAAAAGAATCACGTCAACTATGAGTTAGTTTTTTTTACAAAGCGACAGGCAGCCAGAAAGTGATTTTAAGAAATCAATAAATTTTTCCGATTCTATATCTAAAAGCATATCCAAAAATTTAAAAAAAATTACCACGCTTAGGAAGTTTCATATTCATACGACTATGAAAACTTTCAGCACAATTACTAGTCCTCATGATTTCTTTGTATACCGTAAAGTTTTGAGGTATTTCCTAAAAAAACACAAAAACGTTATACAACATTCAATTTTATTTCATTTAGAATGTATTTACAAAAATTTAAGCTCACATACTTTTTTTATCCACTGATTATTGAAATATTTTATAAAAGGACTGAAGCTTTCATTTGTATTCTCTGTGAAATAATTTTCACCCATAGCATCATCTTGTATAATATATGGTAAGCAACCACAATGTTATTTGGTTTCAGTGATGGCAAGAACACAAATTTAGAAAATAACGCTTTGGCATTTTTATTTCTGTTTAATTTTTTTAGAAAGTTTGGTATTCTTGATGCTTTATGACGAATAGCATTAGTATAGTGAAACCAGCATCCGGTAATTTTTACATTTAGATATACACATTTGAAAGGATTGCGTAAAGTAGTCTCGAAATCAGTAATTATTGAATTTGGTCCAATACATTTGATTTTAAATATAACGTGAATGTAAGCTTCCTCTGACTTTGATGATAACAGCACATATATAAATGGATACATCAGGAAGTTAAAATTGTGATTAAATTCTGTTTACATTACATAGAAATTATAATTTCTTACGTTATCTGCCTTAACTGTATGTATTATAAGCAATTACTTAAACTCCTTGGAAATGGAACAATAACAAAAGTTTCATCAATGATATAGTGTCTGGTTTCCGAGCTGTTCATTTGTTTCATAACATTCACAATAGTTGGTGATATAAATACAGAATACGCAAAATTTTCTTCGTCGATATAGAATTTTTCGTTATAATCATATTTAGACATACTGAACTGTTTTTTACTTCATCATGTTTAAAAATTTCAATTACTTCTTCGAAACTTGACGGTGGTTCCGGATATTTTTACTGTTTAATTTCAAATAAATGTCTACGCATTGATCCATATTCCACTAAGAAAAGACATTTTTTTTTGTTTTTGGAGGAGAAAATTCTTAAGCGCGGCCGCAGGCCTCCACGCAGAAAAACTTTAGTATGCGAAGCCACTTCTCAATACTTAACTTTAGTGTTTCCTAGAAAAGACATTTTTTTATTTTTGTGGCGCACGCAGGAAAACTTTATTCAGCGAAGCCACCTGCCGCGTCCTACTGGAGGAGAAAACCCTTAAGAGCGGCCACAGGCCGCCACGCAGAAAATCTTTAGTATGCGAAGCCAGATTTCAATACTTAACTTTAGTGTCTCCGGAAAGACATTTTTTTACAGAATGTTATTATTATTAATATTATTAGATTTTCTTTCTTCAATGAATGCACATAGAACAGGAAACATACTGTTAAAGAAAGGATTCGTTTGCAGATAGTCAAAAAATATTAAAAATTATGAATGAGAAATAAAACAAAATTTGCTTTATTACCAATCCTGCTTGGAAATAAAGCAAAATCGATTTTTTGTCTTATTTCTCATTTAAAAGTGAAATAAATCAAATTTTACTTATTGCCGTTTGTGTTAATGCAACCCCTCATAATATAATTGTTAAAATTTATAGTGCTTTCATTTCATTTCATTTCATTTTTAAATAACTATTTTGTCTTTCAATGCGAGAAGCATTTCATCAATAAATAAATTTAATCATTTAAAAACATTAATTTCACAATTTAAGCAACTACCTAATATTTTAACAATTCATGAGACGTGGTTTGACAAAAAGCTAGTTCATATTTACCAAATTCCTGGTTACAATAGTATTCATTGTTGTAGAGCCAATGGATATGGAGGAGTTTCGATATATGTAAGGGAAGGTATTCGGTATAAAGTTGACATATGTATTAGTGATAACTACTGTGACAGAGTTGTTTTATCATTAGATAATTTAAAGTTTAATGGCAGACCTTTAAAATTTATATCTTTTTACAGATCACAAAAATGTTCAGTCAATAATCTTTCTTATATTATAGAAAATTTGCTTGACAATAACGCAAGAGACTCTTGCCTTATGACTGGTGACTCAAATATTAACTTTTTGAGTGATACATCCACATGGCTAAATGATCTGCTAGAGGGTTATGATTTTAAAAATTGCCATAAGCTTATTACTCGTCCATTATCAGGCTCATCAACTGATAATGTGTTTAGTAATCTTCCTCATTCATTATATATTGATACTATTGAGTGTAATATATCTGATCACAATATTATATCTTGTAAAATCTGAAAAAGGTTAGAAAATTTAAATTGCTTTGCTATGACACACAATTATTTTGATATCGAGAAGTTTAGGGAATATTTCCTAAATAATTTAATTGCGCAAACAAGTGATCCATCTCTTGACACTTCAAATTTAATAAAAATTTTAAAAAATGCGAATTTGTTTGCTACTACAACAAGAAGAAGTATTAAATTACTAAACGAAAAAATAGCGCCTTGGATGAATGCAAACTTGCAGAAATTAATTATTTTAAAAAAATCACTTTTGAAAGAAAGAAAAAGAAATCGGAACGACCTTAGTATTCAAGACGGGACAAAATAAAAATTCTAATCAATTTTGTTTTAATAACATAACAGTTGAAGATATTATTGAAACTATTTCAACTCTTTCTGTAGGACATGATAATTTGTCATCAAGAGTTTTTATTGAGTTTAAAAATGAAATATCGCCTCAATTAGTAAACATAATAAATCGAATATTTGAAACTACAGAGTATCCAAACATATTAAAAATTGCAAAAATAGTACCTATACCGAAACAAATTAATGCCAATAAAATACATATGTATAGGCCTATTGCACTGTTGCCAGTAATTGACAAAATCGTTGAAAAGATTATACAAAAGCAGCTTTTAAGGCCAATATGGATTTCGACGAGGTAGTGGAACTGAAAATATTGTGGCAAACGTGGTTAATTTTATATGCAAAGGTTTAGACCAAGGTTATAAGGCTGTAGCTGGTATCTTTTACGATTTTTCAAAGGCGTTTGATCTTGTTGTACACGAAATTCTGTTAACAAAACTTAATTTTTTGGTATAAGAGGTAGAGAGCTGAATATTTTTAAAAACTGCTTAACAAATAGGAAACAATATGTTGAGCTAAACAACAAAAGAAGTTCCTTCGGCAACTTAAAGCATGGAGTTCCACATGGCAGTGTACTAGGTCCTCTACTTTTCTCAATTTACATAAATAATATTATGAACATAGAATTTACTGGAAAATTTTTCATATTTGCAGATGATATTTCGTTGTTTTACCCCTTAAAAATGAAACAGTTCGCAAAGCATATATGCAAAGAGATTCTGCTTTAATATTTGAGTATTCGAGATTAAATAAACTGATCATAAATTCTTCAAAAACTAAAATAATAAGATTTAAGCCATACAGTTTTTCTGATTCTGGAAATTTCAGTATATTTGTTGATGGACAAGAAATTTTTAAATCCGAATGCGTTAAGTATTTGGGTGTTTGTTTGCAAAGTAATTTGACTTGGAAACTGCATATTCAGGAACTAAAATCTAAAATAATACCTGGAATAGGATTATTGTTTAAATTCAACATAAATTTGATGAAAAAACGAAGCTGATGCTTTATCAAGCATTAATACAAAGTCATATTAATTACTTAGTTTCAATATATGGTAGCAGGAATAGTATTGATTTACGTGCCGTACAAAGGGTTCAAAATAAAGCACTGAAAACTGTTTTCAACTTGCCGATTAGATACAATACGTTGTGTTTATACAGAGATATTGCAAAACAAATTTTCCCTATAAATGGTCTATATAAATTACAACATCTCTTATTTGTATATAAATCACTGAATAACATTGGCCATACAACTATAAAGTTTGAAAGAAACGTAACAGTTAAGACAAGAAATCATTCGAATTTAAGAACAACAAGATGTAGATATGAAATTACAAAACAAAGAGTAGAATATACTGGTAGTTTAATGTTTAATAGTTTACCTCAAAATTTAAAAAACATCAATGTAATTTCAATTTTAAAATTTCTATTAAAGAATATTTGCTTAATAACCTTGAAACAATTTTAAATTGAATTATTTTATAATTTTGAATTTACCAATCTCTTTTATATCTATATATATGTATGTATATTAAAAAATTTTTGTATTTAAAAAGTATATTATTTCATTAGATTTTTC